>KN818239.1:8651-312422 GCA_000827485.1 Amanita muscaria Koide BX008 | reverse complement strand
GTGGATAGGTTTGCCAATGCACCAATGTCTGTTCCACCAGTTCCTCTGTGACCGAAAGTCCACTGTCCCAGAATAAACGGGAGAGAAATAGAGAAATCGACGTCTGCCTTTTGCCATGAGGATCTAGCATTGTTAATAACTGGTCGATCCAGATCCAAAAATGCCTCGTGTCGACAGGGCTCAACCTCCCACCCGGAGCGATGAATAAAATGAAATATGACTTCGGTGATGTACGTACTATCCTTTGAGAGCGTTGCAACGCATCATAGAGTCGCAGCGTAAGATTCCAGGGTCGAGACCCTAAAAGCAAGTACTTCTTAGCTCAAAAGAGAACAGTCTTTGAGCGTTTTAAGTCAGAACCAATCCAAACGTGAGTTACGGCTGATTTATATGGCACAGCAAGCAATCATTAAATGTCGATAGATCTGGGTCTATTCACTGTAAAAAGAAAAAGAAAAAAGAAAAACTGATCAGAAATAGATGCAACCACGATAAGAACATGCGTATAGTATACGTACTATACTGTACAGCTTTCAAAAAATTGGAAACCACTGTTAGTGCATGTTTTGATGCTATGTTTTACTTTTTGGGATTGTTTATGTCAATTACTGTATTTCCATTTCTGTAATGTGTGGCTCGAATACTTGGCGGTGCACTGGAGAGAGCACTTGCGCCAATACTCTGATGTAAAGGTGCCGCTCATGCAACGTCCTCTACCTCCTCCTCCGAAAGCACCCATGGGGGCTAGGCCAATGCCGACCTCCAGAGCTCTCGAGATTCTCGAGGATCCTATATATTCACGATATCCCTACCCAGTACATTCAAACGTTGTCGTGCCTGAGCCTCAAAGTGAACTGCCTGCTATGACCATTCCGTCAGGGACGCTCCTGCATAAAGGGTTCTATGATCTTCTCGCAATGATCCCTACACCTATACCTTCTCCTAGTCGCTTTCTATGGGGGAACCCTGAGCCGCC
The DNA here is from genome assembly GCA_000827485.1 of Amanita muscaria Koide BX008. Lineage (NCBI taxonomy): Eukaryota > Fungi > Basidiomycota > Agaricomycetes > Agaricales > Amanitaceae > Amanita > Amanita muscaria. The sequence goes on along the minus strand of KN818239.1, from coordinate 311,446 downwards.
CCAAGAACAACCCGTGGCTGGTCCTCGATACGAAGATATAGCCCCTGCGAGTGCAGGCGTCCGACCTGCTGCGAGGAAAGGTCGTAGAGTTAGCAAGGATATGGTGTCCAAACCTACCGGTTTCGTGTAGGTTCATTATCTGAAATCTGGAAATTTCCCATGCTTCATCATTAGATCTTAGTCATCTGGTTCATGCCTCTGACGCTGACCAGTTAGAAGCTCTTCTCACTCGCTGGGGTCCAGATGGCATGGGAAAGCTTGGAGGTCAGATGAATCAATGCCGCTAATTCTGGCTTCGAAGCTAAAGAAATTAAAAAGATCCCAGATGGGCTGATCCTATCAAACAGCGTATTCGGAAAATGAATCAAGCAAGAGCTATCAACGAAGTGGTTAACGCTCTGAGACCGTATCCAACTGGCAAGGCAGGTGTGGGAGAACTTTATGTTGTCAATGGGGTGAGCACGACGACTTCATCAACAATTACGACCGCTGCCAGAGAGAATGTGTTTATCGGTCCTCCCACAATTCCAGAAGGGCTACCCGTATTATCGACGCAGAGCCAATCAATGCGGGGATTAAAGCCACATTTGGAAGAACAAGAGAACGAATCCGAAAATCCCCCCTCTTTGTCAACAAAGCATTCTCCCAGACCAATCGTGCCTTCATTAGCGACCCTTGAGAAAGCCGTTGCTGCTCGGATCTATTTCGAAAATCTATATTTTGCCATCCTTCGACAACCACCACATCGAGAACAAAGACGGGTAGCCATGGAGAGAGACATGGCGGAAATGAAACTGACACAAGATCAGAAAGAGTTTCTGCGTGCCCGATGGCGACAGAACGAATCTGACTATTTACGAGAACGCAGGAAAAAGGTCGACGTCAATGCCTTCATAAAACTCAAGACCGTCGGACACGGTCTGTTTACGCCTATCCCATCGTCAGCTTCGTATAGGCTAAAGCAAAGGTCATGCAGGAGCATTTGGCGTTGTCTCTTTAGTGAAGGAGAAAGCTACTGGCGACTTATTCGCTATGAAGCAGGTCAGGAATGATGATTAACAAAAATGACGTTATTGACATAATCATTATCAGTTGCGCAAAGCAGATATGTTACGAAAAGGACAAGAAGGCCATGTTCGTGCTGAGCGTGATATACTAAAAGCGGCGTCAGTGACCGGCATGCCCAATGGAGCTGATTGGATTGTCAAGTTGTACTATAGTTTCCAAGACCGTGATTATCTCTATCTGGTGAGCACGATGTACCTTTTCGGTCTTTGCACGAGATGACTAACACCTAATCAATTTCATTTCTATTATCGATTATCGATCAAACTAGGTGCTAGAATATATGGGTGGCGGAGACCTCCTTAATCTCCTGATCGAGAAAGATGTCTTTGAAGAGGATTTTACGCGCTTTTATGTCGCCGAGGTAGGCATTTCGTAAATTTCCATGCCAACATTAACTTGATGTCGCGAAAGATGATATTAGCTATTGAGTCCTGCCATAAGCATGGCTTTATTCACAGGGATATTAAACCGGACGTGAGTATGTGGGATATTTATTCGTTGACATGTTGAACCGTGGCACGTGCAGAATTTCCTTTTTGATCCAGAAGGACATATCAAACTCAGCGACTTTGGGTTGGCGTAAGCTACCATATGTACAATTAACTATCAGTATCGCTTACTGTTTTGTTTAGAACCGACTTACACTGGGCTCATGATACTTCTTGTACGTTGGTTAGATTACCCCATACATGTTAGCTCATCGACTTTCTTAAGACTATGAGCAGCAGCGTCTGCAGCTTCTTCGCAAACATGGAATTGACCTCGATGATGGTAACGGAATGACAGATGGAAGAAAGACGAAACGCCTCAATCGAAAAGAGGTTGAGGCATTGATGGGTAACGGCGATGGTGAAGGCGGCATATTCACTTGGCGGGAGAAAAATAGGAGAAAGGTTTGTGTGTGCAAATGGTCAAGGCGAATCACCTCTGACACCTTCAACAAACCAGCTAGCCTACTCTGTGTGAGTGGGTTGCATATTTTATCAGTGACGTGGTGATTTATTTCCGCCAAAAGATGTGGTACGAACTCATACAGTGAGACTCATTAAATTTCTGAAAAGCATCAGCATGCTGAACTTATGCTAAGTGTCGCCTGAAGTAATTCGCGGAAATGGGTACTCATATTCCTGCGACTGGTGGAGTCTCGGCGTTATCATGTTCGAGTGTTTATACGGGTTTGTACTTGTTTGGTCGTGCCGAACCGTCCTAACATTCTTGGCAGGTACCCACCGTTTGTTAGCAACTCGGTAGATATAATCGCTCTTCCGGTCGGTGACATGACATGATGATATTTTTCAGAGGCATATAACTAGGCAAAAAATTTTGAACTGGAAACTGCATTTGAAGTTTCCTCTTCGACCTCGAGTGTCTCATGAAGGTGTCAATTTGATGCAGCAATTATTATGTGAACCAGAAGACCGCCTTGGGTCACAGGCATCATCTTCAATAATCAGACCCGATGCTCTTGTTGTGCAGGCCAGGAGAAGTGCCTTTGTACAGTATGGAGGCAGATCCAAGGCCACTGATGGGGCCGAAATGATCAAGGTCCTTTGACTAGCTGAACCCACCTGGCGATAATGGACTGATGTTCTTCCTAGGCTCACCCGTGGTTCAGAGGCATCGATTGGGCTAATATCCACCGGTATCCTGCACCCTACCGACCAGAACTCCGCAGTCCTGAAGATACAAGGCATTTCGACTCCGACATTCCCCCAGAGGTATGACTCAATGCTTCCTACAGCAGATCTAGGCTCAACTTCTGCGTTTCAGCCACTAGCTCCCGCGAACGGCGTTCCCGCCGATGCTACGCGAGATCCTGTCCTGCGCGATAAAGTTCACGGGGAGGAAATACTAAACGTTCGCAAAGCTTATGCGTTTGCAGGCTTTACCCACAAGAGCCCGAGGGCTATCACATATCTCTGTGCAGACAAAGTTTTCAACCCTTTACCAGACACGTATGGGAAGCCTGAGACCGTAAGAGGTCGCTCAACTGTTCGCGTGGAACGAGACATTCTCAAGGGCCGGGCGATTTCAATGTGATGTGAACTATGTACGATATACCCCTGATATAAGCTTCTGGCGTCTACCCGAGTCGACCAGACAGTGCTTTTGTCCTTCCTTCGATTTTTACGAGAATACCATCAATGTATGTGCCATGTGATGTTGAGGCTGGCCGTTTCCAGTTGGAGCATAGTTGCGGCGGCACGCTGGGGTATCACGTATTTTGATGCAATGCGGCGCGTTTTCAACGAGGCTTTGGCACCTTGCTGTGCGCCCTGGGCATTAGGTTTTCCGAAAACAGGGAGGTAACCTAGCTCATCGAAACCCTCATCTACTGCGTGATGATTAATTGCAATACTAATGCTAATCCAAATCTAAACACGTCTGCTGTGAAAGGTGAATCGGTGAACTGCGAGGCCATCATCAAAACCTACTAGTGACAATAAATAACATAAATACTTGGTAACAGACAGGGCTATAAATATGCGTGAATCTAAATAAATGCTGTTCGTGGTGGCGGCTGTCCGTCTGCCACGGTCTTCGTCACAATTTCGTGCTTGGCTTTGCTACAGGTGTTGCCGTGTTGGGGTAGCGAGTTGTCGAGGGATCGAAGGATCAGGCTTATTCGTAGCTATTAATTGGCTCAGGGTCCACTGAATGCACTCTGTGAATGCATTCGAGCATGTCGCCGCATGTTAGATAGAACGCTGAAGCTCCGTCTACAGCTCTCCACGGGACAAATAAATGCTGCGCCAGCAAGTCTAAGAGATGGGCGAATTTGCAAATCATGGGTACTCACGTTTTTCGCCAGTGTGAGAGTTGATATGGATCTACATCGAGTTCGTTTCAGCACGACAATGCTTGACGGTAAATTCGAGGCAAACCTTAAGACTGCTGGGGCGGTTGAAACCTTTACCGCAATAAGGACAGCTGTACTTCGCTGTGGCAACCTTGCCGCCATTCGATCCTTCTGAACTGGATGGTCGACTCTGCGGGCGCTGTGCCCTCGATCCATGCTCCTTCTCATCGGATTCCAGACTTGAATGAATTCCCTGTCCAGGTAGACAGACGTCATAAAATCGGTAGGCAGAGTGTTGGCTATGTGTGGGAGGATACAAAAACTGCATGCCGTCAGAGGCACGTCGAAGGAATCGAGCGGGTGCCTCCGAGTGGCACTGTGAAGGGCATGATTGAGTGTCTGATAGTTCATCGTCCAGTTCATCCACCGATTCCCTCCTACTCCTAGCATCTGCGTCATGCCAAAAGTCATGAACCAATGGTACAGGATCATCGGGTCTGTGCATTACATCAAGTCCTTTTCGCTGGCTATACTGCAATCGATGAGACGGAATTTTGGGAAAGGAATATCGGTCAAGAGATGCTGGTTTCAAATTCGGTGAAGCTCTTTGCTTCTCTACTGCTATGGGACAGTCATGGAGTGACCTGGATAGTTCATCTCATGACGGAAGTCAGGCTGCGGTACGAAAACGGTTTTGACGTAAACTTACCTCGGAATATGTCACGGATGGGTGGAAGAGTTACCCGTTCTTCGCATCTAGTCTCCCTGGAATGTTGCATGGTCGAAGTTCTATGCCGATGCGCTCGAAACCACCTATATAACAATCTGTCATTCTAATTTCTCTCGCCTGCCTTGAAGGTATATGAGCATCACAGCCGCTCAGCACAGCACATTACCACAATCGGGGGGCTCGGGGTTCACGGTTTGATGCCCTCCAAATCTGTCACGTTGCAAGAACCGTGGAAACAAAAATGATGAACAGACTTCCCTAATTTGTATTGGTGACTATGCAACCAGATCCCCTAAGGCACTCATGGCGGGAACGAATTTATTTCTTGACGTAAATAGTAAAGTTATGTTTTTCCGAGCTGTGTATATGAGTAACCCATTGCTATTTGTGTGTTGTTAAGATGCATTAAAACACAAGGTTGTATTTACGTTCACACAACCACTTGGACGGTATCTGATTCATCAACGGTCTTGGTCTGTAAAGACAACGCATGCAATCCTTGAGAAAGTTCTTCTGCAAGGGCAGCGTAGACCATCCTGTGCCGTTTCATGGTGTTCTATGGAAAGATGATAAGGTTGCGCGGTTACCTCGGAGTTATAGAACGGAATACCTTCCCTTTAAAAGCGTCTGATACTACCAATATTGTGAAATCTAGAAGAGTATGCGCGTCAGTTTCGAAAATATGTGTCTAGTGTGGCAACAAACGTGTTTCTCCAGAACCGCCGCCTTGCTCTTGCATAGCAGCATGATGACGATGTTTCCATGAATCATTCTGGATACGTATAAAAGATGGCTCCAATATCGACTTTAACTACGTTGCAAGCGTTTAGAAGTGTACAGCATGAGAGATGAATCTGAATACTTTTTGGCGTATAGACAATTCGACTGGGCCGGGCGAAGAAGGGCTAGCAAGGCTGTTCATTCTACGAGTGATGATTTGCCGTGTGAGGTACAGTCTTGCAAGCATCCCAGATCGGGTGTTTGAGGCTGTGCAGAAACGCGTCCACACGCATTATCCGTTATTAGTAGTGCGCATCACTGGATCAACCTGACACCCGCAAGCCGTCCGTTAACAAATGGCTTCCCTTGAAAGCGGATTAGAAATGAGCCTGCGACAACGGGCTATGGTGGATACTTGCTTTGAAGAGGGCCAATACGAATTGGCTATTTCGGTACTGGAACAACTTAGGTCATCTACTCATAGACCATCCAAGTGGGTAGTTAAATCGCGGCATATCATTTTCCTTCCTGACTTGAAACGAAGTTCACATGTCCGGCAACTGATATACATCGCACTCCATCCCATCTCTGATGCACAGCCCGAAAAAACGAGTAAATCAATCTACGATTCCCCTAGCAAGCTCCAACCGTTCAGCAAAACATCTTTGTCCTCCGCGGCAGTCCTAGCGGCACAACAATTACTGTTTTCATTCGCCGCGACACAGACGCCGGATAGTCTGGCGCGTGCGCTGCCCTGCTACGATGCATCTTATACTGTTACGGGCATTGCAAATGAAGACATGGGTGACTCGGACATCTCACGAGAATCTTTATGCATAAATGAGGCTAGAGATTGTTGGGGTATACTCGCTGAGGGATTCGTGTCCAAAAGCAGAGTCTTGTTCTCGTCACCAAAGCGCAAAAGCAGACGGCGTATCGAGGACGATTTTGGTCTTCTGGACGATGAAGGTAAAGGGAATTGCGATATTATCGGGGAATCGGCTTGGCCGGTGTTAGATTGGGTTTTGACGCTGTTTGAACGCAACGAGCAGGTCACCTTGTCCAAAGAGAATTGTGAGAGATCTGTACTCCCAGTCTCCTCTAGGCCTAATTGTGTCAAGCTCTTTATTCCCCGCTTCTCCTGAATCAGATACCACCAACTCGTAGCAGCACAGGTGCCCGGTGGGATATTGAAAATCCGCTTGCTGTCGTGATTTTCTGCTTGCAACAGTCGGACTTCAGACGACAAAGGATTGGTGCCCGGCTGATGAATTTGGTAATATATCTTTTGTTTCATGACCCCACATCAGCTGACTACTGAACATCAAGCTAATAAATCTATCGCTGACTCCATCTCTGGATTTCCCGATGTTCATCGCCTCTGTCTTTGGACGGTTTTCTACGGCGACGTCAGAGATATTTCGGCTCTTGCTTACATTGCTTTCTCCATCCCTTCCAAACTACCTATTTAAGGTTGCACTCTGCTACAAGTTCATCAACGAGGCTGAGTTGTCAGAGAAGCCAGGCGTCAATAGTAGTCTGAAGATTCCGGTGCGCGCTCGAAAGCCTCGTTCGAAGCGGGAAACGGACAGGTGCCAACTAACTGCGGCTCCCGACCGCATGGCCAGCACAAATAGAAATCTCCCAACTTGCGAAGCAATTCTGTGTGCTCTGAAGAAGAAGATCCCTCCAGCGGTGGATGGGAAATTACAGCTACGGGTAAAGTTTGAATTATTCGTTTCGTATGGTACCATTCAGAAGGAAGCGTCTGAATTGGAGAAGGATGTGCATTGGACCAGTGCGATACGCCAGATAAGTTTCCGCGATGTTCTTAGCGATGCGTTTAGTTCAGTTAGCGGGGAAGAAGGCCCGAGATTCGGGCACCTGGCTCAAAGTATGCTGTCCACTTGGATCTAACTGGACGTGGACAATCGAGGTCAGGTTGTAACATATTGTAATACTGATACTGCTCAATTATGACCCCTCCTCGGCTTCTCGCTCGTCCAGGTGTCCTGGACATATGTCTGAGAAACTACATTCTGGTAGATATCTAAGTAATGGGACAGGCACACAGCAATATGATGCTCACTAATGTTTCTCATTAGTGTCAACAAAGCTGTGTGAAACATTACTAACCCTTACGCGGCCTTACGGATCAAACATCATGAAACACAAACACAAACAATGTATGTGGCCGTCATGTTCTTGGGCTCGACGAAATGAACAAATTTGCTCGTTCTCATAATCGTGAGATCAAAAATCAAGAAATACGAGTGTTTCCGGCTGCTAGAACTTTATCGAGGGACGGAGTAATCGGAGGAGTTTGCTATTGGTCAAAATCTCCCCGGAGTCAACAAACTGTGAAGCCTAAGGTAACTAAGTTAATTTTTCATTGAGCTGTCCTGGAGATGCGCAGCAAAGCAATGCTGCCCTAGCATAGTATTCCTATAGTGTGGAAGGGTGACTTGCAACATGTATATGCCAACGTTAGCGAGGACTCCCAGTGCCGAATTAAGTATCGATCTGTTGGAGCGGGATAGTCAGATGGGAAAGTTGTTGCCATCGTTGCGATTGATTAGCTGACAGATCAACGAGCTTTCCGAGCTTCTTGTCAAGAGCTAATAAATCAGTGGCTGTTCGCTTTGGTTACTGTAGCTGCACATGAGTCGGTTGACAAACATCAGAATGCTGTTCACCAAGACACAACATACCAGCATACGAATCCAGTGGTCATACAGTAACATAAGCCATGAGTGTGCTACTAGACATACAACAGAAATTTATGTGTTGGAGAGGGATGACGCGATAATAACATAGCCTGGAATGATTACTATTTACTAAATATAATAAACACCCACTGCATCAGTCTGACAGTTCCTCAACTGATTCCTCCGACTGTGACTCAGCGTCAATAATGAGATTTTCCTTGACGCCAGCGATTTTTTGGCCCAAAGCTTGTTGGGATCTCCAAATGTTTGCTAAGAAGAGCGGTGTACTGGCATCTTCTATGTTTTTATCATCCTTAGTCCTCACAAATCGGGGGAATCGTATGCTTAGACCCTTGGTATTGTCAACCAACCCTCGAGCCGCAGTAGAGACTGGGCTTATTGTGATACTATAGCAAATGTGTTTAGTCAATAGAAGCTTCTTTACGAGAACAACCTACTCGGCACCTCGGATTTCCCAAACTTCTTGCGGCCTGAAATACACATCAGGCTTAAAACCTAGAATATGCTGAGGAACAATCATTTCCATGTGAGGGATATGAAAATGTACCACCCAGGTCGCATTCCCACACGGGCCTAGAGGAGCACATGGTATCGCCATCTGTCACTGAATAACGTTCTGCCAGTGCCTTACATGAGAGGTACTGGAGCTTATATCCGGCTGAGTTCAAAATAGTTCACGAACCTTGTAGAACACGTCGGTGAATCCTTTGCGGAATTAGTCCCTGGGTGGAGGCGGACGAAAAGGGGAAACTGTACCTGACATACACTTGCACACGGCGACTGGGAGACCCCTGCCCGGGTCCCAAAGCGCGAGTAATATCGGGCTCCACCATTGAAATTTCCTTCCATTGCCATGCCATGCACCAATGGGGACAAGGTCCAAAGTATCGCCTATGCCCGCAACGTAGTCTTTTTTTAGTTTCAGCCAGGCCGTTGTTCGCTTATCTGGTTCATATCCTGCAGGCAATGGCTTGCGCCGTGATTGTGCATTATTGGTTTCCCTGTCTTCCACAGCGCCGCTATCCAAAAGCTTCAAATCATCAAAACCCAGTAACATAGGAAATGAACGTGAAGTTTACCTTCACCATGATACCTTCGCATCGGCTCTCGACAGCTTCTTGCCAGAATTGTTGGATTCTATCTTCACCCTCAATACTTTCACGGCTTCTGACATGATCAAAAGAGGCGGCTCCTTTGATCGTTGGTTTAAACGGTGGGAATCTTGATCGGAGAAGATGCCCCCTCTCGCGATACCCCTTCTCTATCAAGATCTGGACATAATCCAGACTCCGTAGAATTAATGGAAAAGCCGACAACTCACATCTCCATTGAGATACATCAAATCGAAGGCGAACACGCAGACAGGCACCTGGATTTCTTCCAGATTCACATATTTCTTGGCACGATTTGACAATTCTTGGAAAGATTTGAGTTGCGAAGTATGAGGGTCGACTGCAACGATCTCCGAATCCATGATGAAAGAAGATATGTGCACCTGTTCTGTGAAAATGCTTTCGATGAGGGACACAACGTCAGGATACTGCACAGATGGGCTCATCAAACTGCTGCCAACAAAGAATGTTTTTGTTTGATACCTTCATGGTCATGTCCTCTAAATGCCGCGAAAAGATTTTGACCATTATTTCACCGCCTTGATTAGATGCATGGACCTGTGCACGTTGTCCGTCGTACTTATACTCTGCACTGAAGGGCAAATCGCCTAACAAGTTATACACTTCTTGCAAAGAACGGATTGGTGAGCCTAACGTCGGATGTAAAGGAACACCTGATTCGTTAGTGAGACGATGGTCACCACCACGAGTCACCAAATTCACCTATAGTCAAGGGGACTAGCCCGCTCAAGCCAGGTAAACCGACTTGTAACAAAGCGGCAACAATATGACCATAATTCGGATGTTGTACGAAAACTCGTTTTAATAATTTCTCTCCATTGACGTACATATCGGCTAAGCGTCGTCTTTCTTGGTCCAGGACACTCTGATCATTCGAAATGCGAGCCAGAAGCTCAGACGTAACGTGATGATCATTTCCAGTATCTGGTATAGCGAGGCTAGGCAAAGGGGTCAAAACCATCGAACGTGCCAACGCGGTCAAGATCGAAGTCCTAACTGCCCCAACTCGCAGATTCTGACATAACGTCCGTGTAAGATAACGGACTTCTTCGCCTGCTGCGGCAACAAGCAGTCGTTCAACAATCTTCTCCTTTTCCTTTCCAGCGCCTTGTCCCTTGCAGGTAGCAATTTTCAAGAGATTATCGTAAACAAACGTCACAAGTAATGGAGGATGTGGAATCAGGGTGCGTAGATTTGATTTGGCCTCAAACGCCACGTCACCTGGGTCGCCTGTGGAGATATACAACTGTTTGATTGCGGCTGACGATAGGCCAGACACATTTTGTATGACTCGGGAAATGATAGAAGGGCCCAGACCAAGCTCAACAGCCTCGTACGCCGGTGCCAGTGAGTTTGACAGAAGGTATAGCGATGGAAGGAGTGACCGAGCATCGTAGTGAATCACAGTTCTCAAAGCATTCGTTAATATATTCAAGATTTGGATTCTCGAGCGAGTCTGGGACAGGGACGCGAATGAATGGGTTAGGAAAGAGTACGGTACACTTGCTTTCGAAAGAGGTTGGCTGGTAGGATTATATGTTGCTGGGTCAACATTTAAAGATGAGTATACAATAGAGTTTGGTGTAGAGTTCACGGCGACGGTAAGTTTTGTTTTCGCTTTGAACTTTTTCGGTGATGCAGTTATTTCGACTTCCTGTTCAATATCCATGATTTCATCCACATCTATGATGTCCAAGCTGCGAGGTGTTTGTGTGCCAGCTTCCGCGGCGTTTGGTTTTTGGGACACGCCATTGCTTTCCAATTCGCCCCTTAGTGCTTTCGATGGAGATTTACGCGAGAAGAAATCATCCAAGCGACCTTGGGTATCATTTTCTGCAACCTTTCTCTTCTTCCTTGGCGTCTCCGGCCTGGAGGGCGTGCTTTTGGACATTGGGCGAATAGCTCTGAAATGTATTACCTAAACAGGATGTCAAGACACGTATGTAAACAAGTCGTTCTTCTTCTTCAAGTCACTTGGCCATATACCCTTAGGACAATGGCGACCGACAAAATCCCTTACCGCAGCCGTGCCCCTGAGTTTCATGGGTTTGTCGCGTGGACGTCTACTGCTCTCCTCTTCGTGCTCTACCTGCTTTGGGCACTTCTCCCTGACGACTATATTGTGTGGCTAGGAATACGTTGGTACCCTAATCGGTATGATTAATTATTATCACTCCCGTGCTTCACTTGAAATCTTTCTTTTTGGGCTCTAGAGAATGGGCTATTCTGTTTCCAGCTTGGACCGTTACCTTGGTCCTCTTCACCTATTTTGCATATTCGATGCTCGCCGTAGCTCGCACGCCATCATTTTCGGACATGTGTTCAATTAGAGGTATGTTGAATTGAACCTGCACGTACCATATCTAAAACCCTATCAGACCGGCATTCCAAGTTTCAACAATCCAACCTTTCACTGAGCCGACATGACCCATTTATTGCAGCAACCAAGCCCGATGCCCCTCCTGAAACGTACGACATGCCCATTGGAATGATAAACCGAATTTTGTACGGTGCACCTCCTTTGGATAGCGCTCCTGACAAGAACCAGGCGATCAAGCTCAGTCGCAGCACGGTCAACGGTCTGCCAAGAGGTGTCATTACAACCAAATAGTTCGCCCTACGGTCATACGCCGTCATTGCACGGAAACGACATGCCTAAATAGCAGTACTTTCGCCGATAATAGCCGATGCTTCATGATCAACAACTAAATTATCCAATCTCCTTCTAGTGTTAAGCGATATTCACGTTAGGGGGATCACAAGGTCTTGATTCCTGATAGCTCCATAAAATTTTTGACCATCTGTCAGCGACTTTTAAATCCACGATAAACAAGATGATATACTAAGAATGTTACCAAGTATGCCAGACACATCTTACCACTATATTTGTTCCTCCATAAAACGGCTGCAAGGCACGTTTAGTGCAGTATCTGTCATTTGGTCTTAAGGTTAGGGTACCAATTCTCGTTAGCCGTGATGAATTGATAGGACTATACCAGTATAGGGATGGTCTAACTTTGCTCTTTCCCATGGTGCGGGTTTGCTCGATGGCAACTGTTAAATTGGGGCAAGGCTGGACATGGAGCGACATTTGAACAATGTCGTGTGGTTGAGGTCACGGGACACCTCGACTTGTACCCCTGCCATTCTGACCCTTGCTTCAGCTTCCTATACCTAAGTGAAGCTGGAAACGCCACCATGGCGGAGGAGCACAGACCATTTGCTGCTCTCCAACGTAGAATCAGTTAACTGGAGCCGACTAGTAAGTGGTCGCTGCCGTTTTGGCGTTTAAACCAGGAACGCAGAAGCAGACCAAATCACTCACGGGATGCTAGAGATGCCATAATTCCGAATGGAGCAAATAGTCATGGTACCTGAGATAGAATCGTATTGCTCTGCTTCACAGTCGAAATGCGATTCTGGTTGGTAGGACAAAGACATGATGCGAATTGAATAATCCGTATCGAGGTAGCCCTCATGTCAAGACTTTCTAAATGGCCAGATGTACGCTTGAGATCTCCTGATTTGACCACAGATCAGCTCCGCAAACCTTGCTAAAGTGGAATGCCAAACATTTACCAATGCGGTTCTAATTGCTTCACAACAGAGAACTTTACAAATGCAATTCAGTTTGGCTTTCAGGAACGATGACTATACTCATTGGTACAGGACTCTTAAACGATGATATACTAATCGCGCCGAACCCGGACGGTGCCATAATGGAACACCAATGACGCTGATGGCCTATTTATTGTCCTGGTGCAACCCTTTCAAGTGGATAATAGCCACTAACCTACATGAACGGTAGGCGTCAATCGTATCATACCATGGCGGCGACCCACTGGAGCGAATCCGATCCTGTGTACCCTGGAGGAACGTACGCGCCAGTGTCAGCTCATAATCCATCATCTCCTCAGTATTCCATTGCCCATGGTCAAGATAGTGCTGTTGGTGGCGGCGTTACGTACCGAACGTATTATTCCGGCATGCCTCAACAATATGCAGCGCAATCCAGTGATTCTCCCTCATCGAACTATACACCTTACACATCAACAAGCTCGGCTATGGCTCCCACCACAAACGGTGGTTACCACGAGCGCCGAAACCAAAACTTAACGGCGACGGACGTGTATACCTCGCAACCCCCATCGGCATTGTCATCGTCGTATCCGTCACAGAACGCTCCCATCTCATATTCGCACTCGCGGTGGCCGTTACAAACCCAAGGGCAGTACAATACCGCAACTAATACGACTCCACATGCCACACATCTGTATCCAAACCAACTGCCCTTGGCACAAGTAAATCTAGCATCACAGCACCCCGCTTCACCGCCGCGACCGTACGCATGCGACATGTGTCCTCTGTCCTTTAACCGGCAGCATGACCTGAAACGTCACAGAGAGACACATTCAGGTGAGAAGCCGTATTTGTGTAACGGCGGGTGCGGGAAGACATTCACGCGAAAGGATGCATTGAAACGGCACCAGGTACGCAGCATGCATTCTGAATAATAGAATGTCACTGAATGGGTCTAGCTTGTCAAAGGTTGTGGCAGGCCAGATGACACGTGGTCATAAGGAAGTTAATTCAATTGCACACGACAAAGATGTACAGGAAGACAAGCTGACATTTCCTCGTGGCGAGATGATGCCCCACCGGTTGTGAGTGTTGAACACAGGCTCGGCTGTAACTGGGATATACTTTATTACAACGTTGTTAATGGCTGCTACTCAGTACTCAGTCTAGGATCCTCTCAAGGACCCATGCATCGCTGGGCGTAATCTTCTTGTAGTAGTTTTTGTGGACCTCCACCTCCTTAAAACCATGTCGCTCGTAAAACTTCTTTGCAGCATCATTAGAGACCTGCACATGTAGGTATATCTTGTGTATTTTCGGCTTTGTTTGAATAGCTGCTGCAGAGACCACCAACTCGAGACAGCGAGAACCCAAGCCCCTGGAGCGGTATGGCTATAGATAAATCAATTCGAAAGGATCTTATTCCTGACGGCATCCACGTACGGCCAGAATACCCATTGTCATGAGGTACATGTCAGACCGGTCATCAGTGGTATCTAAGCGGCAACATATCGTGCCAACCTTGGTTTACGATAATCACGCGCTAGAGCCTAAGGACAGAGCTGGTGCATACCGGAACATCATTATAGTAGACTAAAACGGGAGAGTCAGGACTTTTCCTTGACGCGGCCAGGTTGGAGAAGACTTACCAAGCTTGCAGAATTCTTCGACTTCGGGTTTCAGGACATCCTGGTAAAACTTCTCACTGTACTTGATCGGGAATAAGACCGAATTCAATTTTTGGACGGTACCGAGGTTGTTTGAAGTGAGAGATGCGAAAGAGATGCGGGGCGCTGTGGCCGACGCGTTGGTCATTTGCCAAATGGTAGTTGTGGGAATTGCATCCAAGCCGGTGATGCTTGCTTAATCTGGGTCAATGACAAGCAAAGCCTTCCATGTGGGATTTCACTGCGGACTCTGAGCGCCCAGCGTGGTGGATAATCGATTATCCTGGCAGAGTCCATGGAAGCACCAAGACTAACTCAATGCAGCAGGAGACAGGTTTTATTACTGCGGTTTGCCATATTGATTTCCCCAATCGATTTTGCACAATCCTCATCTGTGCTCGATGTACTGGGCGCTTATAAACGAGATCGTTGGTGAGCGTGTAGTCAATCTCTATACCTCTTTGCCTTTGCAATGCTTAACAGTGTCTGCAGAAAAGAAGATCGGTTTCCATTGCCCGCGTAATACCGCGGCGATCCTTCTATCAGTCCCCTTGCCCTATGACAGCTGTCAAGAGAAAGGGAACAACCTAACATTGCACCAATTCACCAGGCCCGAGGTCAGACGCGAAAACATGCACCCAAGTGAAGCAAATCTGCACTTGTCTGCTACATAAAGGGACTGATCGCTGAGAATTCCAAGTCGGAGCTTGGCATCCGTCCACGCTGCTGACGAAGGTTCCAGCGTTTCCGTATCTTCCCGTGGTGACGTGCTTATCATTTAGGGATGGCTGCTCGGGTTCGACGGGTGGTTTATATATGACCGAACCAGCAGAAGATACGTCTGTGTTTATCTATCTTCACATAATCAGGGACTTCACGGGACGCCTACTGATGGCGCCAACCCATGGACTCTCGTCCAGCGCTACATATTTAGATGGCGTAAGACTATCCGCGATTCTGTAGAATCGCAGCTCGCAGTTCAACAAACGACCCTCAACACCATTGCATTAAGCCTTTTGTAGCCGAGAGGATCATGACGAACAATAGTGCACAATCTGTTGATCTTCTGATTGAACCTGGCAGGGAAGTGGACTGGTATTCCTGATTCAGAATCGTGTGGACGGTGGACCACAATCCTCCCATGATTTGGCCAAGGTGCGGCCACAAAGTGCCACATTTGAATTTTGAAAGACAGATCGGATAATACAGGTTCACGAGTTATGAGATAGATATAAAGGACAGTCCAATATTGTAGTAGACGCCGAGTATAACAGTGGCAAAGCCTTAGTAACACCGTTCATCATAACGATCTCCTTTGACCACGTCAACTACGTCTTAGACGACGATGTCGACGGAGAGTACAAGAACGGCGACCCCTGCCAAACCAATGGGCCCTCGTAAAATACGTCCTGTCTCGCCTATGCCCCATCCTCCAGAGACTCCCCCCCTCAATATCGTCAAAAACGCGGGGTTTCCCCCCCATCCTCCTGGGCCGGCGCTACGCCCACCACGATCATCGCCACAATCCAGGCGGCCGTTGATGCCGACTGTGCAAATACCAACATCTAGCCCGCCCGCACAACCTGATGGGGGTGATGTCACCACAATTCGCCCCCCAGCTTCGAAAAAATCCGGTATCCTTTCCCTAAAAATCCCCACAGGAAATCCCGAGTATTATCAGGGCCCTCAGTTCCAGCCCGAGACACCAGATGTTACAGTGAGGCCCGAGGCACCCACCTTAGTACCTCCAGGCCAGATCGGAGACATCAGGGCAGTGATACGCGGTATAACACCAATGCCACGAGAAATAGTAAATGACAACGATGATCCTCAACAGTCGCAAACTTCTGTTGTCTCAGATGCGTTCACCGATGATGATTTTGAACAATTAAATGCGCTTGGCGAAGGTGCCGGAGGGGTCGTGCATAGGGTTAAAGAGAAGCGAACCCAGAAAATCATGGCGCGCAAGACGATAACTACTCGTGAGGCACCCTTGAAACAACTACTACGGGAATTGCAGACAACTTCCTCAAACAAACACCCCAATATTATCAATTTCTTTGGAGCGTATATGTCCCCTTCCACTAGCGAGGTCAAGATCCTGATGGAGTTCTGCGAAGGAGGGAGCTTGGAGGCGGTCAGTAAACAGATCAAGGAACGCGGGGCCGTTGTAGGCGAAGTGATTGCTGCTCGCATCGCTGAAGGGGTGTGTAGTGCCTCCACACCGTACTCTTGAATCTCAAAATCACGTCATTTTTCTTAGGTTCTCCAAGGGCTCGCTTACCTTCACTCGAGGAAGACTATACACCGAGATATCAAGCCTTCAAATATATTGCTTTCTCAAGACGGCGTTATCAAATTGTGCGACTTCGGCGTTTCAGGCGAGCTTGTCAACTCCCTCGCTGGTACCTTTACTGGAACAAGCATGTATATGGCTGTTGGTAGCATTCTTTTTTGTGACGAAAGATCCTGTCATTGATATCACACAGCCAGAACGAATTAGCGGCAACGAATACTCCATCCGGTCCGATGTATGGTCGATGGGTATATCGTTACTTGAATTGGCTCAGAACCGCTTCCCGTTCCCGAATGAACTGCCACCTATCGAACTTATGATGCACATTACTCAAGGTGATGTGAGTGTCCGCTGGTCAGGATGTGTGATACATGCCTCTCACGCGATATACAGCCGCCGATGTTAGAAGATGAAGGTGGTGTGGTCTGGAGCGACGACATGAAAGATTTTATTAAACTGTCGTAAGTTCGTTCGGTTTGTGTGCATATATCAACGAATTCTTCTATTGCATTGCAGATTGATACATGATCAGTCAGTGCGACCCATACCGAAGGACATGTTGGTACATCCATGGATATTGAAGGGTGTGAAGGAGGAGGTGCATATGTCCAGGTGGATTCGCCAGGTTTGGGGCTGGAAGCCACCGAAGCCGAAGTCAAGAGAAGGGTACGTTTGGGATTCTGGTCTTTCCAACCATGCAGTGCCTGAAACTATCCAGTTCGAATTGATTATGACTACCCCGCGGAAGAAAGATATAATTCAAGGTGGAAGGATTACGGACAACAGATTTTTTTTTCATCGATGTACAGACGCTTCATTTTTCTTTGGTTATAGTTATGTTCTACTACAGCAAGAAGTTCATCGCATTCGTTGTGCATTCGCTATATATGGACTACTCAGTGATTGCTTTTAGCAAACGTTCATCAACTACCTAGGTAAGCGAACGCCACGACACTAAGGAAGCCAGTGCGTTATCTTGGTTTCAGGCATCCCTTCACAGCTCGGGTTTGACGCGATAAATTATTTGTTAGATCGTGCCGATGCACCGTAACCTGTGGCCCCTGATTGAACCTGTTGGTAGCCTTGCTTTTCTACCATCCAGGGCGAGGGTTTCACGGCGGTTGAGCGATCAGCGATAAGAAATCGAAGACATTGATCTAATGTCTCCTTTGCCCCCTGTTTGCATGCGCAGAGCCGCGAGCAAAAGTCTCTGCAGACAGTGTTGCTAATGGCATTGATGCATCCTCTGTCGGTCTGACGAGATTTCATGACTGAGGGTCGACGGATCAGTGAATTGCATAATTTCTCTAACGCCAGCGCTTCGAGTATGCTTATAGATATTGATAGCGTCAATCGGTTCATATCGGAAGACAGGATCAGCCACCAAATATTCATCGCCTGATACCGAGCTTCAGCGGAGCCGGAACGGAAGTTTGGATACGGAGGGTGACCGGGTGACCTCAACAAGTTGGGCGTTGGCAGCGCTGCTCCACATGGGGACAAACGTTTCAGTAATGGATCCAGCAACATATGACCACAGTTAGGCACCATTCTAGCGTGTCTAAAACACTTCAATTGGAGAGGGGACTAGTTCCAAAATGACGCGAAAAAGAATCGGAACTGGTAAGAGTGGAGGGCCCATGCACCCGCGAAGACTTGATCGACGTTCAAAACAGGGGATAAGCGCAGTTAACATCATACATGTTTCAACATGGCCCAACGACGACACTTGGAAACGTCCGTGACGGTCAAATTGATGAATTCCGGTTTGCAACCCCATGCCATGTTAGAACATTTTCTGAGGTATTAACAGCAATGTTCTGTACGAGAATAGCATGCCAGTTTGAGAGAGGTCAATGCGAACTGACAAGTGCCATACCGTTTAGATTACTCTGGGTTTAAAAAGTCCACTAGTGACTGATCATGGGTTTAAATAAATTACATTCATCCCAAGTCAGTCCTCGGTCTTCGAGCATGAGCTATTTTTACGCACAAAATGCCTCGGTTTACGGAAATTCGCACCTGGTTCAATTTTAGCTACAGAGGATAACGACAGACCAGGGTCTCGTGTGAAGAAATGTTGACTCCATGAGGACTTTGACATCATGATATTGACTGCATGGTGATTTTTCTACACCTCCGAGCAGGGTTTCTTCCTTGGTGGACGATGTCCACATGTAGAAGCCACAGGTGTGTGGACAGCAGCCTCTGGCGCAGAATCAGCCGATATTATGGTGGGTACGATCATCAATTGAAAGCAAGGGAAATTACGTCTGAAATAATGCGAACCGCGGTGGGGGCTATAAAATAACTCAGCGACCCTGGGTTACTTGACAATGATAATTAATTGAGGTTCTATGAGAAAATTCCAAGCCTTGAAGCAATTGCGGGCTTGTCAAGTCGAGAAGGGCCTGGTAAAATAGCTAGAACTCGAAAGAATAGCATCTGAGTTGGGCGTATGTTGCTTATAATACATCGATGGGTGGTACGATGATCGGGGAAATCCGGCACAAAGCCGGTTTCCATAAATGCAACTGAAGGATCCAACAACCAAGGACAGACTGAGGTGAACTGGCGACAACACAAGCAGGGCTAGTGGGTTGACAATATGAGCCTGCGAAACAGCTTGGGCTTCTGAAGACATATTCCCTGTCATGGACAATTGGTTTGAAATACTCGTCGTTCCTGAAAAAGATCTGAGCTGGATTTCACATCAAACCCCGCACGTATAGATCCTTCAACTCCTAGGATATGGAGCCACGTTACACACTCACCTAGAGATGACCCTTAGATCTCTGATTTTCGGTAATTTAATCCGATTGGTGGTATCAAAACACCACGCAGAACAAACCTGCCTTCTCGAAAAACCTTTATAATGCTATGCCAGCTTTCGACCACGACCGCAAACCCCATTTTGTAAACTCCATGGCTAACAGTATACCGTTGTTCGTTCATCCTCCTTTCAGTGGACACGGGCTGACTGCTCGTGACAGCGCTCCCGTTGGTCATTGTGTTCCTTCATCGTATTATCCACCACAACATATCAACCATGGCCTTGTTCATGTCGAACCTCCACCTACTAGAACAACCACTCAGCAACGCAAACGGCCGAAATATACAAGGAGCAAGACAGGTTGTTTGACGTGCCGAGTGAAAAAAATAAAGGTGCGCAGAAAAGGAAAAAAAACCCTGCCTCCTGATATAGACTGACTTGCCGCTATTCTAGTGCGACGAGACGAAACCTAATTGTATGCGTTGCACGCACGGCCAACGAGAAGTGAGTTGCAGCATGCTGGTTATTTGTATCAGATTGGTTTACGAATGATTAGTGCACATGGCCCGAAGGTGTCCCTGCAAGGAAGAAAACTGTGCCACGGAAAGAATCGCCGAACGCATTAGAGGGCAGACCTTCAACGGCCAGTTCATCCGCCAGTTCCACACCACCAACAAGAGATCCCACTCCTCCACGCTGTATCAAATCAGAGGACTTGGGTCTTCTTCCATTGACTTCTCGGCGAACTTCGTAAGTGTAGCCACTCAAATAATTGATGAAGGGATTCCAACCTCATCCTCTCAGCGATTCTTACCTTCAGTTACGTCCCCTACCCGCAGAATCAGACCCGACACGCAGACCATAGTATGAACCCTTCCCACGATGCGCAAGCAGATGCTGACTGCTTTCTAAGCTTGAACAACAACTGCTCTCCTCTCTATCTGCAAACTACGACCTCTAACGTCTCCAATAATTTAAACATGATACCCGATATGACATACCGTTACGATCAATTCCCTTACCCTAACACGAGCTACACCCTACAATCTCCGCGCCCCGTGATGTCCACCTCGATGAGACCAATGGGGCACCACCAAAACATCAATCAATGGAGCACTACCGAGACAATGGATTCCTATGTAAGTTGTGCCACCAGTTCTGTTCTTGGCAGGCAACTCAATCCTTGTAGTTTCCCTCATTAACCGATAGGTCATTAATGGCTCACGCCCCAGTAAACGATTCCCATACACGATACTGATTGTATTCGTGGGCTTCAGATTAATAACGCCTTTCAACCAGGATGAGTGACGAAATTTAGGGAGCCTGTATAAACACCTTGTATATCGTATTATGTCGTATTCCGTTTACTTTCCTTGTGCAATTCAATTAGATTTACAACTTATCATCGATTCCCCGCCGTTGGCCCAATAAGGATTTTATCTCCTTTGAGTCGTCCAGGGATTTCTCACAAACAAGCGCGTTCCAAGTTTCAAACCTTCCCAAGTATGCTCAAGGAATTTAGACCGTGTAAATTGATGAGTGCTAAGCCGACAAGGGTGATTCTGTCATCAGTTTCATCAGTTCTACCTCTGCTTCTCTCATCGGGAGCATAATAATAGCACTTCATATGTAGTAAGTACATATGTGTTTACGACGATTTTGGTACTAGAACTTGGGAAAAACAAGATCATGTGTGCATAGATCTCAGTTGCTCAGATAGGAGCAAAGCCCAACTGCTGCTTGCTGATGTCCCAGATAATACAGTAATGTTTCAACAAAGTGCGGCCAATAAGATCAAACTCATCAAAGTATGACAGGTACTAGGGTCGCTGGCAAAGGGTCCAACATTGAGCTCGCTGCTGGAAAGCGTTAGGTTGAGGGTTTTTTTTTTCCATTCTCGTCCGTGAGTGATGTCGATGGTTGCTGACAATGCTGAGGTTGCACTGCATGAAATGCCATACGTCCCTGCTTCAGCATTGAATGGCTTGATGCTGGGAGAAATGAACGCGTAGATTGTGTGTTTCATCTCCGTTATCTTAATAGGGGTAAAAATGTCGATTCACCTCAGGATGTAGCCTGCTGGGAGAAAGCGACCGTTGTGGGTTCCACTGTTAAAAATCATGTCTTTGAAACGCTTGTAGATTCCTTCCAAAGGAAATTTTCAGATGACGCCAGAGTTGTCACCAAACAGGCTGGCATAGACAGGGTTGCCTAATTATGTGTTCATTTCATCTCCGTTTTCACCCATCATCATGGGCAGACTGTTACTTGCTTTGATTAACTCCACCAACAATTGTATGTTCGGCATTGCCAACCGATTGCGGTGTCAAGTAGAGGGCTGAATAATCCGGCCCGGAAAAAGTGAAACGATATACCTGTAATCCCTGGTTGGTAAGATCCTCCATGGAAGCGTTTCCTTGAGAACTCATAGCTGTATGTCCATCTGGAAATTGTTGACAAGTATCAGGACTAGAAACGGCGGTACCGATTACATTGCATTGAATGGTAAGGGTATCAATCGCGAATGCGGGCGTCTGATCTGTGATCATCCACAAATCTACATCTTCCACCTCGCGGCCACCCACGGTGACTGTGTCTTGGCCCTTCTCAAATAGAGCATGTAGTCACCATATACTGCTGGGTAAATTCCGTACCAAGGGGGATACTGTCGGTCTGTTTGTGTCGACAAACGAGCTGCTCTTCGAAAGAGTCGAATTTGACCCGATGGTCGCAGGGCGAGCAGTATAGAGTACGTACGAAAGCCCATGCACTAGAAAGGCAACATATTTTGCATTACATTCCTACTGATCAAACGAGACTGACACTAGCTGTGTCAGAAAACGACCTGAATTGCATAACGAATGAACGAACTAGTCTGTGTTTATTGTTTAGACGCCGCGCGTACCAAAATTGACTGTGGCGGGGTTCCAGCTGAAACGTCGCTGATAAACCCCTGGCATATTTTTCTTATTTGACTAGATTACACTGACGTGATCTATCGCATCAACACGGGAGATCCGCGAGTGACGGCATTTCGACTGACGATCAGTGCCGCGGTATACAGGAGGGTACAGGACCTCAGGTCATCAAGCTGCGTCGGTGGTTGTCTCGTTCCGGGTCTTGGGGCGGCGAGAGGCCAAACCTGATTAGTTCCGCGCTAGTGCGGTGGAGCTCACAAGAAAAACGGGTACAGAGGCCAGAGAATAAGGTTGTCAACTTTTGCGCATGCGTTTCATATAACAATTGTTGGCGCAATCTCCTCGACGCGCTGCTATCGATACGAACACCGCCGCGTGGTTCATGACTTCTCGACGCATGTGGACTGTCAGTTAGGATATGGAAAGCTCCTCTTGCTCCGCGTCGCAGAGAAATTCCAGACCATATGGGGGACGCAGTATGCCGGGAAAAAATAATTGTCATGGTACTTGATGATCATTGAAACACCTATAAGCCCGCTGGCCATCGTTAAGCGAGCATCACCTGCATCAAATTAGCATTTAGAAGATGATAGTTGAGACGGTGGCTCACTACGATTTGTACTAGGAACGTCTTTTGACTCACGGTCGGCACTCGGTCGGTCGGCCGACGCTAGTCTGCCCGAATTCTGGCGATTTGAATATATATTTGGCAATAACCGGTCACCGCCGTTTCTGAGGCTGTACATGTGTTTGTCTCCAGGAATGGAACCATACAAACTGGGTAAAGCTCCCAATCTTATCTTGAACATCGCGTTCAGAGTTCACGGTCCGACATGGGTACGAAACCTTCCTTTGTATAGAGCTACTTTATCGACCACTTTGTGAGGGCAGCATCAGCTGAACAACTCGATTTCAATGTTCCCCACCCTCCGAGGGAAAATGCAATTGCGGCCTTCAACGTCGTTCTTCCCGTGATCAAAGCCGAGGTGATAAAGTCAAGACGCCATTGGAACAAACACGAACCAAGAATGTGGTCGCGTGCGGCGGGATTATCTGACCATGAAATGACAGCCTTCTCCATTGAAAGCGATCTCGTATTGGTGTGTATCTTCTAACCACGGTTCTCGTGTCAACAACTCTGGGTCTGAGTTTGTAGGTCCGCAGTGCAGCTTCCTCTTATGGAAATATCATTCTAGGCAAGATCAGAATCCCCGCAATCCGGGATGAAGACGGCGAAGGGTATATCCACGTCAGGTGAACCGTATTCTGAATACAGCAGTTCTGGTCTTGATGGATCATTGTAGGATACATGACCCTCCGAATAGGGTAATTGCCCACAACCCTTTCGTCCCTGATTTTACTGATAGCTCTGTCTTAAGGGGGCGGAGGATGTCCTTTTCCATTCGTTATTCACAGACGAGGGAAACCGCAATGCTGATGGACATCCCACGACATGGCGTGCCGTCCAGACCAAGGATGCGCCGTTGGAGTTTTTCAATGAGTGATATACCGAATATGGCAGGTATATGGGGATTTTGAATATAAGGTTCTGTGACGATTTTTTGACAGCGGTAAGCATTGAGTAGGAGAAAGTCTATCGAGTAGTCTAAACTTTGATACAAGAGACGGGTAAGATATACGTCATAGAGCACAGGTAGATGTACACATCAACCAGATGGCAGTATGGCATATACATGACTTGCAAGCAGGGAGGATCAATCCACGGCCAAACGGGTAGCTGGTACCGTGGGCCAGAATATAATGAGACACTCTGCTGAAATGTGAGAAGTGATTAGAAACAAAAGAGTTAAATAGAGACAACAATGTTCAGAGGCACTTAGTATACAGGAAAGGGAAAAAACGTAGTACAGGTAAAAAGTATATGTATAGACCATGGTCAGTTCAAACTGACGAAAGTCGATTCTTCTAGTGTCCACGTGCTTCGAATGCCTTCCTCAAAGGTTGCTGGCAGAAAAACAGAAGGAGCCGTTACGACAAAATCTTGCATGCCGCTAGCACCCTTTATAACAATACCTGGAGTCTGTAGCGACAACGATAGATGGTCGCTCAGAACGCTGTGAATCTGTGTGAGAACATTTTCCGGTACTTCTTGGAACGAAGAAGCTTGTGTAGTCCTTTCACCGCCAGAAGAATCGCTTGTCGTCGGCGAATAAACGAGTGGTGGGGTGCTTGACTCAGAGTCAGGGCTATCTTCTGCCGCAATATGGCAAGTGAAAGAACCAGGCCACTAAAACCGGACTAATAAGCATGGGTTCACAAGAGAAGAGATAAAAGATTACTTACTTGTAAAGGTACGGCAGACGTTGTGTCTAGCGGTGCCGCTTGACTGTCCGACATCGTTATATCGCTGATCGGGTACCCGTCTGCCTTCTGCTCTGGGGCAAATGCCTCCGCAGGGAGGGTGGAACAACGGCGTAGAGATCTATCGGTGGTTGCACTGGATCTCCCGTGCTCGTCCTGCAGAAGAAACGGTTCCGATGGCCGAGATTTAAGGCAACTTTCACTTTGCGAACGATGCAAAGCCCGAGGCGCGGCTTGAGTTGCGACAGGAAGTTTACCGACCCATAATCGCCACTGGAGAGCTTCGCCAAGCGCTCTCTCGCAGCGGCTGATCTCCCTGGGAGTGAGGCCGGAGAGCTTGGCCCAAGCACGGTTGGAGTAACACTTGTCTTGCGTAAATTTGGATGCAAGTATCAGCGCGGCGAGGAATGAGCGCCGGGGACAAAGTAGGGGCGACGGAAGCTCAACCGGGGGGAGCGTATCCGAACGCGCCAACTCTGATGCGACGGCGGCCGGCATTCCTGAAGCGCAGCCTTGCTTGCATGACTCGTCGGTCATCCGAGGAGTGCTTGGGGGACGGGCGACGAGATCGGATCGGTCAGTAAGAGTTGAATCAAGTGGCAGTTGAACTTCAGCGTGCTGCTGCAGTTCAGCGTCTGCCAAGACCTCGATTAAGTCAGCCGACGCCGGTTCTTTCCAAGATTCTCCCGCTCTCTCTTTGCAAATGAACTCTGGCACCATGGGGCGCAGAGCCTCTATATAGCAAAGGGCGGTTTGCAAAACGTGGGCGGAAGTACGAGAACGCCGGAGAACTTCGTGCACGAAACCTTTGATCGGCACCAATCTGTTCTTGAACGAGGAAGACTGGATTTCTTTGGCAGATGGAGGACTCGTGTTTGGATGTTGTATTAAAGGATTTGATGGATAAACCAGAGATTTCTGTCCCTTTGAACAGTCTAACGTTATTGTTGCTTTGGGTCCAGTCAGAAAAAGAGTTGGAATATCCTGCGGTTTCCATATTTCTGATAGCGAACCAACGGCTTGATCTGATGATGCGGGCGCCTTAAAAACGTGCCCAGGATCGACAATTTGGAAGTCACCTACCGACTAAACCCAGTGCAAATTTATTCTTAGACAGTTCTCGAGGCGAGACCTCTTTGGTTGGGTGTGAGAAAGGTTTTGAAGGGGGACGGTTTAATTCGCGGGAGGATGAGAGAGAAGGCGGCGACGTCTCCTCAGAGTTAGGAGAGTTGAAAAGGGAAGAGGAGGGGGATGGGAGAGATGTTGTCATAGATGATTTAGAGGTTGAACTGTATGGTTGCCAGCGAACCCGTGTGCGAGTAGTGGGTGTGGCCCGATGGGCGAGGGAATGAGACAATACGTGCATAGACCCGTAGAAACAGTGAGGAGAGGT
Organism: Amanita muscaria Koide BX008; assembly: GCA_000827485.1. Lineage (NCBI taxonomy): Eukaryota > Fungi > Basidiomycota > Agaricomycetes > Agaricales > Amanitaceae > Amanita > Amanita muscaria. The sequence continues at coordinate 285,318 of KN818239.1, read as the reverse complement.
TTTAAGAGAAAAGAACGAGAAGAGATGGAGACGATTAGTAGGTGATAAGCTAAGTCGGGTTTACAAGGAGTTCATACGTCCATCAACGGGGGATTGAGTTATGTGACCAGAGAAAAGGATCAACGAGAGGAGAACGATTGGGTTGGACACAGCAGTACTGAGTCTTGCGGAACAGCACATCTTGAATGGTTTAGAGTCAAGAGTCGGACAGCCGCAAAGTCAGTGACTTTGAGGACCCGATAAAAACGGAGCGGCGCTTTTAAGCACTAAAGAGATCGGCCTGGAAGCAGATGAAGCGGCGGGAGGAGCGGAATTGAGACAGCAAGATGTTCAGCAAGGGCACAGAGGAGGGGACAGCTGGCTTATATCGGGTCCTTTTGTCCAATCATCAACTGACGTTGAGTCAGGTTGCACCATCTTCCGTGCCTAACACGAACAAACAACGACCCAAGTCACCGCCTCACCGCCTCGTCTCTTCCTGCTGTATGTCAGCCGTCATTCTGACTGGTTTATTGCCTTCATGAAGTGCTTATGGCCTGCTTGCCGCGATGTGGACTAGCCGCAGTGTTTTACTTTACTGAAATGATGGATTCCATATCTGGCTGTTGTTCGCTTAACAATGTAACACCGTCGCCATAGCTGCTCTTAAGTCTCTCACTTTCTCGGTCACTCCTTTCTGCATTCCTCCTCTCTGCTATGAGGCCTTATACCCTCCTTTTCCCTGTTTTGGCTGCCTTGACGACTATATCTGCCGCTTTCCCATACGATGCCTCTCACGGCGCCGCTGCTCGCCATTCTCACATAGCGCGTCGAGGACAGTTCAATCACACCCAAGATCTGACAAAGCGTTGCAAACCAGGTCAAGGGGGTCCTCACAATCCTACCAGCTCTTCCAGCTCTTCCGGCGTACGTAGCCATGATAGCGGTTTAAGTCTCAAGCGTAATCTTTTTTAGAACAAGGCGGCTAATACCCACTCCCCTGCACCGCCGAATGCATCGCCAGCACCAACACACAACAACAATGCCCAGAATACTGGCGGCATCATCCATGTATCTTCTTCTTCTTGTGGACCAACGGGAGCAACAGGTTAGTCGCTTGCTGTTTGATGTTTTTGTTCTTGCCTTATACTCGTCTATTCTAGCCAAGACAAGTGCAACCACTGGTCCAAACGGTAGCATCGACTGGTTGAATTGTGGCATCAATGGCGGCGGCTGGAGTCCACCTTACGTCCGTGCCACGGACGTCGTTGCTCAGGATCTAAACGCTGCCTTGTCCTCCCCAAATAGCGCTTTCAAAGCATGCGCTCCCTATGTGTATCTTTTCCAGAAGTATGGAAACATGTTCAATATCCCACCTATCATGCTCGCATCATTTGCCATGCAGGAGAGCACTTGCAATCCTCATGCCGTTGGTGGTGCTGGTGAACAAGGTCTCATGCAGATCAGCCGTGACAAATGCGGTGGGGCTCCTGGAGGCAATTGTCAGGACCCAGTAAGCTTTGGCTACTTGCTCTGAATTTTCCGAATCCTTAGTCGAAATTCTAGGACTACAACGTTCACACGGGAGCACAGTTCTTTAGTCAAACTTTGAATGATAATGGAGGCAATCTTTTACTCGCCATCGGCACATATAACGGATGGTACAATGGATTGACTTTCGTGAGTGTTTCTTCGATATACACGTTCGTTTATTTTTTTTGACAATGATTGGCACTGCAGGGTGAAGCCACCGCTGCGGCAAAGACAAATTGCTGTCCCTGCCAGAATAATCTAGATTAGTAAGTCATCTTTGTTTTATCAATTCGACCTGGACTCATCTATTTCCATAGTCTGCACCAGTTCCTTAACGGTTGGATGCAGAATATCGACGCTCGGGATACCACTCCGCCTCTTGGCAAATACTTCAACCTCAATGTCTGTTTTTGAAAAACGACATCTCATACCTCGTTGACTGGCTTCCTACGACCTGGATGTCTGTTTTTGATAAATGACATCTCACTCCTTTGTCTCCATACCTGTCTATCTCCTTACGAGCCGTATTAATCTTAACTTTTGCGCTTGAGGCGCTCATGTGTTTTATGGATCTAGCTAGCGTGAGAAAAGATAATATATGATCATTCAGTGAGTTACACGAGAGGCGGCCATCCAGATATGAGCGACATTTCTTCCTCGTCGTCCGCTTCCCCTGTCTCTCCAGCCTCAACGCTAACTTCAACGACGGAACCACAGTCTCTGTCCCTGGATAGCACTGTCGTCGTGACCGAAGCAGCCAAAGCCGAAGCAGCTGAATTCAAGGCTCGAGCAAATAAAGCCTTCTCGAGTGCGTAGTTTATTTTCGAATTGTTGGGCGGCGAATCAAATACCAGTCGTGTGCTGGATCTCAAAGGCAATGACTTCTCCACCGCTATCAAGCTTTATACCGACGCTATCGAAAAGAACCCAAATGATGCCACTATATGGTGCAATCGAGCATACGCGCGAATGAAACTGGAAGAGTTTGGTTATGCTCTCAGTGATGCCAGTGCGTTCCGTTGTAGTTGCCGCCCACAGGTCTCAAACTCCTCCTAGGTCATGCTATCCAATTAGATCCAACGTATACTAAAGCTTACTATCGGTGCGTGTTTTAAGTGTTCTAATCACATGCCTACCAAGCAAACTTGTCGCAGACGCGCTACGTGCTATCTACAAATTCTCAAGCCGCAAGCAGCCGTTCCCAATTTGAAGAAAGTGCTTGCCTTGGAACCAAAGAATGACATAGTGAAAGGGCAGCTTGTGTCCACCCAGAAACTGATCAGGAGGATCGAGTTTGAAAAGGTCAACAACATTCGCGTTTTCCATGAATGATGTCGTCGTGCGATGTTGATGACGAAAACCCTTTAGGCAATTGAGCGAGAAGATGAAAAAAATCCTGTTGTAAGATGCCGTGAGATCATAGCAGAAGGTGAGTCGTCTTCGATGCTTGCGACTTGCACGCAAATCAACGGGAGCCAGGTGCATGCGAGGTCGAAAAGTCATATACCGGTCCCAAACTATCTTATGAAGATGGAAAATACTCTATCACGCTGCAATTCATCAACGACATGATCGAGTGGTTCAAGAGTGGGAAAACGTTGCCAAAGCGATACGTCTGGGAGATCGTTCTAGGAGCACACGATCACTTTGTACAGGAAGAAAGTCTGGTGAATGTTGACATACAAGATGGTGTTACGATCGATGTTATTGGCGATGTGCATGGTAAATTGTTTTCCCCCGTCGATCTCAAACGTTTGCTGATCATGGTTCAAAGGTCAATACTATGACCTGCTTCATTTGTATTCCCTTACGGGTGAACCGAGTGAAAATCACTACCTACTGATGAACGGCGACCTCGTGGATCGAGGTTCCTGGTCTATAGAAGTCATTCTTACTGCGTTTGCATATAAGTGCAAGTTGCTCTTTTTTAATTGCCCCTATCAGTTTATTGAATGTTTCGCAGGGTTATATCCGAAATATATGTTCGTTAATCGTGGAAACCATGAGGCGAAAGAGATGAACAGGGCTTATGGGTTCGAAGGAGAGACGAAGCATAAACATGGTGAACAGTCGTATAAGGTAGGGGTCATTTGCTTCTTGTCACCCTGTCAGAGAATACACTTTCTGATCTTCAGCTTTTTGCCCATGTGTTTACAACGCGTGAGTAGTAGCCTTTGCTGCTAGGATTGATGCTGATTTATTGACTCAAGTGCCCCTATCTGCGTTGCTGAGCGGGACGAAGCCACCCAAGACAAAACTGCCTTCAGATATACTTTCTCCGGAAGGATTCAGACGGTACTTTGTGGTGCACGGTGGCTTGTTCAGCAAAGACGAGGTTACATTGGACGACATCCGCAAAATTGAACGTGTAGGACGGCAGCCAGGCACAGAGGGGTTAATGTGTGAGTTGAAAGTTGTAATATGTTGGCGTTGGTGCTAATTTTATTAAAGGCGAGGTATGTGATGAAGCATTGCAAGACACCGTTCAGCAAATGACGGATCATGCAGTTGCTTTGGACGGATCCACAGGTTCTGCCAGGTCGCGGGCCAAGCAAGCGGGTCAGTTTTCATATCTTGTCAATTGTGAATCGTACTAATTTTGCATGTTGAGGGTGTTGGAATTTCCTTTGGACCAGACGTCACCAAAAGGTGGTGCGAGCTCAATAACGTTTCGGGCATTATTCGAAGCCATGAGGTTAGACAAGGTAAGTCGTTTCGGTGATTAATCAACAACCTAGGAGCTCATGTTCATGATAGATGGATATGAAATAGAGCACGAAGGCTTATGCACAACGGTATGTATCGTGTTTGCAGTGTATGCTCCTGGTGATTGAGCTTTGCAAAGGTATTCTCGGCGCCCAACTACGTAGACCAAGCCAAAAATAAGGGTGCATTTGTAAGTGGGAAAGTTTTGCAAGAAAAGTTGGTATGATTGACAGCTTGATAGGTGCGCATTGATTCTTCGGGCGAGAAGGAGTTCAGACAGTTCGAAGCATCTCCACATCCACCGATGCGACCTATGGCTTATGCTGGAGGATTGGGTAGTTTAATGATGTAGTAGTGTATACCGTTTGAATTAAATGGAGACCGTGCGACTTGCAGGTCGCGCTTGCTCTTCAAGTACCACTCTCATCTTCAAGGCGACATGGACAGAACAAAAGCCAACCTAGCTGCGTTCTTTGAGAATGATGACGAAGACTCTTTCCCAGTGCGACGGACAGAGTTATTTGTCTTGCTCTTCACACTTACCAATCACTTCTCATGAAACTAGCAAAAATCTCAGGCTATGGACGATGCCAAAGCCTTTCAGTATCCATTTGGGAAAGTCCGCAAGTCCCGAAGGGACAAGGAGATGGAAGCGGCGGAAGCTAAGAAACGTGAAGAGGCAGAGCATGCTGCAAGGGCCTATGCTGAATTCTTGGAAACATTTGAGGGCGAGGATGCGGGCTCAAGGAAGACAGGGTCCACGTTCGTCAAATCGGCGACGGATGGCTCAAGAGTCGCATACAATCCCGGAAAGGCGCTCGATAAACCTTCGCGAATGCTGGACGAGTTTGTACGGGTAGGTTCTCATTTTCATGTCGCCACATATTTATGTACTTGCGATACAGACACCCTCACCTCCACTGGCGGCACCAAAGCCAAAAGGAAAGCGCGCAATGGACATGTTCTTGGAAGAAATCAAAAGGTATGTTTTGATACTATTTGCTATAGTGCTACACCGACATTTTGTTGTAGGGAACAGGCAGAGCGCGAGGCTCGTTATTCTCGTCAAGGTAGGTCCGAATACGTTGTCCGTTCGATATGCTCTCATTGGCACTGTGAAGCTCATGGCCAAGGAAAATCCGTTACTGCAATGGCTGGTGAGTGTCCATACATCGACGGACTTGATGGGAGGTTCTCATGGGCATTATATGTAGCTTACGAAGGCCAGAGTGGGAGCAAAGACCGTGGTGATCCTCAGGTGAATTATATGCCGTTACAGAGATGTGTTCAAACGCTCATTTGGGTAGACCTCCAACTTGTTTGTTGCCAACCTTCCAGCGAATGTTACTGAACAATCCCTGGGTCAATTCTTTGCGCGTTGTGGACCTGTTGGATCGGTGAGTTCGACTTGGACAGCGCATGTTACAGCTTGATCTCATACAAAAGAGAAGGTCAAAGTCATGTGGCCGCGAGGCGACGGTACTAGTGGCCCGGGATCAGACATGACTAACTCACGACGGAACAGAAATGCTGGCCTCAGCGGTTTCGTGTCCTTTATGAAGCGGAAAGACGCCGAAAGAGCCTTGCGGGAGTACGATGGCTACGACTGGGGGGGATCAGTTCTGCGAGTTGGTTGGAGCAAGGCAGTGCCAATCGCTGCAAAGCCCATGTTTGGTGATAAAATATTACCATGTCTCTTTGTAGATTCTTATTGTGCCTTTCTAGTCGCCCCCAGGAAAAGCAGCTACAGTAGGAGTCGAAGTCGGAGTCGTTCGAATGAACGTCGGCGCTCGCAGTCGCGCGATAGGTACCGCTCGCGCCGTTCCAGAAGCCGTTCCTATAAGAGTCGCAGTCGCTCTCGTTCTCGTCAGAGATCTTACAGTCGACCCCGTCGTTACTCCAGGAGTCGTTCGCGAAGACGTAGCCCTGGTCCAGCAGAGGAAGCCGAGATTGTAACAGACACCTTCATTCGAGCAGTAGCAGCGGAAGTCAAGGGACATGGAAAGCAGTTCGAAAGGACGTTGAAGGAGCGTGAACGCAACAATCCCAGATATTCGTTTCTTCTCAGGAAAGATGTTCGTGCCATTATCTTGTCATCTCTCAAGAACACCTGTCTGACTGCCTTTTTCAGCACAAACGTCATGCCTTCTACAGGGGTTTGATAGAATCCAGCAGGGATTTAGAACCCGAATTTGATGATGAGGTTTGATCCTGCAGATGTCCTTTCTTTTTTTCTTGATCTGAAAATAATAACAGGGTTACAACTCGGTCTATTCAACTGATTCCGCCGAAGAATCTGAGCGCGAACGGGTTCTAAAGACACGACTAGGCAAACTTTCCCGGAATCGCTTTGAAGCAATGTTACGATCTCTTTCTGGAAAGAGGGGTGAAATAGCCAGATGCATGACCTTCTGCTTGGAACACGCCGAAGCTGCTCCTGAGGTACGTAGGTATCGAGACTGTCGGGATCCGATGTCTTAGCGCATATTACCAGGTGGCGGATATCATTGTTGCTTCACTGCTGGTAGATGGAACAGCGGTGCCCCGAAAGGTCGCCCGCCTTCACCTTATATGCGACATCTTGCACAATTCCGCTGCCTCAGTGCCTAGTGCCTGGAAATTCCGACCAGAGTTTCAGTCGAGGCTGGGAATCGTTTTTGACCATCTCTCTAACATCTATCACTCTTTCCCGGGAAGGATAACAGCAGAAACGTTCAAGAAACAGATCACGGCGGTCGTAGATATCTGGGAAGATTGGATTGTGTTCCCACCAGATTTTACGTTCGAGCTTCGTTCCCGACTCGATGGAGCCACGGTGGAAGCTGAGAAGAAAGTGGATGAAGAAGTCACAATTGCTTCTCAAATCATCACAGACAACTTTGCTTCTCGATTCAAATCCAGTACGTTCCAGTTGGCCACCGAACCTGTCAATACGGAACCACCCGTAGCCGCTGACGAAGGTGAACCTATGGAAATGGACAGCGACACCGAAAACCCTACAGCTGATGATGTGGATGGAGAGCCAGCCGATGTTGACGTCGATGGAGTACCAGTTGATGATGATATTGACGGGGCACCTGTGGATGATATTGACGGAGAACCACTAGGTGACGTGGATGGAGTACCTGTCGATGATGATGATGTTGATGGAGTGCCTGTCGATGATGTCGACGGCATCCCAGTTGACGATGCTTAGCAAGTGGAGCTCATTCTGATAGCTTTTATGAATGTATCATTGGATGCGACAGTAATCAATGTGTCACATTTGTTATCCTCTTTTGATGCTATGTAAACCTCCTCATTATATGCTTATATGCGTATATCCAAATTACTTTTACTTGCGGCGTTGAGAACGGAAAATCTCGAGAATAGCCTCTCTCGCGGTTTCAATGCTAGATTCCGATCCTGCAAAGGAGCGTGAGATGTTGGAATGCATCATTGAACCGTGAACACGCACCAATAATGACAATAGTAGTATCTTCCCTGCTAACTGTAATGTCAGCACCTGTATCCTCACGAAGGCGAGCTACGGTTGCGCCTTTCGCCCCCACAATCCGGGGGAAAACAGCCCGGTCAGGCATAGTGAGGAATCCAACATGCGACATGCCCTCAGCGTGTTGAATTCCATCAAGTATCATACCCTTCGCCCTTTCGAGGCTTTCTTGGTCACGTGCTTTGAGTGTCCAGGTCGAGTCGCCTTCTTCCGACTCTTGATAGTTTGGTATGACCTCCCACGGAGGCTCGGTATCAGCAATTGCTTCAGTATCGTCAATGCGTCCTGACGGAGTATTTAGCGGCTTCGCTGGCACAGCCGGTTGTGCCGGTTGGACCGATTGTTCAACCTGAACACCAATGGACCGCAGTTTCCGGTAAAATGCACCCTGCTGGCTAATGGCGTGATGATATTTCAGAGGCACCGTGATAGCGTCGGTGACCTCCACATAAGGTGGCCTTACTTGACTCTATTGTAGATGAGTTAATGATGGTGTGGATTCAGTCAGTATCCTCACCTTGAGCAGCTCAATGGCAGTATTGCACGCCTCACGAGGACCCATGACTTTGACAATGTCAGCTGCATCCACATCAGCAAGTTCTGCTGCGTTCTCGGGTTCTCCAACTTGGGAATACGAGCGAGAACCAGGGAATTGAACCTGTGCTCCAGATTTGCTCTGGAGTTCGTTCAGATGTTGACCACCGCGGCCAATCAATGCGCGATGCTGGGCGGCAGGAATTTGGACACCCAAAACAATACGGTCGCGTAGCGAAGCAGCAATGTTTTCCAACTCTTGCTGTAACTTGACAACAATTTCTGGTTCACCTCGAATCTTGACTTCATCCGAGAATTCGCCCTGACGAGGACTAACAAGGTAGGCATAAGTGCTTGTCACATCAAACTTCGGATCACGTACAATCGTATGAGCCCTGCTTGTTGTTTGGGATCGGCGGGACCACCACAACGTATCACAAGATCACGAAGCCCCTGACCACCTGCACCGATAATGGAGCGGTGATACTTGTTCTCCACAATAACTGTCGTAGTCATCTCCTCTTTGACCTGGCTCGCTATAGCGAGGATAGCTGCCTTGGCCTCAGCGTTGGCTTCCTTCGTCCCACGAACGGTAACGGTGGTAACGTCGCCACCTTCGCCGAATTTGTCGATATCAATCTGGGTGGCCGTATCGGCCTTGATCTCGTTGATAGAAACACCATTTTTACCCAGCACGCGCGCGATAGCCCGGGTAGGGATGGTGAATTTAAGAACAATGTTTGACTCCTTCTCAAACTCATATGCCTGAAATTTCGCGATGAAACAACATCAAGGTGAGCCAGGGCCAGAGTACATACATCAAGCAGTTCTGACTTTGCATTCGCTACGCCCTTCTTGCCGCCTTTGACCAAGACCTCATCTGGTTTGAGTTGTTCACGGGTCCTGCCTTCGCCGTTCTCGGAGGAAGAGCGAGGAAAGGTGATCTTAACCCCATACTTTTCCTCCAGTCGGATTGCATATTTGCCATTCTGCCCGATAAGAGAAGCATGGTACTGGTTTGGAATCTTGAGGACTTCTGACGTCTCATCTGCCTGGTATCGAGTTAGTGCCGGCAAAACCAGAATAGGCGAAACGTACAATCCGCTCAACCTGTGCTAGGATTCGCTTCCTTGTCTCTTCGGCATTCTCCTTGCGGCCAGTGATCTGATAGAAATGTAAAATATCATACAGTGAATATTTGAGACAATGTACCCTGAACTTCGACTTTTGATGAAGTACTTTCTTCCTCTTTCCACCTTCCTTCTCCTTGTCTTCGGTTTCGTCGATGACATCGATCTTGACTGCAAGTTGTTCCCGAAGTCTATTGATGCTTACACCTTGAGCACCGACAACACGACCAATGTATTCTTTCTCGACTTCAAACTCAATCACCTGAAAGCAGGTGACTCTGGGCACTCATGAGAGAGACGAATGACATACATGGCTGCTGACAATAACATCGTTCTTGGCATCCTCAACCATTTTGAGAATGTCCTTGACAGCCCTGCTGACTTCCGAGCGAATGCCCCGTACCAGGATAACGTCATCCGTGTCGGAATTGCCTGCATCAGCGCCGACCTTGATAGAAAGAGTCTTGTCTTCACCAATGATCCTGTGGACAACTCAATCTGCTGCCTCAATTAGTTGGTAATTTATTCACTCACGCGTTGAGCGTTGTGCCATTAGGACCAAGTACTGCCTCATGCCATCGCTTCTCGACGGGAATGACCTGGCTGTCCACATCAGCAGCCTCTTTTTCCATTCTCAGGAGCTCCTTTTCAACATCTTCCAGATGCTTCTTCTTGTCATCAGGAGAAGGCGATGCTGAGGGAGATTGGGGGTCATAGACGAGGAGAACGGTGGACTGTTCAGAAGACTCCGATGGAAAAAAGACCACGACATTGTGTACATCATGGAATTGCTTGATCCTGGGGCGATTTGTCAAGTTGGTTAACGGCGACGACAGTGACCACCTACTTCTTGATATTTTTACCCATAATAACCCGATGCAGGAGCCAGTCGATCGAAACCTCTTTCGTGGCTCCCGTCAATTTGCCGAGCATACCAGAAATCTCCCGAATCGTTGATTCAACCTGAGGCTTATCTCCGGTAAGGACAATGTTAAGATTATGCCCTTTTTCAATCGTGGACGCTGGAGGAAGGTAAACCGATACGTCGGGGTTGGTATCCATCAATGTTTTCGGGAAATGAATTCGTGCCATGTAAGTCAAAAGTTGCTTCGAGGTGGCCGGTGGCAACGGGAATTCATGGATATACTTAGAATTGGCCTGCGCCATGACAGTAGAGAGGCCTCCTGGCAAGTCGATAGGTTGTCCCCAAACTGTGATTTCTTCCGCTGGGTCATCGAACTTAGGGACGACAGCAAAGCATTTGCTCTTGGCCAAAATTTCGTCCGCGGCCTTGCCTACAAGGAGACGGTGCTTTTGCTTAGAGATCGATAATTTGACGAAGTCAAGAACCTCTTTAAATCCTTCGACCGTTGCTTTGATTGTATCGATCACTCGCCCGACAGCTTCGCGGTCGCCGTGTACAGTGACTTCACGTTCTACCTCATTAAGACCAAGTTGAACTTCTACGCCTTGAGCAGCAGCAATAAAAGCAGCCCTGCGTGCACGAACGAATGGGATGATATGGGCAGGGATATCACGAACACGCTGTGTGATTATTGAAGTTTTGGAGGCAATGATCTCGTTGATGAGAGCCTGAGCTTCTTGGACAAGGGGTTGAGGACCGGTGAGCGTGATTGGGATCGTAGGCTCTTCCTCATCATCCTGGGACGGTGTAACTTTACCAGATGTATATCCGTTGGGGTGACCGTTGCCGTTTGGCGTGAGAGTTTCCTTCTTCGGGATATCAATCTTGACATTAGTTTGATCCCGTATTTGCTTCAAAGTCGAGCCTAAGGGTTACCTGAGAATGCCATCATTGTTTCGCACGGGGAAGACGTACCTTTGGAGCCAATGATTGAAGGGATTGTTGACGCTGGGGCTTGAAATACGACAGTGACCTGAAGTAAAATCAGACCCGAGTGGAAGTCTACACTGCGACACAACATACCACCGGACTAAGAAGAGAAAGAAGATTCCGTTTAGCCTTCTCAAGCTCCTTCGCAGACTCCGCCTTCAAATAGAAGGTAGTTTGCCGAGTCTTCTGGTTGCCGGAAGCGTCCAATTTAACCTTGTACTTTGTCGTGATCTGCCTCATGACGTCTCCAACAGTTGTCGCCCTACCGTCCTTGCCTGCAGCAGGCAAATCGATCACGGGTAAAGTGAACGAATCAGTGTGGAGAGTCTGATTGACACTAGGCTTGATACGAGGGCCAGTTGCTGAGGCGCCCCATACTTGACGAGCAGGAGCAATGGCAGGAGCTGAAGGGGCCAAGGACGGGAAAGCAACCTCGGACTCTGTGTCCAACTCAGCTGGCTTAGATGGCTTAGGTTTCGCTGAAGAAACCTCTGGGGCAGCTGGGAACGGGTCAGGAGCCCCTTCGAGTTGGTGTCTCTTCTGCAACGTCGTCGGAACGGTTCATTCGAGATGGATGAAGTAGGACATACCTGAAGTTCAGCAGCAGAGAGCGACATGAGAGATACAAAAGTCCGAATTATGATAAACCTTTGACGGGGAAAAACCAGCGACGACTCGTCTTCTAAGGATGGTTGTACTTGAAGAGAATTATTGCATGACCTGACCAGATTCGGTGCAGACCCGTGGGACTTTTCACTCGATCAATTGACGTGGCAAGCATGCTGACTCAGCTTCACTACGGCGGTGCTGTCACGTGAACGACCGTGCTTTAGTTATACGCTCAGATGCATCACCTAATCTTTCCCGTTAACTTTAGAGATGCGCTGTCGTGCTTTGCGCCTAGCTTTGCTTGCATATTCTTTCCTTTTTTCGTCGGCTGTTGGACAATCTTTTCTGTCCGACACACTCATCAGAAAGGGCCAAGTCCAGGACGTATTGGACCATTACCCGTCCAAAGCTATTACTTGCAAGCAGCCAGATGTTTGTCGTTATATATTTGCTTTATTTAGCATCTGATAACCCTTTCATCAGCCAAAAGGACCTATAGAAGCTACTCTATGCGATTTCGAGTCGGTTGACAGCGTCAATGAGGAGCTTTACGGGAACTTGTCTAAACTCGTTGGTTTACCCTTCTTTAAATATTTTCGGGTACGTTCTATTTTCCTGTACGTAACAACAACTTGATGGTCGCAAACATCAGGTGGACCTGTACCGCGAATGTCCCTTCTGGCCAGATGATGGCTCGTGTAATGATATCAGATGTGCCATAACAACTGTAGACGAGGTGCGTCATTCAGGTGCAAAACAACACTGGTGCTAACATAACCAGAGCGACATTCCTGAAAAATGGAGAGCGTCTACCTTGAGTAAGATAGACGAGGACACCACTTCGGACAAAGTGAGCGATCTAGGTTGGCCTCATGTGCCCTCATAAACTGTCCCATAGCTGCACCGTCTGCCCGGGTGTTACTACCGTGACTCTGATTTTTGTTTCCTAGATGACCAGTCTGGTACGTCAACATCATTCGAGGATATACTATATTGAAACTCGACTGGAGAGGGCGACTATTTTGACTTGACACTTGTTCCTGAGCGCTACACTGGGTACACCGGACCCCACGCCCACGGAATATGGCGTGCTATATATGAAGAAAATTGCTTCGGCCTTGCTGAATATAACCTGATGGCAGCAAAATCTCCCGCTCCGGTGTCGCTGCCGGACACGCTCTCAGAAGTTATGATCGGTGATGACCATAGCCACGAACAACATTGCCTAGAAAAGCGGGTATACTACAAAGTTATATCTGGTAAGCAAAATACTTCTCCTGCTCAACACATCTTTTGACAGTTTGATAGGACTTCATGCGTCGATATCAACGCATATATGCAAAGATTATCTAGACCAAACTACAGGAGAATGGGTTCGTATTCTTGGCCACGGCTTGAGTCCTCAGCTTAACAACAGACAGGTTCCTAATCTACAATGTTTCATCAATCGTGTTGCATCGCACCCCGAGCGGCTGCAATACATCTATTTCAATACAGTTTTACTTTTACGTGCTGTAGAAAGACTCCGACCCTACCTATCTGCGTATGACTATTGTTCAACTGGTAACCAGGAAGATGACAAAGAAACGTTCCAAACTCTGTCCAAGGTTCTCAAAATTGCAGATGATGTCGGACTGTTTGATGAAAAGGTGCTTTTCCGTGGAGAAAATGCCAAGGTGACCAAAAGGACCAAGCGGGGAAACAGTGCTCTAACTCCATTGTAGGTTCTAAAAGAAGAGTTCAAGTCCCATTTTCGCAACGTTTCCCACATTATGGACTGCGTTGGTTGCGATAAATGCCGTTTGTGGGGTAAAGTACAGATCACCGGCCTTGGTACAGCAATGAAAGTCTTATTTGAAGTGGATGACAAGGCTCTTGAGTAAGTCAATTCGGCGGATTATCAGTCCGCGTGTCTCACGTCGATGTAGTCCACATGCGAACGCCAACTTACTCCAGCGTTCGGAGATTGTCGCCCTCTTCAATACGTTGCATCGTTTCAGCGAGAGCCTCGAATTTGTCAACGATTTCCGGCGTAAATGGTCAGGGACAAGCTCAGAAGAATCAAAGAGGCTTGTGGAAGAAGCTGAAAAATCAGCTGGCTATGAGGTACGGAAACGAGAATTCCGCTTTAACATGTGGGCTTATCTCGGGATCGGTAGCCAGAAAGAGGGTCAGGTGAAACCTCAACGGGCGAACCAAATAGCCGCTTTGCCTTTATCCTACAGAAATGTCGCAAAAGTACCGCGCTGTGTGTTGAACTTGTCATGGGTGTAGTGGAGCGAGGAGCTAGTGCGTTGTCGACGGCATTCGGGGGCCGGACGAAGCTAGAACTCTAGACAGAGATACCAAATATAGTAATTTGTGACCGTCACATTTGAGACAGGGAGTTCGGGCAGTAAGGACTTGTCGGTCAGATCGAAGAACACTCGGCACTCGGTTACGCCAAACTCTGTGTCGTCCATGACCGTGTCCTCAGCATGATCATTCTCGACGAACAGGATGAACATCAGGTCAAATTCGACTCTTTTGCCCTTGAAACCGTTCGTTACCCAGAGAAGGCCCTTGGACGCTCTTCCTCCCCCCTCCCTGACTACGAGGCTTCAGAGGCTCAACACCAGCTCGACATCAAGAAACTTTATCCTCCACGCAAGAAACAGGCGGGCGGCCGAATCCTCAAAGCAACCTTCTATGCGCTGGCAATTTATGTCGCATTATCCGCTGTCATTGCCCTGCCTATAATCTTGACGGTTCGTCCCCTTTGCAGCGTTCATGTCCCACCTTTCACAAGTGTCTTATACCAGAGGCGGAAAGATGAGGTGTACATTTCCTCTCATCCACCAAACCCATCCAGTTTTTGGATTGATAGTAGCTCCATAATCTCCCCACCACCCAGTTTTTCAAGCGCCTCACTTATACCCTTTTCATCATCAATGTCGACTGATTGTACCTCTTGGACAAAAAATGTGGGAGCTTCTTGGACACTACAGGCAACGTTGGTTCTCAGTCATTTTGACTCTTCTCTGTTTCCTTACGCAGACCGTCAGACTTCAACAAAACTTTTCTGCTGCTGAATCCATTGCAATCCGTTCCAACCTTACCGACGATGTCTTCACAGTGACGAATGGTGTTTTCGGTAATCTGACAGTGGACATGAATCCTGACCCCAAAGCGACTGAGACTCTTATCAAACTTCAAGCAACTGCCTCAGACCACACTCTCCTTGAGCAAACGAACGTTTGCATCTATAGCAACTATTCAGAGAGCGGCCTTACAATATACGTATGCACCCCCTATCCTGTTTCACTGACCTGAAGCTGAGATACCATAGGCTCCCGGAAATTTGAGTTCCCTCCAGTTTCTGTCCTTCGATGTCCATTTGCTTTTTCCGAGACAATCTTCCCCATATGTAGTCCCTGAGCTCACCATTTACCTTCCGCAATTCTTTCAGTACTATGCGCCACTATCCAAATACGTCACCTTTAACCAAGTCTCTATTTTCGGGACACAGTCCGATATTACATGCCAGGTAGGGGAATTTTGTCATGCGTGACCATGTCTTATAATAAGTGAACAGTCGATCGAAGCACCGATAGTCGGCATTAAAAATGTACGTGCAGCAATAACAGGAACCTTCAACGTGTCCTTGTCCCTTATCTTGGATACTATTTATGGGTGAGCCAACCAATGTCTATATTAGACTCAAGCTGACGGTTCCTAGCGCCATTACTTCTAACATAACGCTTGTCTCTATCACGCAAACTCCTACCCTCCTTCTAGACACCGGCAGCGCGTACGTCCTCCCTCTTTTTCTTTTTTTTTAGTTACAACGTATCAACTCATTTGAACGATCCAGCCCGATCAATGCTGATATATTCCTGACTTCACCGTCTTCAATACCTCCTGTCCCTTTTCGCGGTCACGTAAAAACCTTCGCTGCACCAATCGATCTCTTCGTGAAGACTGATGCTTCAACAAACCTTCCTCTCAACTTATTCATAGTCAACAATGGTGCACCGACCAATATCACGTTAGACCTTTTATACCAAGGCCAATTCGACATTCAGTCGAAGCTGGCTCCAGTTTCTCTCAATAACTCTCAGCCGCAATCGCAGATAACTTACGACACACAGTCATATGAAAGGTTATCGGGGTGCATAGGAAATGGAAGCCGAGGGTCTACGCGGACGCTAGGAGGCGGACAGATCGAAGTCGTATCTGCTTTGGCGTCAGTGGATCTAAACATTGGACCTGGGACACCATGACAGGACATTCACTTGTGCTCTGTAGAATAGCTCGTTATTTAATTTAATTTGTATGACTACATAAATACGGTATTTTTCGAGGCTAGTTCCTCTCTGTAAGGACATAGAAGGAGGTGGAAATGTCAGGAACACCTTGGGGATCGGAACCCACAAATGCGTATTATTGCCGAAACTGACCGGTCAGGAAATTTCTTGCATCCTCTGCGATTGCGTGATTGTTCACCATACAGATCAGAATGACGCATAAACCGGGACCCAAGCAAGACGAACGGCGCCTCGTTTTTTCTTCCCGTATCTGTACCTTCATTATCTAGACCTTGATAGTATGGCCAATACCCCACACGGTGGTGTCTTGAAAGTAAGCATCACTGCAGATGAAATTACGTACCATGATCAAACGTTACCTGCTCTTTTCTAGGACTTCCTAGCCAGAGACGCTCCGCTCTCTCCTCAGCTTAAAGAGGAAGCCTTTTCTCTCCCCGATATAGTTCTCACTGAGGTCAGTCATCAGCCCTCCGTGACTGTGTCAATACTTGAGCTCGAGGTTTAAATTAGCGACAACTCTGTGATCTAGAACTCATAACTAATGGTGGTTTCAGCCCTCTGGAAGGGTTTATGAATGAGAAGGATTATACGAGGTTGGAACGCCTTCGTTCCGGAGATCTGACTGACTAGATGTTTTTCGCAGTGTTGTCGAATCCTTGCGCCTGGCGGACGGCATTTTATTCCCAATGCCCATTACTCTCGATGTATCGCAACAAGACATAGAGCGCTTGTCATTGACACCTGGCATCCGCGTCGCACTGCGAGACCCTCGAGACGATGAAGCCCTTGCGATCCTGACTGGTTCGTACATCCCATAAACGGGTCGCAGTAGTCCAATCCTAACGGCTACCCAGTGGAGGATATTTACACTCCTGACCTCGTCAAGGAAGCTATGCATGTTTTTGGTGCCGATGACCCGGCTCACCCATCTGTTGCATATTTACGCAACCGCGTAAAAAAGTTCTACGTTGGAGGCAAGGTCCAGGCCATTCAGGCGCCCTCGCACCTCGACTACGTGGCGTTGAGGTGTCAGTGCAAATTGATACACAAAGACCTGTCCTGGTTCTAACTCGTGCAACAGATACTCCTGCGCAACTGCGAGCACACTTCCAAAAGCTATCATGGCGCAAGGTTGTTGCCTTCCAGACACGCAACCCCATGCACAGGGCACATCGTGAGCTCACAGTCCGTGCGGCACGACAGTGGCAAGCAGTTTGTGTCATTTTCTTTAGATAACGTTGACTATTGTTGATGCCTCGGTCTACAGAATGTGTTGATCCACCCCGTCGTGGGGCTTACAAAACCTGGTGATGTTGATCACTATACTCGTGTTCGTGTGTACGAAGCTATTATGGCAAAATATCCTCATGGTCTTGGACACCTTGCATTGCTTCCCCTTGCTATGCGAATGGCCGGCCCCCGAGAAGCTGTCTGGCATGCCATCATTCGCAAAAATTTCGGTGCCACTCACTTTATTGTCGGGAGAGATCACGCTGGCCCGGGTAAAAATTCTGAAGGGAAGGATTTCTATGGCCCTTATGATGCGCAAGACCTCGTCACCAAATACAGCAGCGAATTGCATATTAAGATGGTGCCTTTCCAACAGATGACATACTTGCCTTCATCTGACGAATACCGGCCGGTCGATGAAGTGCCCAAGGGCGTTCAGACCCTTGATATATCCGGAACAGAGCTGAGAAAACGGTTGAGGACGGGTGCTCCTATCCCGGACTGGTTTAGTTACGAGTAAGTGGGATTGGTAAAGACCCACCCGTTTATTAACGATCTCAATCAGTGCGGTTGTCAAAGTCCTCCGTGAAAGTTATCCACCCCGGAACAAGCAAGGATTTGTCCTCTTGTTGACCGGCCTATACAAGTCGGGAAAGAGCACGATCGCAAGGGCTCTTCAGACGATCTTAAACCAACAAGGCGGGCGCAGCGTATCGCTGCTGCTCGGTGACACACTGGGACAGCCGTCTTCTTCAGGTATTTTCAACTTGACCGACACCCGAATTCAGGCCTCATTATCTACAGAGTTAGGATATACTGACAAAGAGAGAGAGGCGAGCACGCAACAAATCGCCTTCGTTGCTGCAGAGCTTGCTCGTGCAGGTGCTGCGGTCGTCGCAGCGCCTACTGCTCCATCAGAAACATCAAGACTCATAGCTAGAGACACTGTGGTTAACAATGGTGGAGCAGGAGGCAACTTCTTCCTGATTCATGTTGCAACACCTCAGGAGAAGTGCGAAAAGCGAGATAGAAAAGGGGTTTATGCCAGGGCGAGACAAGGCGAAATAAAGGGCCTCGTCGGAGTAGATGACATCTATGAAGTTCCGGAACGCGCAGACCTGACTGTGGATGTATCGACACAAAGTATACCAGAAATTGTACATAGTGAGTTATTTGCTGGTCTGCTCATTGCTGATACTCATTGGCGTCATCCCAGATATCGTACTCTTGCTAGAGTCCAATTCTCTTTTGTAAACATGTATTAGACGGGAAAGGAAACACCTTTTCTACCCACTGACGTCATCTTGTCAACCACCGTTAGAGAGTTTATAAAAACACATGTTATGCAATCTTTCCCCCCAATCTTCTCTTGTTCTTCGTTCACGTCCAGTGCCATCGCTATTCTTCGTTCCCCACATTCTTTTGAAATGGCCTCTATACAGATCAGACTATCATTTCTTCTTCTATTGTTTCATGTTTCTGTCTTCGCTGCGCCAATCTTATTGCGCTCGGTAACGTCCTCGCCTCCGTTGAAAATTTTCTGCTAACGATGTCCTAGTCATCTGACAATGTCGGACGTTCTTTGGAGCTCCCCTTAAAGGGCCCAACGCAAGACCTCAGTCACGCGAAGCGGCAGAGCGTCGCCAATCCCGTGCACGAGAACATTGATCTATGCATCGATACCGACGGTATCACTAGGTCATCGAGTAGTGTCGGCAACGGCGTCCCAGACACGTCCAGAGTCTCCTCATCTTTGGGCAATGCCTTACCACTCAGGCTCTGCGATGGTACTGGGTCCGACACACAGGGTGCACTCACCCACACTGTCAGCCTCACTAATAGTCAGAATACGCTTAGCGCCGTAGAAGCGTCTCTTGGTCAACTCTCTGGGGTTGCAAGCACTGGTACTACACCTACGGGTAGACTTCCCGGCTCCCTCGTTTCTGGGATCTCGGCCCCGGCTATCAACAAAGCAAATGTCTATCCTGGTTCCGTTGGTTCTCACTCTGTGCATGTCATTTCTGGCGACGGCAGCGATGGTTCAATGGGAAACGCGAAAGTACATCTCCCACCACTGGAAGGCCTTCTCGCAATTGGATCTGGTGGAACTACTCCTTCTGGATTACGCCCAATAAGTCAGTTAGGTTCGGCTGTCGGTGAGCTTTCAGGCGGGACAATCCTGAGCGCGACTGGGCCAATTCTTACCAATGGCGCTCTCGGCACCGTTAATTCCGGGATCTTGGGCGGTGCGGGAAGCGGTGTTCCTGGATCTGCCAGTCCCCATTCACTTGACGTCGTCTCGGGTGGTGGAAGCCAGGGTTCCCTTGGAGGCGTGGAAGTCGAGGGTCCAGTATTTCTAAGTGCCCTCGCACTTGGCACTAGTAGCAATGATCATAGTGGCGTCCCTGCGGCTAGCGAAGGTGGACAATCCGGCTCAACGACACACGATAATTCGCCTAAGCCAAACAACAATCCATCCAGTGAAAACTCGAACGGAACACCTAACGGGCGGGACGCACCTGGCGACAACGGACACGGAAAACCTAATAACAATGCTCCTGCCAATTCACCTAATGCAGACCAGAACAGTGGGGCTAACGGGCGGGCGCCACCCGCCAGCACAGGCCCAAACAGGCCCCCGAGTTCGCCGCCTCCGACCAGGGGACCAGCACCAAACGCAAGCAATTCACCACCAAACGGACCCAATCCTGTACCAAGTGATGGCAATCGCGCACCGGTGGGGGTGACGAATCAAGGTGGTAATATTGCAGAGGTCGGCGTAGAGGTGCCAGGTAATGGGCAACATTTTGGCGTTAATGGGCTAGTCCGGCAAAGAAACATGTAGCAGCATTTTTTATTTTAATTAAGTGTTATAATTCTGTGGTCTGATTGAGCGATGGATAAGTAAACGGTAAACAATCGCAGTGCCCAAACAACGCGTGCGCGTGAGAACGTCGATCGCGTCCTGCTGCAGTGGCGGCAATGACATCCTACCTCAGCGTACTCCCTGTTGGTGAGAGGACATACCATTTCTCCGTCTAATGACCTTTGATCTTACGCAGCTTGACAGCTCACCCTCACTCTCCAGCCAATTTTCTTCGCCTGCCTCACCCCAGGACAGGTGAGTTTTCATCCATATCCTTTCAGCTGTCGTTCAATGGTCGAAGGGATTGCGTCTTTGTTCTTGCCGATCAGCGGTCATAATGAAGTATCTAACGACGTCCTTCACATGCTGGAGGTACAAGCAGTCACACCAGTGGAGGCCCGGTCATGGTTCCTCAAAGGCGAGATCATTTCTGGTGAGCGTAAATTGAATTAGATCAAGTCCTCTCGTTCAAGACATGTTGATGTACTGTAAGATGGAAAACTCCTTGTAATGACACCCATCGACCTTGTCTTCCTACTTCTTCCGATATTGCAAGCGGTATATTCTGTAAGGCCATATCGGTGCTCTCTTCAAATCTGTAAGATAACCTTGTACAGTACGAAGACGAATATGAAAACCACTTTCGTCAAATGGATGACATATTCGAGGACGCCGCTCGTAAGATTGAGAATTCTGTGTCTAACGACCAGGTTTCTTCACGGGATATCTTACAATTCGCCTCTTTCCAATGTACCAAGGACGCTCTCCAACGTATTTGTGACGTCAAAGGTAAGGCTTTGGTTTATACAATACATTCGGAGCTTGATGCTGATGATGCCGTGCAAGAGGTGACACCTGACATTATTGTATACAGGTACAACCCTAATAAGGTCGTGGAGTACTTGAAGAAAAAAGTGACCTATTTGACTGCTTCACCAATCATCGATGGGTCGAAGACAATTATACGAAGTCTAGCCAAGGATGGACTCATGGAAGACGGCAACGAACAACTTCTTGAAGGTTGGTCGTCACGACTACTTATGCTCTTATTGATGCCATTATCAGTCGGCCGAATTCGTGCTGCATGTGAGGTATTAGGGCAGTATCTGCCGACGAACACGCGGAGCGCGCTGTTCGCGTCCTACGAGTAAGTGAAATACATCTGTTTTCGTCCCTTCCATGAACGAGTTGTCTGCGATGCAGTTTTCGTGCTTTGGACGCGCATATAAAAACTATACGAGCAGAAATTACGGCGCCCCCAGAATCCAAGAAACAAGTCTCGGTGAAAGGAACGCAGCCGAGTGAAGACAAGAAGAGAAAAAGTAAAGCGTCCAATGGCGTAGAAAAGCTGAAGAAAGCGAACGTTAATGGAATGGCAAAACTGTCGAAGTATTTCACGAAATCATGACCGCACATAAATGCAGTATACCCAACGTTGTAATGTGTACTTCACTGTATTTGAGACTCCGCTCCCGTTTACCTTCAAATACTCTCTCATTGGTTTGCTTTTGCCCCCGACATTCGACCAGAACTCAGTCTTCTATCAAGGCGTCTCGGATAATCATGACTAGTTCAATAGGTCTCAAAGTCTACTTGGACAAAGAAATCCAGACCGATTCTCTTGCTACTTCGATCCTGCCCATTGGGCGTGGCTCTGTTACAGAAAATGACGCCGCCAACAATCTCGCAGTGGATCCTTCTCTGGAAACGTCTTTAGCTCATTGTGACACCGCATATATTTATGCCGAGACTCATGTATCTGACGAAAGTATCTCTGCGAAGCCCTCTATACCACCCCGCCAACGATACGCACAGTTGCATTGCAATCGGCCGAGCAATGCTAGATTGCCCACGAAGCGTGTCGTATCCCTTCCCGAAGGGTGTACAGATAATTTGCATGTGGATAAGCCATCTCAGCGCGTGGTTTCAATGCCAGAACGCCTCAAGCCCGAGAGTCCCGACACCTCTGGCAGCTTTTCATCCTTGGACATCGGCTCCGTCTCTTTTGAATCCAACACTTTGGACTTGACCAAGAACCCTGGAATCCAAACTTATCCTTATTCTCTTCCTTCTACTCCCTCTCCTCCTTCGTCGCCTGAATCCATCTTGATAATTGGTAGTAATTCCCAAGTGCCTCGGACTTTAATTCGTTCCAACGCTGCATATAAGCAAGCATACAGCGATAATGGCGGTACGTTGTTTTCTCCTTGTCACAGTGTCAATTCACCCTCGAGTTGAGGCTGGATTTCCTGGGCGAATTCGCCGCCGCGGCCTATTCCTGCACTTCACGGTCCTTTGTCCCTCCCTTACGCACGTTGTCCTTCGTAAGTGTGCATAGCGTTGCCCCCTCCCCTACTAAAATATGATAGGGGTGCGGAGGGAACGATCATTGAGGGCGAAGATCTGGCCAACATGATATGGGGACTTAATGTTGAAGAAACTCGAAGCCATGGTTCTACTAATACTGGTCTACGAAATCAAAATGCTCCACCGAGATTGCAAAAGAGCCCCAAATCAAGTTCCTGTGCATTACCAAATGATGGTGCGATTGACCTCTCCCAACTCGCCGTTCTGCGTCCAAATTCAAGCGAAGCTGTGGCGGGCCAAATTTGTGTTGCAAATCAAAGCGCAAACATTATTCATGGACGAAGGCAAGATGCCCTCGGGGTCGGGCGCACAAGGCTACAAGACATGAAAGCCACGGGTTTTCTAAACTGGAACAGAGGCTTAGGATTAAACTGGCAAGACCCGATTGAATTGCCTCCTCCTCAAAACGTGCTTTACCAGGATGTGGATCACAGTACTCTGAAAGCGTCTGCGCCACCTTTTATCCCCTCTAATCCTTCAATCCCCAGGGGGTTAACTCGTATCGTGGTGGAATCCCGTCTTCCGGATGTCATGCAGAACATCAATCAGGGTCAAGGTCACAACTCAATGCCATATCTACCGACACCTCCAAACACCTCGTCTCCACTGTGGTCTCCGTATGTAGCTACGCCACCTGAAATGGACATGATGTCTCCGCAAATTTCTTTGCATGGTCTTCCAGAAAGCAAGCAATTACTACTCTCGCAACTTTTCTCGCCGCGTATTGCACTAAAGGATTATACACAAGACTATCACTGGGTTGCTGAACAGCTCGAGTCTGTTGCAAAGTTGAAAATTACTCCCCCTGACGGCGTGCTTAAAGTACTGCCATCGATTGATATAGTCAACTTGGATGAGGGCAAGAGACTGTCACCGAACCGGGACCTGAACAAGGCGACTGTGAATCTTGTTTCTGATCTGACGCCACATAGAGTTCAGCAACAGTGCAATGGCAGAAACGTATCCGCTTCTCCAGAAGGACGTTTCCGTGGTATCTCGCAACAGCCTCGCTCTATCCCTCTTGCTCGCTTGATCCAACGCCGCTTGTCTTCGGTCGCTGAAGAGGATGTTAATGCTCTCACGGAGGAAAGCGATGCTTTGCCAGCCACCACCCGCACATATACAGTTACTGTCTCTGGGAATATACAATCAACGACGCCTACTCAGTTTTTGTGTTCAAGTGATCAAGCCATGAAGAGAACT
Organism: Amanita muscaria Koide BX008; assembly: GCA_000827485.1. Taxonomy (NCBI): domain Eukaryota; kingdom Fungi; phylum Basidiomycota; class Agaricomycetes; order Agaricales; family Amanitaceae; genus Amanita; species Amanita muscaria. The sequence continues at coordinate 261,506 of KN818239.1, read as the reverse complement.
CCCAGCCCCGATAGCGGTAAATTAGAGCCTCGAACTAGTCAAGAGCCCGATCAGGTGCCACCAGCGTCACCAAAAACCAAGAAGGCGGTGGTAAAGCTTCCAGGTGGTGATGCTTCTTCAAAAGATGCTCCCAACGGAGGGAAAGAGAAACACACAACCATTCCGACTGGAACTGTGAAGAAGAAACCGCGAAATAGAAGAAACAGAAGCTCGTCAATCGAAGGGACAAACTCTTCAATGACAGTCGCATGCAAACATGTATTATAGTTTTGGCAATGCTCTGTACTTGTTATCAGGGTCTAGCTAGATAACCTTTGGATTCGAAATTTGAAATAGCAGCCCTACGCTTTGACGAAAAGATCAGTGAACTTGTCGACAGGCAATTTTGACAGAGACGCTGGATCAGAGACAGTATTCAAGATCCTGCGGAAAGGTGTTTGATCATCAATCAGTCAGTCAGTTTAGCGTGCATCTGATACTCACTTCTTTTGATGAGCTTCATCAAAATGGTAGGAAATATGTCTAAGAAATTAGCGTGAATGATGGACTTCAGGCAAGAGGTGGATTTCATATACCTCTTGAATTTGTTGATCAGAAGTGGGGTGCCTTCCGCACGTCTGCGCTTGTGCCCTACTGGATATTCGATTTCAACTTCTTCAAGCACTGTGCCATCGTTAAGCTCGACCAACAGCGCGTTACCTATCGAACGCATTTCGGGTTCGTGATACTCTACGCTGAAGCGCTTGTCCTCGACACAGTAGATCTTGGCACGGAGTTGATCAATGCGTGGGTCGGCGGCGGCGGCATCGGTGCTAATAAAGTGATAAGCCTTCTTCAAGACGATGGGGGGTTTACTTACTAGCTTTCTGAAGTGAGCTCTCCAAAGATAAGAGGATACGCAACCATGTAGTTGATAGCATGGCTAGACAGGGTGTCACCACCACGGAATACTCATTCATCGTGACTACACTTACTCTCTGTCAGCAAAGTTGTCCAAGGGGCCTTGCTTATCGATGATCCTTACGGCAGCTTCCTGAGTTCGAATTCTGACGCTTTTGATATCATCGGAAGATTTGCCCATCTCTTTCAGTTTGTTGTGGATTATGTGGGCAGCTTCGACTGCGGTCTGGGCATGGAATTCGGCAGGATAAGAGATTTTGAAGAGGATATTTTCCATAATGTACGAGCCGTAAGGTCGCTGGAACTTGAACTCTTTTCCCTACAAGTCAAAAAAAAAAAGGTGAGTTGGATTCCAACAAGAGAATTGGGTTTCGTTCATTACCCCGAAGAGGACGTCATAGAAGCCCCATATCTTGGCGGTCAGTACAGATGGTAGTCCTTTCTCGCCCCGCTTGACCATCCAGGCAAGATTGACTGCACGCGAACAAGCGTCGCCAGCAGCCCAAGCCTTGCGAGGACCAGTGTTGGGAGCATGACGGTAAGTACGAAGGGATTGCCCGTCAACCCATGCTTGCGAGATGGCGTCGACGGTTTGATCTCTGTCGAGGCCGAGCAGTTTGGAAACAACAGCAGTAGAAGCAACTTTAACCAATACTACATGATCCAAACCAACTCTGTTGAACGAGTTGAGGAGGGCGATAGATCCCTGGATTTCATGGGCTTTGATCATAGACTCCAAGATGTCATGAACGGTTATCGGTTGGCCCTGGCGTGCAAGGTGGTCTGCAACTGCTAGGATAGCTCCGAGATTGTCCGAAGGGTGACCCCCTGACAGACGACGTGAGGGATACGCAGGATCAGATAGCTAGAAACACGCACATTCTGCAGCAAGAAAACAGTCGTTAAAGTCTAGCCATCGAATGACGGCACCGATGTTGAATGCACCGCGTATGGGGTCTAGCTGATAATTGGTTCCAGGCACACGCGTACCTGACAGATAGAAAGAATGAGCACACCACAAAAAGTTGAGACGATTCTCGCGCACCATTAGGCACAACAGTGCCCTCAACGACAGGACCCAAAAGCTTTGTGCACTCGGGGAATCGGAGGGCTTCCAGTCCACAACCAATAGTGTCGATCAGACAAAGTCTCGCCGTCTCGAATGCCAGCTCTGAATCAATATTGTAATGGTGGACATAGTCTGCAATGTCCTGAAGGACCTTGTCAGCAACCGGACGAACAGTGGATTCTCCGCCAAAGTGGTTGGACATGGTCCGGAAGGGAGTAGTGGTTGCAATCGATGGCCGGAACGTTTTTCCCGGAACGGCAGGTCTGGTTGGAAGTATGGAAATGGAGCGCAAAGAACCAGCACCAATGCGCTGCAGTCTTCCGGTTCTGAGCCCAGTACGTGAAGCAATTGCCAACATCTTCTACTCGCGGTTCAAACTAAGGTAATTACCCGGATCATACACGGCGGCATTCCTGCGTGCCGTAATAAATGTACACGCCTATCCATCCTTGTCAAGGATATGTGACATTCAATCAGTCTCTACGTTAGTGGTGCAATTCCGCAACGTCTTTCATCGTGCGTATTCTAATCTAGCAGGGAATCATCGATCCATTTCATGAAGAAGCAGACCAAATGAACAAAAACGCATCCGAGTCGGGATATCAGACTCCACACCGATTAGTCGCTGTATAGGCATGAATGATGTGTCAAGCTAGAAAGTATACAAATGAAGGACAGGTATATACTGGTATAATAATAGTCCCATATTCCGTGACATTTGAAGGGTTCTTATAAACTTGTCTGTTAGTGATTTTCGAAGCGGTGTAGTAAACGCACCTCGTCAAGTTCTTGCCTTGACATCCTTTATGTTGCCCGGATGAACGCCTATAACCCCATTGGCCGGTGCAGCACTGCCTTCTTCCTGAGTGGCAGCACGTTTGGGCGCTGAAGGCGTGATTGCCAGTGGAGCCGATGCTAGCGGAGGACGAGGAAACTTGAAGGATCGCATATCCTCGCCCCGTTGAAAAATCTTCATCGCCGGCATCGGCATACGAGGAATTACGCGTAATCCTTTATCTGCAGTGTCCTTGTAGATAATTAACTATAATATATGCGGATCTGGAGGGCAGGATCGCATACCATGACATTGGCAGTCGGGTTGGCATGAACTGTCACCGTGTGCAACAGGAAAACGAGAGGGAAGGCACTGGAGAAGAGACGCATAGCGATGTGATTGTAGGAAGTTAAAGAAGCTGGGTCGCCGCAGAACACGCCCGCCCTTTATATATGCGCACAGTGGTCGGTCGGACATGACGTATGTCTGCAGATCGTTGATCCACTTATGGAAACTGTCTTTGGTCCGCCATCAGAGCCAATCGACATCGCCGCTTTTCTTCACTCTGCTGTGCAGTTAGACCACATCGCCATTGCATCCGGTATCGATGCATTGAGAAGCCTTTCTAATCAGAATTCCAACCAGAAGCCATTCGAGGTGCTTGCAGAGTGTAGGTAAGAACGTCTGCTCAAAACTTCACGTCTTCCCTACCGAACTTCATCTATTTCCAGTGTCAATGACATCAGACAATCATTGTTCGAAATTTGGGATGATCCACGACTATCTGCCCATCTTTTAAGGGAACACAAACATGCGGTTGACTCTGTACAGTCAACTACAAGGCATGCAACCAAGAAGCGTAGAGTGAATACGGCTGGTGCAGAGCAACCTCTAGCAGAAGTTGTAAATCTTCAGGCAGAGCTTGCTGCTATAGGACTTAATAGTTGGAAGTGAGTTTCTGTATCCAACCAAATCACCTGCTGAACGCCAAAGGCTACGTCCAGAATCTGCCATCTTCACGAGGACGTCCAGAAATACTGATTATAACGTACTCAGACAAGTGGTATGGTCACTATATGCGTCAGAGACAAACTCTAACCGCTATTTAAGAAACCGCTCTCCAATGCCGTGGCACCAGAGGGATTACAAGCTATCGTAGTTGCCTCGGTATACAGAAAAACCGCGTGGAACGCAGGCCTCGTAGTGCGCATTTCTCAGCATGCACTTCTGTCTTCGCAGAATTTAGGTCAACTTTTTGACGCAATCCCATGTGCTTCGAAGGAGATACCGCAGGAGATTGTTCAAGATGGGACAGTAATTGGGTATGACGAGAATGAGGCTTTTGCCGATCATGGTTGTGTCATTTGTATCGAAGGATATGCATATGGAGATGGGAACACTGACGACGATTACGCGAAGTAAGTCGTGAATGTATCAGAGGAAATCGCACTAATTAGTTAGTAAGTTGACGAATTGTCTCGATCGCCCCAAAAAGAAGGCAACAGAACCTCTGGTAAAGAAGGCGGCTTCCTCAATCCGAGATACCGAGTTTCGTTCCCTGACAGTGAGGGTTAATCAGCCGTACTGGATGCTGCATGCCGGGGATTGTGAACACTTCATCGTATTTGATCAAATAAGGTAGGCACTGAGATGTTGAAGAGAAAAACCTAGCTGATTTGTTCTCGAAGGCTGAAGCACCGATCAGACCCTTCCTGTGGTTATCCACTGACTCTGCAATCCACACCACTGCTCCTTGATCTCTGCCGGGGTTGTAGTAAGGTGCCAGCCGGGTTATCTGTAGTCAACGATATCCGGTTAGGAGAAAGCCCGTTCTTGATCTGCAGGCCATGCTGGAGGAGTATGGAGGAGGGGAAGAGGGAAGAAGTCATTGTAGTACCTTTACCAGCACACAGGACAGGGTGGTGACTGTAGTGGTCGCAGCATTAACTATGTTTTCTACTCTGTTTGCATGACTACATCCACGCGCCCCTCCGAGCCCATCGCAACTCTTGAAGAATACGACGACGTTCTAGCATGGATCAACGACACCCTCGACGTTCCAGCCGAAGTGGACCCAGCAAACAAGCTTGATCTTGCCGACCTTGACCAACAAGTAACACAACTCATCGCGACCCTCGAAATCTCATACGAAGATACATCCTCACAGTTAGAACGCATTATCGATGACGTGTCTCGAAACATTTCCCGCCTGACATATGACCTGCATTTCATGAAGGATGCTGCTACGTCTTTGCAGCCTGTTCTTGGCGAGCTCATTCACAAGTCGACCGAAGCCACACCCGAGAAAACGGACGATGCACTTGACCAGCTTCGCCTCCTTGACACCGTGAAAACACGTATGGAGGCTGCAAGGGATGTTCTCCGCGAGGCCGAAAGCTGGAGTACCTTGGAGCTGGAAGTGACATCGCTATTGTCGGAGCGGAGTTATGCAAAAGCAGCTGAACGCCTCTCTGAGGCCAACAAGAGCATGGTGGTTTTCCAAAACACTCCCGAATATGACCCTCGCAGATCGCTCCTAGTGAATCTGCAAAATCAACTGGAAGCGTCTCTCAGCTCGGCACTTGTCTCTGCAATAAAGGCGCAGGATGTTTCGATATGCAGAGAATACTATTCGATCTTCTCGACCATCTCTCGAGAAGTCGAATTCAGAAATTACTATAACGCTTCCCGCAGGAATTCGCTTCTTACCTTGTGGCAGGAAGCGAAACTGTCGGACTGTGATACCGGGGCATCCATAGACTCCCAAAATTTCGCAGATTTCCTCCCCAAATTATATGCTGCATTCACCGCTCTGCTGAACCAAGAGCGCGTGTCTATTCCTGCTGTATTTCCTGATCCAGCCATCACACTCTCGGCATTCATTTCGTCGACACTCTCGGCGCTACAACCAACCATGACCCAAAGGTTGATGGCTCTTGCATCTCACTACGGGGACCTTGCCCTTCCTATACTGATCAACGTATTTCAGGCAACGGAAGAGTTTGCAATTGCGGTGGAGAAAATCATGGAAAAGCTCAAATATGTTTCTCTCCCTCCTGGAGATAACACTGGGAAGACCGATACCTCAGTGCGTCAAGCGCGGCGGAGATCGACTCGCATGTCGATATCCTGGCGAGGTGGTGCACCCGGTGCTAATTCATCGGCGCCGATCGCGATAACGGATTTGGACTGGGATCAAGAGGTTTTCCAGCCCTTCACCGAGTTTCAAAATGATTATGGCACCTTGGAGCATTGCTTCCTGGAACGCTCCATTCAAGAAGCTTTCAAGGATGACAGCAAGGACCAAAGCCAAAGCACTGACTTTGCTCGCTTGCTTAGAGAGCGGGCCGTGGACGTGTTTGGCATTGCTGAGGGTAGCCTGAACAGGTGCAATGCTCTCACATATGGATATGGATCCTTGGGTCTCGTTCAAGCATTGGATAGTGCTTTTGAATCTTTCATGAACACATGGACGATGAATGTTCAAACGGCCATCGTTGTTTCTGCTCCTCTAGCTCTCACATCAATTTCGCAAAGCGATCTATCCGACATGGATTACGCTCCGCAAGACTGGTCTACTATCCAAACTCTAATCCGCATGCTCGGTTCGGCCAATGCTTACGAGGAACGATTGTCAAACTTTGAGACCAAACTGCGAACGAAGCTGACAGAGTTTTCAAACCGTTTCCGTTTATCCAGGAACGATCCTGTCAACTTTAGCATCGCCGTGACGAAAGGCCAAAGTTTCTTGCTTGAACAGTCGTCCCTCAATACAGTGGAGCTACACAATCTTCTTGATAGTGTCGACCCTGACCCGCCACATAATACACGGCTTCAACCACCTCGTATTCTCTTACAAGCGCGGAAGGCGGTTCATGACTTCGCTACAGCTTGTCAGGCTTCCTTGCATCAGACAATTTTGGCTCCACTGAAGCGATATCTCAAGACCTACTCATCCTTGCCTGTCTGGTCGCAGACCGACGATCCAAAGTCGAAGCGTTCAGGTGGGGCAAACCTGCATATCCCTACCTTTTCTCTTTCTCCCAGCGACCACGTGCAGCGGGTTGCAGAAGGGCTCTTGAACCTACCCAGACTGTTCGAAGTATATGCGGATGACGACGCGCTGTCATTCTCATTAAACACTCTACCCTTCATTGACTCTGAGACAATCAAGATGATCTCAGAGCAATCAGAGGCTGTGGCGTCTAGTCCACCCATGCATCGTCGTCGGGCATCGTTAACCATCGTCAAACAGCAACCCATTGACCCGGAGGTCGTGTCGTCTGCTTGGTTGTACTCCTTGGGCAAGAATCTTGTAAACCATATTATTACCGATGTTCTTTCCCACATCGCAGCCTTGTCCAAACCAGGCTCTGCGCAACTATCCTCAGACTTGGAGTATCTTTCGAATATAGTGAGAGCATTGAATGTGGAGAGCAAAGAGTTGGAAGAATGGAGAAAGTATCTTGCATTGGAGGAAGAAGAAGGCAAGCTGGCCTTAAGTCAGGCATTACCAGCAGACACAATCCTGCGACAAATTGGAAGGCTGCAAGGATGGGATAGATAAAAATAGCATCACAAATAGAAACAAATAAGATACTAAATGGCTTTCCGAAAGAGGCAAGCGTCTGACAATCATGGCTTCAGCCAGTAGTATGTTCTCAACCTCCGGTAGTCATTGACATCGTCCTGACGATAAATCTTAGCTATAGGAAAACTTTCGAGGGAGGAATACAGACGACAAAAAGACCTCGATGCTGCACGAAAAGCTGGAACGGCACCGGCAGCTCTTGATGAAGAAGGAAGACCGATAAATCCTCACATTCCTCGTGAGTCTATGCACCAAACCTATTCGTCTTCGTATCTAACTCGCAACAGAATATATCTCGCAGGCGCCATGGTATTTGGATACAGGCGCACCCTCACTGAGCCATCAGCGTCGTCGACCAGAGGAACAGCCTGAAAGCAAACTTGATAACTGGTACGACAGGGGCGTCAAAGCGGGTCCGGCAGCTAAAAAGTACCGTCAAGGCGCATGCGAGAACTGCGGTTCCATGACACACAAGCGACAGGATTGCCTCGAGCGGCCGCGCAAGAAAGGCGCTAAATTTACGAACAGGAATATCAAAGCGGATGACATAGTCCAGGATGTTGCTCCAGGATATGATGCGAAGCGGGACAGGTGGAATGGATACGATCCTGCAGAACACAAGAAAGTCTACGACGAATATGTAGCAGTGGAAACGGCGAGGCAAAAGTTGCGAGAGGAAGCGATTGACAACCAGACAACAACGGATCTAGCAGCTGTTAGGAAGGTGGCAAAGGCAGGGAAGGGGGAGAAGGACCCCGACTTTGGCTCGAGTGACGAAGAAGATGAAGACGAAGACAAGTATGCCGATGCAGCTGACGCCGTTGGGCAGAAGCTGGACACTAAAACCCGTATCACCGTCCGCAACCTCCGTATCCGTGAAGACACTGCGAAATACTTGATCAATCTTGACCCAGACAGTGCATACTATGATCCTAAAACCCGTTCAATGCGTGACGCTCCTCTGAAGGACGTCCCTGCAGAAGAAGTGCGTATTCATCTACCTGTATGCCAATGCAGTTTTTTCAACATATTACAGGCAAGATTTGCTGGTGACAACTTTCATCGTTTTTCTGGCGAAGCGCCAGAAGTGCAGTCATTACAGCTATTCGCTTGGCAAGCTGCTGCCCGAGGAAACGATATCCACCTGAACGCCAACCCAACAATGGGACAGCGACTCCACCATGAATTTAAGGAAAAGAAGGAAGAGTTGAAAGGCTTGAACAAAGTCAGCATACTTGACAAATACGGTGGTGAAGAGTATCTCCAGTCTGCACCCAAAGAGCTTTTGCAAGGCCAAACTGAGAATTACGTCGAGTATTCTCGCACTGGCCATGTTATCAAAGGCAAGGAGAGAGCAAAGACGAAATCAAAATATCCAGAAGACGGTACGGGTCATTTATCATCGTTCTTAGTGATTCGGCTGACCGTTCGTCAGTGCTCATCAACAATCACACAGCCGTATGGGGCTCCTGGTACGATAGGTCAACTGGGTTATGGGGATACGCATGTTGCCATTCTGTCATAAATATCTCGTACTGCACTGGTCAAGCAGGAATACAAGCCGCGATTGCATCCAGCGCTCAAAGCCTTCTATCTGCACCTCCAGCATCGAAACAGCCACCGGAGACGCTTCAAAACGGATCGACTGATAAAGTTGAGCAGAATTACTCGAAGAAGCGGATTGGTGAGGGAGAAGTCCAGTTGGACCAAGACAGATTGAAGCAAGCATTAGATGATGCAAGGAAAAGGAAGGGAGCGGGAGAGGATGAGGATAGGTCTGGAAAGCGGCGGCGAGGTGGGTTGAGCGGCAGCACACATGAGGTGACGGAGGAAGAACTTGGTACGTCGTCAATTGGTGTTCTCTCCTCGTTTCTCACATCGTTTTCGCAGAGGCATTCAGGATGACACGACGAATAACGGAGGACCCAATGGCCAACTATGTAGACGGTGTTGACTGAGCCATTGTAATACATAATTTATTATTTGGCGACCCTTGTGGCCCATCATTATTCGAATAACCGCCCATTCTTTGATCTTCCGTTCATGTTTCTTACGTTTTCACTCTCTCTGTAATGCCCTATACTGCCTTCGCTCTACTAATAGGTCTTGGCGCCCGCATTCTTCTGGACACGTTTACCCGAACCCACGAACCCAATTTGCGCGATATTCTTCTAGTCGGTGCATGGCAAGGTGTTGCCCTCCAATACTCGTACAAAAGCACTGACTATGTCCTCTTTGTCGGCCTTGGCATCTTGGCCAAACTCTTTCACGACTTCAACTCTTCCAAAGATTTCAATAGACTGTGCGCAACCGTACTCGGAAGCGTTGTAGGCTTCATCTCCACCGATTTCATAGCTCAGGTCTTCGAAGATCCACCTGTTTCGACCAGGGGAGGAAGGCGAAAGAGTGTTTCCCAGCGCTCACGCACCGTCCAGTTCAGAGGAACTGTTGACGGTGACAGCGAACGCGCGCTCAAACGCAGGCACGCCATATCCGATATCACCTCCATCGATTCCGACTCCGAGCTTATCCCGGCCAAGGAAACGATGACGCCTGTTCAACGTGAGATTGCTGCCCTCCGTGCTCGTGCGTCGCTTGCAGACAGCGAGCGCCGGAGGTACAAGGAGGAGCGAAAATGGGCCATTTCTCAAGGAAACCTCGCGCGTGCCTCCCAAATGAAATGGGAAATAAAGCGGTACACTGCTCTCATGGAGGACTTTAACAAGCAAGCAGATGCCAAACTCGTGGAAGGTGTGGTTTGTCCATCCATGTTCTTTTTTTATCATGCCCGCTGACCTTTTCCAGCAGCGCAGCAAAATGGCAGGTTGCCTAGTCAAGCAGCCACCAGTTCCAGAACTAGAGTGACCCATGCAAACGGTTCAGCTAGACAGACAGAAGCAAATGGGGCGCGGCCATCCGGCTCGAACCAGACATTTACCAAATCATCGACATCTCAGCGTAATGGTCAAGTTAGAAATCCACATCATCGACAATTCTCAGGAACGTTAAAATCCGCCATGCGAGACCCTATACGATGATGGTACATATCAAAGTAACCGCCTCTCAATCCTTTTGACTGCTAATAGTCTTCTTTAGCAGATATGTTAATACTTGACTCATCCAAGCGCGATACCCTCCGCTCAGCACACCATTACGATGCATCCTGATTCCTATTCCTGTTAGACATTGCACACTCAGCTAAGAATCTATAAGGGAAAATGTAGCAGTAGGGATTTATGGTACACATAGCTGCAATTGGATAACGGAAACTAACACTGAAGTTGGCCGGATTGATGATATATAACAAATGAAAGAAGTGATTAAATGTGACTTCCAGCGTATGCGAAGAATTAAAAGTAGTCTGTCACCGATGAGATTTTCCATTAGTCCTTACAGAAGAAACGGTTGCTCCATTCGTCTTGGAGGCGGAATTTATTCTCTGCTTCTTTATTGCATTACTCTCTGTCTGTGCTCGAGGCGCGGCCTCTTTCATAACCATCTTGGCATGGATTTCCTCCAGCTTAGATGCTTTGACCTTCTTGGGCCAGAAAAGAGTAACGAACCTAGCATGAGATTTAGCTCTGATGGGATGGATTTAGGCAAGAGATACTCACGTCCAAAGGTGCCGCCGCCACCGCTCAGCATCCTCGCCAGCAGCATGCTTTTCTATCAGAACATCGTCGATGCGACGACCAATGGCAGCCAAAGATTCTTTCAACATTGCAACCTTGTCATCTCGTGGCATGTCGCCACCGGACAATTTCAATTGTTTCTGAAATAATTCTAACCATGTTGTTACGCCCTTTGTGGCAATGGTACTTACAAGCTCCCTCTTAACCGGTCGTAGTTCCTCCTTGGTCGCAGCTTCGTCCATCGATGGGCTAAGATTTAACGTCAGCTGAAGGTTCATAGACTATGACTTGAGCATTCTTACCATTCATCCTCTTCGGACTCGGAATCTGTGAATGTAGGCGTCGGCCGACGCTTTCGCTTTCGGGCACTGGTGTCGGCCACAGAGGCCACAGCTTCGCTCTCAGCACGTCTTTTAGCAGCACTAACATGAGACGATGTTGAAGCTGCCGTTGTCGGAGGTGGTGAAGTGGACGTCTTCAGCTGGCCTCTAGACCGCAAGGATGTTTCAAACGACCGAAGCTTCTCCTCGTGTTCGAATAATAGATTCAACAGGAAATCGCCTCTGCGAACGAGGTGAATAGCATTGGGTATAGGACGGCTACCAGATTCCTCTCCCTTCTTGCCCTCTTCTAGGAAAAATTTGCCTTCAAGGCCAAGCTTAGGGTCTTTTGCCATAGCTTCCCAATTACCGAAGCCGTAAATGAAAGCGCCTACGAGAAGCATCGAGTCTTCGTGATGTCCCCATCTTCCGGACCAATTGAGGGTTGGTCTGATATTCTCGACGGGTATGGACCATTTATACGGATCATCGACTTCAGACAGAACGTTGTAAAGCAACCGCAAATCTCGATAGCGGGTGACGACAGTTTCAGCGTTAATACTTGACACACCCCGGTAAGTGACCAGAACAGCCTTGCTCTTTTGTGCATTCGACAAGGTTCCGCCTGTGCTGGCAATGGTAGCCTTTTTATCCTCGTTCTCTTTAACAGCTTCCTTGCAGAGGTCAACAATTTCATCTGCGACATTGAGTAGCATCTGTCGATTTTTGTCCTGCAGTTTGGATTCTTTGGCCTTGTATCCCATGTTAACCGAACATCATCGAAGCCTTGGAACGCGACTCACTATCACGTCGTACCGTTGCCGTATGTCACCCCATCGTTGCAAACTTCTAATCAAAACCCGAACGTCTCTTTCTTTAAGCTCCATCGCTTTCTGGCTGGCACTTTTTCTGGCAGGACCAGAAGCTTTAGGTTTCTTCTGAGCGGCTCCTGCAGCTGGTTGATCAACGTCCATCCCCTCATAGGATACTTGAGCGACAGTCCGCTTCCTATCACGCGAGTCTTGAGCGGCCAATTCTTCCGCTTTCCTCTGATCCTCTTCGGATTCGATCTTTTGACGTTCTTCCAGCGGTATGATGTCCTCCCAAGACATGTCGTTCTTGACGTCACTGACCGACGCAAATTGAGCAAGGAAACCTTCGCCACCTAAAGAAGCGCCCCCATCAGTACTCTCCATAGTCTCGTGGGCTTCAGCAGTCTTGAGAATGTCATCGAGATCCATCTCATCAAGCTTTTTATTCTGCTGCGAGTCGTCTTTGTCGAACCTGAGAGTAAGAAGATCAGCGCTTGTTCCTGTAAGGAAAAGCGGAGACAAACATTTTCTGAGCACCGTATTTCAGGACTGCGTGCAATTCGTCCTTCGTTAAATTTTCGGGCTTATGGGTATCCTTCGCTGATGCTTTGGAGCTTAGATGGGCCTGGGATGTATCCATCTGGTTGATAACTATGAAAGAGGTAAAAAATGTGGCATTTTTGAATAAAAGCACATTTGCTTACTTGCGTATTCCAAGACCATCTTCTTTTTGGCCCTTTCAAGTATGTCCTCTTCCATAGTGTCTTTGCTGACAAAGCGATACACGCTAACATGAGACTTTTGGCCTATCCTATGCGCACGCGCCATCGCCTGCAGGTCGTTCTGTGGATTCCAGTCACTCTGAATGTTTCGGTTAGCCAATAAGGATCATCTGATACTACATTTCCCTTACGTCAAAGATGATAACAGTGTCCGCAGTCTCTAGATTGATGCCCAAGCCACCGGCTCGCGTTGACAGTAGGAAAGCAAAGTCGGGAGAACCGGGAGCATTGAAATGGGCTATAGACTTCTTCCGTGCTTCTGCTGAAACCATTCCGTCCAGGCGCTGATGTGGGTAATTTCGCAACGTCATGTAATCACTGAGGATGTCCAGCATGCGGACCATCTGACTGAAAATCAAGACACGATGTCCGTCGTGCCGGAGGCGCGCAAGCAGCTTGTCCAATAAGACCATTTTCCCGCTGTTCATGACTAGTCCCTTCAATGTTTCTTCAGCATTATCTGTCCTGTCCTCAGCACCATCGAACAAATATGGATGATTGGCGGCTTTTTTCAACTCAACAGCTGATGCAAGTTTGAGCGCAATGATCGTGAACCCCTCGATTTCCCTTACCAATATTCAGCAAGCTGATATTATTGTTTCCGTTTGCACTTTTGACAAGGCCAGCGAAATTCTGTTTTTCGTCAGGTGTCAGTGTTTGTTTGCTAATGCCACTGAAAAATCACCTTGGTCAGTATGTTCTTGTAGAAATGTGTCTGCAAGGCGCTCATTTCGACGCGTAGAATCCTCTCACTCTTCGTCGGCAACGATGTAAGGACATCCCGCTTCAGACGACGCAACATCAACGATTCGAGTTGATTATGCAATTCTTTGATTTTCTGTTCATGGTCAGCATCGTTCAAGTCGAACTCGTTGGTCAGGGCAACTGCCGAATATATGAGGAAACATTCCCAGAGTAGGCAAAAATATGGTTACATTTTTCAGGCATCAGGAAGTGCATCAAGGATAACAACTCTGTAGTATTCGTGTTAGAGAGGTGCGGATTTAGCGTCAAGCAAATACCTTTCACGTTGTTCTGCAAAGGAGTGCCTGTAATAAGCAGTTTTGATGCGGCAGAGAATGATCGAAGAGCTTCGTATAGTTGGCTTTCCGAATTCTTGAGGCGATGAGCCTTGAAGACGTGTGAGTAGCGTCTCTCTGTCCCTCACTCACTACTGACCTCGTCAACAGCCAGAACTTGCCATTTGATGTCCCCAAGCTCTTTACAGTCTCGCAGAACAAGTTCATACGTTGTCAACAAAACGTTCATCTTTAAACGTTTGTTTGAAGTTCCGAACTCGTATTTGCGAATAACCTCTCGAGCAGCAGCAGTGCCAATGTATGTGATAACGTTGATATCTGGAGCCCAGGACGCAAATTGACATTGCCAGGCATTTATGGTGGAGAGTGGAACAATTACTAGGAATGGGCCATAATGATACATTTCATGGAAAAGATAGGACAAGAAGGCCACGGTTTGCACCGTCTGAAAGCTGTCAGTTCGTGCTGAATCGGGAAAAATGCAACTTAGATCGCACCTTTCCCAAACCCATCTCATCTGCTAGGATGCCATTTTCTCCTTTGCTCCACAAATAAGCGAGCCAATTAAGTCCAGTCAGTTGAAAATCCTTAAGCTGTCCTCCAGTTGCTGCAATATATTCGGGGTCCTTGATAATCTTTTGAAACTGAGGCCTTCCGTTGCGCGAGTTCGAAACACTCTTGTATGGGAATTTACCATCCGCCTCGCGCTGGCGATATGCTTCAATTTGGGCTTGACCGATAACCTCCACATCTTTTGCAAGCTCCCAGGTGCAATGCTCATAATTGAGGCCACACCAGTGGCAAAAATACTCAATTTGACCGTCCACGCCCTCACGATGCGCAACAATACGTTCCACGTTGCGGAAATTTTCCAACTCTTCCTTTTCTCTTTCCTTATCAAGCATAAGTGCTTCTACCTCTTCCCGGCTCAACCAAGGCATTTGAAGGCGCGTTTTATATAGCTTGTAGGATTTGATATAGTTGTCGACCCGTTTGAGGCCTTTGAACCGTTTCAAAAATTCATAAGTCTCGTCGGTATTGTGCAGATGCGAAAAGTTTTTCCATTTTATGTGGAATCGCTTGCATGAAATTAGTAAAGATAAGCGATTTGTAAACCTCCTTGCACACCACGTTTTCGAACCACAAATCTTCTGAATCATTTTCTCGCCCTTCGTCACGCGTATGCCCCAGAACCGCTTCAATTTCATCCTCCTCTTGGTATTGCCCATTGGGATCAGCGTAGTAGTTGTTTTGTGGTTCTTCATCGTCTTCGAATTTCTCAAAATCATGAACGTCGTCGAAATAGTTGGGAATCTTTACCCCCCTACTTGACATACGTACTTCCTCGCCTGATGAACGAGCTCTTTTCTTTTTATGAGAGCGGGACCCATAATCAGAGTCAGAATCAGAGGCAGAGGCATTTCGAGTAGGGGCTAAACAGACTTAGACAAAGAAGGTTTTAGGTTTCGCAAGTATAGCATACCTTTAGGTCTAACGGCTGTCGAGGATGAAGCTCTGGGTGTCTTCTTCTTCTTTGGTCGCTTCTTCTTGCCGTACTCTTCGTCTGCATAGGTACCGTCGTCGTCGTCGTTGTCATTTTCTTCATCATCACGGTCCTCGTATCCCTAAATCGGTGAAAACGCAGTCAATGAGATCCAATATAGAATTGCATTCTACTGGTCACGCACTGTTTCTTCTCCATCCTGCCACCATCATATGAGACGCGAAGTGAAAGTGAGATGTGGAAACTCACAGAGTCAACCTGACGAGATGAATGTCCCGAATGAGTAGGGATGCGATGCTGAACGGCTGAAGGGGGAGGAGAGGCATCCTCGTCGACATACTCGCCATCGGCGTCAGCGTCAAGAGCCTTGCCATACTCATCGACCTGCATCTCTTCGTCGGAGTCATAGTTGACGGTGAGATGAGAGGCCATGGCTATATGCGCCAAGGGAGGGAGGGAAGGGAGGGGGGGGAGGGAGGGGGAAGGGTGATGGGGAAGAAGGAAGGGGCGATGAGCTGGGCGCCAGCCATCGCCAACGAATAGAATTCACACGGGAGCGTCGCTACAGCCATCGTCACGGCCAACGCCGGAAGGGCCTTCGTCACCGGCGCTCGTGACGGAGAGTCCGATTTGAGAAAACGAGATGTTTTGGGTGTGACAGCCATTTCTGATACTCTACGGCCCCCTCATCGTTGCCGACGTCGGCGACCAAGCCCGGGTTCGTCTGACACTAATCATCACCATGAATGACCCACGAGGCGATCATCTTTCTGTTGTGGTGGACCTCTCCCCAACACAATGGCACCTTTCAGCCCTCCAGCCTCCAGCAAATGTTTATCCACTCCCCCTCAGTTCCTTTCTGTCCCAGCTTCTTGCATTCCTCAATTCACACATGGCCTGCAAGCATGAAAACACCCTCGCTGTGTTCGGCGCACTTCCCGGCAAGAGGTTTGTTATGAAATGCTGGACGGTAATTGTACAGCTGACGGATACATAAAAGCGTGATGCTATATTCTTCTACGAACCCCGCGAAGAATCTGCAAGTGATGGACTCCAATTCTTATCCACCATTTAAGCTTGTTGACACGACCGTGGTCACGCGAACAGCGGAGGAACTGGATGCGTTGGGGGATCCTGATGAAGAAGGTACAATATCTTGCTGTCACGGGTTCGCCGTCTTGATTCTCATATCATTCAGAGCCTTTGGGTCTCGTGGGTGCAATGACAAAAGCCTTGTGTTGTGCGTTCCCACCATTATAAAACGCTGCATCCCCTAACCACAGCTGCGCAGATATAAATAGGATCACCTTGCCTCCTGCTCAGATTCCGGGAAAGAAGCAAGGCATTTCAAACTCCCTTGTAATGCCAGAACCTCGTATCCTAGTTCTCTCCGTCTCTCCGGACCACGCAACCTCATACATACCTATCATGAACTCCATTTTTTCCGCTCAAAAGCTTGTAAGTCAAGGATATTCATCGTCACCATAGCTGATATTCATCATGTGTCAGAAAGTAACCATTGACGTATGCCAACTGTATGGGCCGGAAACCGTTTTTCTCCAACAGGCTGCTCACCTAACCGGTGGATCTTACATCCATCTGGAACGCCGCGACGCGCTTCTTCAGTACCTCATCGTAAGTTCCGCCCTCCTTTTCATCGCCACCGCTTCAGATTACTGCAGATGTCATTTCTGCCACCCCCATCCATACGCAAAGTATTGTCGGTCCCTACACAAGATAAGATTGACTTCAGAGCAGCATGTTTCTGCCACAAAACCATTGTCGATGTTGGCTTTGTCTGCTCTGTCTGCTTGTCTAGTGAGTGATCATTGCTATGCCCAGTCATGCCAGCTAAATGAAGGTAGTTTTCTGCCAACCGGTCCCGGTTTGCTCAACCTGTCGGTAAGTGTCAACACAATTTAGAGTGCCCAATGATACTTGATGAATTTAGAACCAAATTCCCTATCAAGACGCTGCAACGCTTGAATGCCTCACGGCCTCCTCCCAACGCCACGAACACTACCCGCACTACGACTGGAACACCAGTCCCGCAGAGCGCGTCAAACCCAACAACACCTGCACTTACTCAGCCCACATCAACGAACGGATCTAGCGTGCACCGGCCTGCCCAAGCTCGTAGCAGCCTATCGCAGCAAAGCAGCATGTAACTAACTTCACAGCGTCACTGCTGTAATGAAAATGCGCGGCTGGTCATTCGATTGTTTGTCCATTTCTGGTGGACGCCGAAGAATGATCGCCTACAGCGAGCTTAGTAGGGTAAGAACCGTGTGGATCCCTAGTTACCTTGGGTACAGGATTCACTGTCGACGTATATGCTATAGCCATACTGGGTGTTGTGAATGCACACCAAAGTCGTACTAGTCACCTGGTTATCAGTGTTGGTGGACCGAGTTTACGCAAGGCAGACCAGAATTGCACTCGTCACTTTTGGTTAGCAATATTAAACCTGCATTTGGACTTGGTTCTCCACGGGCTCTACATGGATCTAAAGCTGAATTAGGTACCGCGTGAATCAAAAATACTGTGCATACTCCAGAATTTGTCAATCAATGTGCGGTAAAGAACGTCATGAGGGTCTACATCTTCTGACCTCGCGAATGCTTCTCCGATTGAGCGTGCTAGATTAGTGCGAACGATATGTTCGCCTGCTCCTGGATTTAATGTTAGCGTGAAGCGCCAATTTTGTTCTATATTATTAGACACCTGACACACTACATGCCATGCCAGTCTGCGCCCAACAGCCAGCACCGTAAACCGCAGCCTTGGAAATCGTTAGTTATTACTCAGGGCTGGATATCATAGCTCACCTCACCGACCCTGCCGGGATTCTTGAGCAAAAGACCCCCACTTTCGAACTGAGCATTAGAATCTTGCAATTATAAGAATAGTGCTTCCTGGTTTCACCTGGAAACCCCTGCAGCGGCGTAGCCACCTTCAAGCAATGCAACGGCGCCGACAGTGTCTTGGATGTCGTTCATACCAGTCAGCTGATCGTCGTGTTTTCCGTCGTGTTTGGCCAAGGATGTGAGTCTCTCTTTCCATAATCTCCACTCGTCTACTGCTCGTGGTGCTTTGAGTTCTTCTGGTTGAATGAACTGTATGGAGTGTGCATGTCTGGCTGCAAAAGTCCTCGCTCCTTCCGATACAAGGAACCTGAATACCATCATTTAGATTTGTAGAGCCTGCAAAGGGAGTTAACGCACATTGGCGGCAGTCTACCCAAACCATCTGGTATTTTTGCATGCTCCAAGACTTGGCGCGCAAGACAAATTGGGTTCTTGATGCCTATAGCATCATAAGGTGTGAGGCCAAAGGTTAGGTCAAGAATAAGTACCAGAAATTGCAGCTACACTGCCGTAGTCACCTGTTTCGTCCATGATCGATGCGTCGCATTCCACATTGCCATCGATGGTCAGATTAGAGCCATAACCTGACAAAGTACTTAACAGTTGTGCACATGGAGAGCGCAGAGCTCGAACCTGAATTAAAGTGAGGATCGTCTTCCAGTGCTGAGATGGCATTCTCTATGATGGTGAGAACGCTGTTCTCCTGAGATTTTGAAAGCGCCTGGATGCACGCTCTGGAAAATCGGCACCGCTGCTTAGATAGTACTGAGACACCCACTGTCGAAGTCCGCGTTTGATGTCGTCTTTGCTCTTTCGAGTGTGGTTTCCCGCTCCTCCATGAACTGCTACAAACACAGTAGGATTCATTACAAAGTGACGCTGTGACATGCTTGCTATACGATTGCTATACGATTGCACTAAGATCAAACGAAGATTCACCATCTTTCTTCACAGCAACACCCTTCTCCGTGACGATGGCCGTTATGAGCTCCGCAGCGGTAACATCAAAACTGGGGTTATAGATTCCCGTTAATCCAGATGGGGTAATCATGACGACAGCCTGTTCCTTTTTACCGGTATCTGGATATAGGGCACCACGGACGAGGCAAGCCTCGATGAGTGGTCTATGTTCAATGGGTATCCTATACATCTATTATTAAAATTTGGGGTCCGAGGCGATAACGGCGACTTACGCAGATCCATCAGCAATGTCCAAATCTACGGTGCTGATGGGGGCAACAACGATAAATGGAATCCCGTGGCGAGCTGCCAAAACCGCAGCATTGTATGTTCCGATCTTTCTCCACTTGAGCACATGCCTGTTTGACATAATACTAGTCGCACCTTGTTAGCAGTGTCTCCGTTTCTGGCTATTCTGTCCGCACCGACAACTGTATTTATGCCACTGCACTTAGCAATAGCAAATTCAAAGGAGCTAGGGGCATACCAACGGCGTGGATATCGTGATGTTGGAACAACGAGCCAACCATGGTATCGCATATCATAACTGATGGGATATCAAGTGTCTGAAGCTCCAAAGCAGTGAGCCTGCAAATCTATGAGTGCGCTGCACTAGACCACAAGGACACAGACATGCCTGGAACCTTGGTGATATGGCGCTGTCTGTGTATAATAGGCTTTCCCGAGCTTCTTAACCTCGTGGAGGTAAGTGATCAAACCCAAGGCCGTACCATATCCCTGTAGTGATTTATTATCGAACAATTGGATGTAGTGTGCAAAGACAAACTGAAGTTGCGAGTGAACCTGTATTGCACACTGTCAACACGTTTAAATTGCTTCCATCACCTCCGTTGCTGATGACGCGCTGTACCAGCCAGTCGCCACCCCATTTCGACATTGCCTTGTTTCTGCCGACATCTTCGTCAGCAACGGCATAGCCCTCCGCAATCAGATCTCGAGCAATTTCAAGAGTATCTTTTCCCGCTGCAATCGCATCATTCAGTATATTTTCCAAACGCCTCGTGGCGGCGCCGAGATTGACAGCTGTCGGTCTTGCTGTATAGAGATAAGATAAAATGGGCTGTACGTGCTCCTTTAAGGCGGCAGGTGATGCTAGAAAGGCAGGAGCAGGAGATTCATTCAATGCACGCGATAGATGATATGATACTGAGAGCGCTGCAAGTGAGGCGATTGCGGGGGCGCCCCTGATCTATCTATGATGTTATGGTGGAATGAACAGAGCATGATGGAGGGCTCGCCTTCATGGATCTAATTGCATCGTGAGCTTCTTGGATAGAATTGACCTGTATGAATTCAGTTGCGTGTGGCAGTAACAATTGATTGACTATTTCAAGCTTTTCAGCAGTGGCCCGAATGGAGGCCAATGGAGGCATGACGAACTAATCGATGGCGTGGGGTTAGGGTTGCATGCAGTAATCACATGCAAGTCTATTAATAGAATGCCTCTATGTTCTTAAATCATCGTCAACCATGCTATCATCTCTTCATCCTTTCACTGCCGATTTTAGTTGAATGATAGATCATATCATAGGTCGTCCAAATCCATCCTGGAAGCGTGCACAGGTAGCTTTACCGTCTCCGTTCATATCGCTTCGCCCTACGTTTTCTCCCAGGTGTTGTTCGTGATTTTCTTCTGGACATGGCGCATGGTCCGTGGAAGTGCGAATTCTCCACGACAAGCATGGCTCAGAAAACTAAATCAGTTTCTAAGTACGTTATACTTTCTACGACCACGTAATCTTGTCTCATGACTGTGCTAGAACGGTTTACGCCCTGGCAAATCATCGTCAGCACGCTGACTGCGGTATATGCTCTGCGAAACCTAGACAAGATACTTGGTCTTAATGGCACGGTTATCCTGCTCTTACTACTGCGTGGCATGTCTCACCGTCTTAATCTATAGCGCCGGAACCTTTAGCTCGTCTTGTGAGTGGCTGAACCAGACGCGATTGCATTTTGGTCTTACATGAACAAGTATTCTCCTTCGTTCTACAGAGCTACATGGATCATCACTGGACTTGATGCTGGTTTTGCCACTGCTATGTCAATCCGACCCAAATGGCTAAGAGATATCTGTTCCATTATCTTTTCTGTGTACTATATCATTCACGCAAATTACGCTGACGAGAAGGTGGGCTTGGGTAATTGGACACAGCTGTTGATTGTTCATCCATTGTAACAGTTACGACGGTTTAGAGCGGTCCCGACGGTTGAGATGCTACGCGCTACTTGGGAGAAGACATCTCACCCATTTGTATGTGATGTTCATGCGCGTTCAGTCGCCTCGCCTAACAATTAACAACTAACAGCTTCGACTTATATCTCACCTACCCTCAATCTCTTCCAAGAGGAAAATATTTATACCACGGCCGAAGTGTTCTTCCTATACTCGGCCCGTGACTGCCTATCTTTTCTTCGATCTTCCAGAGGACCAGTTGTGCAATGCGACTGAACTTATACTTGACTTTCCCGGTGGTGGATTTGTTGCCATGAGTCCAGAACATCATGAAGAGCGTCTAAGAACGTGGGCAAAAGTCACGCGCCGGCCAGTCCTCTCTGTAGATTACGGGAAAGCGCCGGAATGTGAGGGCTTCTTCTACTGCATCGTTTATCTATCGTAACAAGTCTTTAAGATCCGTACCCTTTCGCGATAGACGAAGCATTTGACACATACAAGACCTTGGTCGAGAGCGGTTAGTGCCTTCCTTTACATTCAAATATTTGTTCATTGTGTAGTCGGACGTTGCATTGGGATGTCAGGGAAGTCTCTACATGTTATTATGTCTGGTGACTCGGCGTACGTACCTTCAACGTTACACATTGCCTGCACTAAATACTCGTTTAGCGGGGCGACTCTGACTGTGAACACGGTAAATCGAATTTTGGAGCTTCGCAATCGCCCTGGACCAAAGCGCTTGGAGACCAATCTGCCATTGCCTGTTGCGCTCGTTCTTAACTATGCAGCCCTTGATTTTAATTTCACATCTTGGATGTCTGATGAGAATTTACGCGTTTTGCGCTCGGAACAATCTACCGGCAATTTGCCTGGACTAGCAGAATTGGTTATGCAGAAAGATCACCTGCAGCATGTCGTAAGTCCAGCGTAGCCATACTAACCACGTTTCCTTATCCTCTTCTCAGAGTCCTCTTAGCATGGTTAGGGACCGGCCGCGACCGAGTCATTTGCAGCGCAGGAAGAGTTGGAAAGATACTTTTCGCGCCCTGACAAGCAGCGTAGAGCAAAACATAGAAGATGAGGCTACCAATCCCCCTCCACTTCGATCACGTCAATCCACAGGTTTCTTGAGGGCCTCGAACAGTCTTAATAAGCGCAGGCAGCATGGCACACCTTCTGAGCACCCAGAAGACAATGGATCTTTAGCAGACAGTGAGAGTGAAGAGGATTTCCGCCAATGTAAAGTGGAAGAGCGCCCGATTGGAGCTCGTGTTCTATATTCGTATGATCGTCTGCCTTCCCCACCAAGGCCAGCGAAGGAGATCCCGGAAATGGAGAGGGATGAGAGCCTTGTACAAGTCCCGTCTGGCAAGACTGATGCGGTGTCAGGCAAAGCAAAGGGAGCTATTGGAACCCGCCTGACAATGACAAGTCGCACCGGGTACTTTCAAGACCGGATCATATCTCCTAGCATGGTATGTTTAATAGAAATAATGATGGCCTTGCAATTTTGATATCGTTCCAGATGCGTGCCATGGCTATCATGTACATTGGTCCGCATCGAAATCCTGATTTCAAAACTGATTACCACATATCTCCGATCCTTACGCCTAGTAACCTTCTTGCCCAGTACCCTCCTCTATTGATGCAATGTGGCGAAAGGGATCCATTTGTCGACGACACAGTCATCTTTGCTGGGCGGATCCGAGAGGCCAAACGAGCGCGTAAGATAGAACTGGAGCTCATGATCTCCGGGAGGAGTGCGCGGTTTGGAGAGGGCTTAAGAATGACGCGCAATGAAGACAATCTCGATCCTACAATCTTGGCGGCTCTCAAGAAGGAACAGGATAGGTTGGCCAATGAAAGTGAAGAAGACTGGGTTCGGATAGATCTCTTTTCTGACTGGAGTCACGGCTATTTGCAGATGGGGACACTTATGCGGGACGCAAAGGAGGTACGTTGCCTTTATGTCTGTAAGCTCTATAGTGTTTGATCCAGATCGTGTAGGTCATTGAAGAATTGGGAGAATGGATCGACGATGCCTTTTCCCGTTTCCCGTCGCCTATCACGGGCAATGGTCACAATATGGAGAAGAATTACCTCACAGTGATGCAATCGCATGCAGGTTCTCAAGGACCCAGTCCGTTGGCGTCCGAAACAGAGGCAGACGAGCCAGGAATTACCTTCATCGCGAAGAAGTATATGGATGACTCACGAAGGGATTCGTTTGATATACCTAATCGATCACGTCGTACAGTGACCCCAGAGGGTACAAGGAGTTCGTCGGGATCTGATAGAACGGTATTGGAGGAGAATGTTGAGGCAAGTAAAGGAGCGAAGAAGGGGGAAACGGCGCAGGAACAAGGACTACTCCTTGAAGGACAGAAGCCAGCTACGCCGCGACAGGCGGGACAGACGATTTCTGAAACGGAGCTGATGCGACGGAGAAGATTGTTGGATTCTCACATATTTGAGAAAGAGCAGTAGAACAGGAAACACAAACCCACACAAGAGCACAGCTTGGGGTTCATCTAATGAGACGATCTGATAATAGTCTTTGCTGTGCAGCACCGCCACGGAGTGACGCAGAGATGTGACCGAATTCAAAGTCCGACAGGGTCCGGCTGTGCGAGAGGAGAGGATTTCTCCTTCCTCCACGAGCCGCAGACGCCGTCCATGACTGCTGATACCCACTCTTTTCTTCCTCCAACCATGTCTCAGGGCATCCCCACCTCTGGTCCCGCCACCCATCCAAACGGTCCTCGCGAGTATTCTTATTCCAACCCCCCATTCCCCCCTCCCCAACCACCCTCAGATCTTTCAAACGCGTCTGCCATGAACGATGGCCATCCAGCATCCAAATCTGACCTCTTTCTTCCACAGGTTCCTCCAACAGACATCTTCCATCGTCAGAGGGACCTGTCCGCTATCCCATCACCAACACCAGGCGAGCCTACTCAGCAAGGAGGCGCAGGCGCCAATCATTATCCATCAGCGAACGGCGTACCGCGCCTTCCTCCCATATTGCAAGTAGAGAAACTGCAGGTAACCACATCCGCAACGCAGGTGGCCAGTGCGAGCAGGCGTCGCAATGAGGCGCACTTTTCATGTCCTGTACCCGGCTGCGGTAGCACTTTCACGCGTCGATTCAATCTAAGAGGTACCTGCACACATCCTCATGTCTTGTTATAATTAACGTACCATCAGGCCATCTGCGATCGCATACTGAGGAGCGACCGTATGTTTGTAATTGGCCAGGATGCAAGAAAGGCTTTGCCCGGCAACATGATTGCAAGTAAGCCGTGTCAATAACTCCTAGTTGTGTAAATCATTGATCTTGGGTAGACGACATCAAGCATTGCACACGGCAAAGTCTCAGGCCAACGTGTGTCAAGGTTGCAAGAAGACATTCAGCAGGTTAGATGCTTTAAACGTACGCACAAATCACTTGATTTAGTCTTTCACAATTTCTAACTATTTTGTTCCCTACAGAGACACTGTAAGACATCAATGTCCTGTATACAAAAATGGCAAGACTCATATTATGACAGTGCGCTCGGACAATGGTGCAGAATGTAGAGCTCTTACTCAAAAGTCTATAGCGGACGCGAAGGCCGCAGCTGCGAGTGCCCTTGTATTACCACCAACCTTATCATGATATACATAAGTTCATTATGCCCACTGTATTTTTTTTCTTCGTTGCTCCAGTCGTTGTATCTTAAATATCGAATTGCAGTAATAACTAGGATTTACGCGTGTTTACAGAAACACATGCACATATTCGGAACTCGGTAATATCGGCAACTACTTAGTACGTTCGTCATACCACCATGGCGCTTCCAATGCTAGCTGGAGGCGCTGAATGTGGGCCATCTAACCCATTGCAGACGCTAGCGAAGAGATTTGATCAGGACCGAGGTTTGCAACAGGTTTGCATCCGTGTACCTCAACTGTTTCTTAGGATCTCAACAACATTTAGGACCACTTTGGTATCAATAGAGCAGGTCTTTCGAGCGAGGTATGGATGCAGAGAACCCTCTTTCTCTTCTCAGCACTAACACAACCCCAGGCATTTCGTAGCCTCTCGAAAGGCCCCTCCGCTTCAAACCAAGAAGCTGCACACTTCTTCTCGGCATCGACAAGCGTCCATGCGCCTCCAACTTTTGACTTGTCTACATTACATGGCGCTCTTCCGACGACAAAACTTCCTGTATATGCGCCACAAAATCCAATCGCGGACTGGGCTGCTGATTTCGCTCAGGGTCACCAACTACAGACTCCTGCTCCCAGTGTTGGCCTGTTTGCCAATGCGGAGCTAGCGAGCAAGCTCCAACATAGCGCGTCCGCACCTGCTGCAAGTCAAAAGCAAGTTGGGCCAAGCCCGGTTAATGGGGGTATGTCTCAAATTCGATTCAAGGGCATCATCTAACAGCTGGATTATAGCTGGGCTACAATGGAACATGGGAACTAGTCTTAGAATGAATACGATGCCTATACCCGCAATCTCTACGCATAACGCTCTTCAAGCGCAGCCAAAAACAGAAATAGATCGTATGCTTCTTGTATCTATTCCACTTTATATCCCCTGACGCTACTCTAGAGACAGCCTGGGACAAGGAATTCACATCACAGGAGCTACATCTGTTGCAATCACCGAAAGTAGGAGTAGTCGAATCGCAGGGTCAAAAGCCCTTGGATGATTTGGCCCGTACGGCTGCGATGTTGCTAGAACAGGTAGAGCACGAGCGAAACCCCAAATTCAAGAACAGTCAATTCATGGACCTCATGAGACAGCTTCGTGATGGCCGGGTCACCGTGGAGGGTAACCAAATGATCGAGACAGGAGAAATCTCTAGATCTCAAACGGACATCAAAGGCAAAGGTCGTGCCTATAACAACGCTGCGGCGACTAGTTTTGTACCCTTGTCAGTGTCGCAACAGGCGCCTTTTACCGATACGTCATATCCGGTGCAAAATCAGCTAGACACCGCCACTACGCGTGGGGATGCAAACGATGAATACTTCCGACAAGAAAATGAAGCCTACATCCGATATTGGGGAGAGCAGGATATCCCGCCTGCACCCACTGACACCATATCTCACCTTGAAACAGATTGGGATCAACTGCAGTCAGACTGGGATCAATTGCAGGCAGACTGGGATCGGTCTGAGGCTACTGCTACCGGGATGAAGAAAGTGGTCCACTACCAATTCCAAACCAACAATCCGTATCTCTTGGGCGAGTCGTCTCGTCTACAAACAGAACACAGCGGGTATCAGCCGACAATTGAGGTAAATTACTTAAAGTGGCGAGATATGAAATGATCTGATAGAGGTTCATAGGGCGTGATGGAACTAGAGGCAGTTGTTCAACGAGACGCGAAAAACGCTATGGCATGGTATCAACTAGGAGTCAAGCAGCAAGAAAACGAGCGCGAGCACCGAGCCTTGGAAGCTTTACAGCAGGCTGTGGAACTTGATCCTAATCATCTGCCTTCATGGCTGGCTTTGGCTATCTCTTATTCGAATGATGGGAACCGTACTGGGGCCTATGATGCCATTTCGGAGTGGGTTCATCATAACAAGAAATACAAGGAACCGCTGGCCCCACCGACCAACGAGGATGCTGATGCTAGTCTCGGTAAACGATATGAGGGTTTGATTAACTGCCTCATTAGTATAGCTAGAAGCAATGCTAATGGAGAGATTGACGCTGATATTCAAATCGCATTGGCTGTCTTGCTGAATTCCAATGAGGTGCGAAATAATATTAGTCTTTGCATCAAGACTGGGAGGATGCTGATGGAATATCATCAGGAGTATGACAAGGCACAGGATTGTTTTAGGACTGCGCTGGCATTGAGACCAGAAGTACGTTTTGTTCTCGTGATGTCTTGATTTGCTCACGCTATTCCTTAGGACTGGCTGTTATACAATCGGGTTGGCGCTACCATGGCGAACAGCGGGCGTGCTGAAGAGGCCCTGGAGTATTATTACAAGGCATTGGAACTCAACCCTGGATACATCCGAGCCCGGTTAGTACTAATGACGCTCAAATCTAATCTGACTTGATACTGAACTATAACTGTAGTTACAACCTTGGGATTTCCTGCATCAACCTCCGAGTGAATATCAATTTCAATCTCATGTGATTCCGCTTGACCACTGTTTTCAGCGATTCGAAGAAGCCGCGCAGCACGTTTTGGATGCTCTTGTCTTGCAGGAAAACGATGGAACTTCAGGTCCAAGCCGAGGAGTCACATCATCCGCATTATGGGACAGTCTTAAAACGACATGTTTGCACATGCAACAAGTGGATCTTGCCACACTTTGTGACAGGAGAGATTTGGAAGGTGAGTGAGCGAGTCCCTGGAGTATTAGGACATGAATGTTCACATCGATGCCAGGTTTTCGTTCGATTTTTCGATGAATTGTCAATGAACATTGACAATTATTGTTGACAAAATTTTTGTTGATTCATGGACATTTTAGCGTACATACTTGGCACATCTAGTGTTTTTATGCAGCCGTATTATCAGCTGTTTGAAGAGGATCCTGTTGATATTGAGCAAATTTGGTGAATGGACAACAGTAAGAACCAACTTGCCTGGATCAAGGCCAAGCCGTCTGTTTCTCTCTTGCTGTTTGGCTTCAGCAGCCTTGTACCTCTCTAGTAGATCCGTGTCCATTTTGACTGTATCAGGATGTTCTGTTGCCTGCTTAACTTCAGCCAGCTCCTGTTGCTGGCGCAACAATTCTTCGCGCTGCTCAGCGACCATGTCTCTGATATCCTGGACATCAGAATCGCTCATCTGAATGAGCGTTGGGCTTCTGCGAATCATTTCTGAGGTCTGAGGTTACAAATGGCGATGATGAGGGCGAACAAACAATGATCACTTGTAGCAAGGGCTGTGGGACACTCAAATAGGCACGCGCAGCCAGACTGCGCCAACGTTGCATCTCTCTACCCTACATCCATCTCCCACAACCATGGAAGCCCTCTTACGAGTTACAGACACTCTCAAATCTATCAGAGTACGTCAAAAACAGGCATATCTGCCAAATCACCTCGCTCAATTCGGTACACTTTGTTATACTTATAGGAAACGAGACTTTCTGGCCTCAGATCGCCTTCTGAATTCTTCGATTACCATCGAGTTTCAAAGCCGGCCGACTTCAACCAAGCTACCTCCGTGAGTTGTGGCAAACCGCCGTTTTGGCCTTTTTGAAGTGAACAAGGAAGCTGACTTGGAGCGTTCTTCCGCTCCCCTTCTTTTTTGGATTACTTACAGCGGATATCTTATAATACTCGTTACTTCTCTGGTACGTTCCCAGCGGGTCTTTTATTTGAAAATTAAGATGATCCTCGTCTTAGGAAACTACGGCCTCATTGTCGCTTTACTGGCCGTCTATGCCGTGTACGTGGCATTCGCAACTTTTTTCTTCCCCTTGACGACCAGTGCATTGTTAGCTTGACCAACTACCTCCTTCTGATCTCCATTGCTTTTCTTGTCTTTGGCTTCGCTGCGATTAACCGATTTGGTACGTCACGGCCATAGCTTGTCACCGAATTTGGCTGATTTTCTAATAGCGCCCGACGCGACACAATTCGGCGAGCACACGATCACACAGAAGCATTTGTATACTGGCCTCTTTGTGATTGGAATACCCCTTCTTTGGTTGTCCTCGCCCATCGCGACGATTTTCTGGTTAATTGGAGCGTCTGGTGTTCTCATCCTCGGACATGCTTCGTTCATGGAACCTGGTATAGAGAGCGATTACGCTACTATACAAGAGACGGTGTAATGTTTATGCGGAGAACCCATTTTATAAGCGTAGATTCTAGATATGTACTCTCGCACCTGAAAGAGTCCGAAATTACATTCTGATGGACTGCTCAGACCCCCAAAGCTCGAACTTGAATGGGCAAACCGTATGATTGCCCATGTAAGTACAACAAAGTAAAGATGAACAAGGGCTATGAATACATCTGAGCATTACGACAACATTGCTACAATATGACAGCTAAACGTTGGAAAGAATAATGTTGACCGTAACGGCCGCGATCATCTTCTAAGTTAGAAGAGTCTCTGGTAAGATAGAAAACAAGGATAAGCAAAAAAGGCAAGCTGTACGAGTCAGTTGCTTGCCCGAAATCAATAACGAACTAATAAACGATGTGGATATGGCAGACACATGAGGTGTTAAGTGAATTAGATATGCTTCTCTAATTATCAAAGCAAGGCCGCAACGCAGTTACTGACCTAGAGAAGAGGAAGCCATTGGCCTGGGGGTGTTAGTTAGCTGAGTCTTCAGACGACTACAACGAGAAACATACCTATGACCATGCTTGGCAGGTCAAATAAATCTCGTCTAACAGAAAAGCAAAAGGCTGCAGGGACGGGTGCTCCATTAGGTTTGAGAAGGACGCAATGGGCGTAAACTGATTGTGTGGTATTTTCAAATGCGTGGGTTGCAAAGTTTTCCCAATATTCAACGACGGACTGGTTTTCAAACAGCTGAAAAGATGCTCAGATATCATCAACGAAGCTCGCGTCGATAGCTCCTACCTCGTATATATACTTTTTTCGTCCAACAAGCTCTTCCATGGGCCATTCAGTCAACATGCAGAACTCGGGAGCCACAAGACAGATTTCGCCCGTTCGACGCCAGATAACAGTTGGGGTACCGCTGTAAGATATCAACTTTTTCATTTCCTTATTACCGACTGTCATGTCACGGGAATAGAGTGATAGTGAACAAACTCACTACCAAGGTCCGTTGGAAACACCTTTCAACAAACACTTCATCATCTCGAGACAGTGGCATCTGAAGTGCGATTAGTGATGGTCTGAAAATCGCCAGTGCCCTAACGATGCGAAGGATGTCGTCCTTGTCAAACCTTCAGAGCATATTAGAAACGCCGAGGCGAGTTCACGAGGCACTCGGTTGTTTGATAACACTGACAAAGATACTCACCTTATAGGTAAGTGTTTCATGAGGAAATGGTACCCCTCGGTATAATCATACGGTTTTGTAACTGTATCTTTTATGCTCTGAAGTTCTGATTGAGGTAGGTCAGCCATTGCACCAGGTATGGGGGAGGTTGTCGTCGGCGATGCATTTGAAGGTGCCGGCGATAGTAGTCCGGTACTCTCGACAGCTTTGCTTGGGGTGTAAGCGTCGATCGGCGGTGAGCGGGTTCTGGCCTCATGCGGATAGCGCATTTGCTGAGAAGATTGCTCGGTTCCCGATGACGTATTCGGCGATGTATACTGCGACGCATACTGCAACTCTACATCTTCTGCCCGCTGCTGAGGGTAACCATATGTCATATATGGGATGTTTTCTGATGAGGTCGTCATAGAGGGCTCGGATGGCATGGACGACAGAGGCGGATCAGAATATGACGAGCCATAATTGCCCAGTTGCGGGGATGTCGCAAAATCGATGGGATCTGAGGACCAAGATGCATATTGCGATTGCGGGGGAGGTGACATTTCTGAAGCTGCAGGACTAGGATTGCCTAGGATAGCAGACAGGATTGAATACTCCAGGCTGGCAGCCTCGGAGCCAAATGCGAAGGTGGGATCGATAGAATTTGTTATCATCGAATCGTTTTGTGAGAATGCATCGGTAGATAATGAAGGAGCTGAGCCCACATATTATTAGCATATGTTCCAATGAAAGCTGATGAAAATATACCTGGCGGCACTTGTGGAGGTTCCGAGGCATTGCCACTGGCCGAAGTTGAGGATTTACTCCGTTTTAGTTGTTCTGGGGAACACGTGATGAAAAAAGATAGAAAGAAGGAAGAATGCCCACCATTTGAATACCTACCAAGTTCGTCTTCGTCCAACAGATACTTTGCTTTTTTACGGTGGCCCTCGGTACAATTGTTTGCAATGCCACGTTTTATACATCTCTGACATGGTCGTGCTGTGAAATTGAGATGTAAGGAGCTAATAAGATGGTATGTGATGAACCTACAATCATCGCAAGTCAGGTGTGCCTTCTGACAGTGAAAACACGCCCTGTTTGCCTTTTTCTTCTTGGGACCCTCTCTTGCCTTGCGGGTAGGATTGAGGTGGTCACTGGAGTCCTCTGTGGGGTCTATGCGCTTTCGCTTGGCAGAGGGAAGGAGTTTTCTCTTAGTCAACGGAGGCGATGAAGGGCCAGCGTGCGCGCTCTGTGTTTGCGTAGGATTTACGTACGAGGGCGCCATGGATTGCACGGCAGAGGAGGGGGGGGCTGTCGGATAGATTGCGGTCGACATGAGGGCAATCTGAGAGGAAGGGGGACAAGGGACTTTATACGCAAGCGGCGGCTGGCTTGCTGCTACGAGGGGCGGACCAAGACAAAATCTGGAGTCGAGTGTACTGGATTTTATAAAATTAGCGAAATAATCTCCATCATATTTTGCTCCGATTCGGTTTCGGCTGCCCCGGTCGTCTGCCCCGCCATTTCGGCCACCTAATCTAGATTCTCCCGCCCCAAAGTATGTCAGCCACTCGTCTCCTCTCCGCTCTCAGGTCTCGCATTGGGAGAGACCAGGCCAACTTGGAATACAAGTGGATGACGCAGGCCGCATCCCATGAACTTGACCTAGTTGCCATGATAAGGAGGCGACTTGTCGGCGAACCCCTCCAGTTTATCCTGGGTATATGCCTCCTTTCTCCCAAGAATATTCCCTCTGGCCTTACCCACTATTTCACAGGTTCTCAGCCGTTTGGCCCGCTCAATCTCCTTACCCGCCCTCCCGTTCTCATCCCCAGGCCCGAAACAGAACATTGGGTGACAAGGCTCTCACAGTTTATTTCCCCCGTGGCACACAAACCACTACGCTTGTTAGACCTCGGTACAGGTACAGGCTGTATTCCACTGTTGCTTTGTCATCTGTGGCCCCCTGGCGCTGTCAAAGCTACCGGAATCGACGTTTCAGACGCAGCAATCCAGCTTGCAATAGAAAACGCTGCCCTATGCGGTATCGCGGCTTCACATGACGACAACTGTAACAAAAACACTTTCTTGGCCATCAAAGCAAACATTCTGGATCCTTGTCTATATAAAAATCCAGCTATCCAACGGCCGATCGATGCCCTAACGTCAAATCCTCCTTATATATCATGGAAGGAGTATTTTCATTTACCCCATTCTGTATCCGGTTATGAAGATCCAAAGGCTTTGTTCGGCGGGCCTTTTGGCATGGATTTTTACCATGCAATAGCCGACTTTATCACATGTGATGGCACTCTTAGTCCTGGTGCCGTTGTGGCCCTCGAGGTTGGCGATGGTCAAGCGAACAAAGTACAGAGGATATTGACAAACACGGGCCGCATTAAACATACAGAAATTTGGAATGATCCGTGGGGGAAGGAGAGGACCGTCATTGGACTTGCTTGACCGTGTCGACGGCTACCTGTTGGTAAGGATAAGTAATACAACGAGCTAGGCGGTTGACATCGCAACGACCAGCGAAACGAGGCAACTAAACACAAAAATAGCATTCTAACATTTGCTTCGAACATTGTCATGCGATCAAGCAGTTGGATCACGGACGTATTGATCTTTCCTGTGAATTTCGTCCATGTGCTACGGTCAGCAGAGCACACGCCACGGGTGATCGGTTGTTTTGCAGTTGCTCGCGTTTTTCGCTCTAATCGTTTTCTAATTGGACGCCCCCAGTGGTGCGCATGTATATTGCCTCAGTGTCTGGATTTGCACGCTATCACGCTATCATTCAATCATTGTCCGACAATACGCCGAATTGTTTCATAGATGCGTCAGATGGGATGAGGAAAACCATACCAAGCCGCATATTGATATTGTAACGCAGCGGTCGCTGCGCTGACTTTCGATAAGTACTATAAAACCGATAAGGGGACATCCGGCATAATGCGTGAGTATATTAATGCAAATAAAAGGGGATGCCAGGGTATCGCTTAGGGTTTCCTGTCTCAAACTTGCCATGACCAGCTACGAGAAAGTGCCGTTGAACGAGTTCCAGGACAAGTTTTTTGTATTTACTGGTCAGCGAAGATGAGGTGGTACGACTATTAATGATTGATATGATTTGACCCAAACAGAACTCTCAAGTGTTGCCCTCGGAGCATGCGTTATCTCAGTCTCAGACGAGTTTTTTGCCGAAGCTGCAAACCTTCTCAAGATCGAAGTAAGTCATGCTGCTCGACTGATAAATGCATTACATTGAATGTGAGTAGCCTGCACCTAGTCTTAAAGGCCAATTTGGTCCAAACGGTGCCTTGTTCAGTGGCTGGGAAACCCGACGCCACAATCCTACTCGCGATTGGTGACAGTTCCTGTGCCTCGTGCTATGATGCCATAGCCTGACATATATCATAGGTGCATTATAAAGCTTGGAACAACGGGTAGAATAGTTGGTTACGACGTTGACACGTCCCATTTCAATGGTATGCTCGTCATCATCTTTAAAATTGCGAAGCATACATATTGTCCGCAGGCAACGAGGCGCCAGAGGTTTCCGTCGATGCTCTCCTCGGAGATCCAAAGGAAAGGCCCTCGGTGGATGATAGTAGGGTCAGAGTGCCTTGTTAGCCTTGACAAAGGAAGACGACTAACGCGCTGCCAGTGGATCGAGATATTGCCGAAGGTGACACTGGGTCCCAATTCCAGACACCTTTTCAAAATACCTGAGACGGCGAAATATAACTTTGTCAAGTTAAATATATACCCAGACGGAGGCATTGTGAGTATTCATAACCACATTCCTGAGCGAGGGATTTATGACAATGACAGGCCCGCTTCCGAGTGTATGGCGATGTTGTTGCAGAAACTCCCAAAGACTTTGTTCAGCCTTTCGATCTAGCGCATGTCTTCGCTGGCGGCCGTGTCGAGTTTACTTCCAACCAACATTTTGGTATTGGGTCTAATTTAATCCTTCCAGGCCGTGGAAAGGATATGGGAGACGGGTGGGAAACTAAAAGAAGCCGGCAGAAGGACCACAAAGATTGGGCTATTCTCAAACTGTTAAGTTATTCGACTGCTTTTCCCTATAAGTCAAAAGGCTCAATCAGAGATTAGCGGTACTGCCGGTATCCTAGAAAACATAGAGATCGACACGGCGCATTTCAAAGGGAATTACCCAGAGAGCTGTGAAGTCCATGGCTTGTTCGCACCAAACGCAGTTGACTGGCATACACAGAAAGATGATCTGTTACAATGGACGTTACTCTTACCTCGCACGAAACTCGGTTCCAATCGCCAGCATTATTTTCAACTCTGCGACGTCGCTAGAAAGGCATATACTCATGTCAAGATCACCATATATCCCGACGGAGGAATCAAACGGATCCGGGTCATTGGCCGTCGAGCCACTGGGAGCATAGTCGGATCAGTAGACCTTCTGTCCTCTGCTGTAGCTGAAGGGATTGTCAAAGCTACTCCGGACCTGGCCGACATCAAGACAATACCTGCGGTTCCGCTTATACCCGAACTGTTCGCCCCATATGGCCAGGTGCTACAAGCATACTTCAGCCACTCCACTGCACCGGGGGGAGTTCGAGTTACACCAGCGAATGGGGGAACCGCCAACAAGTTCCATAAGCTGTCGCTTCTCCATTCGACTTACCCAGAAGGTTGCAACGCGACCGCTGGGATCTCTATATACCGGTGCCAACCCCTCCAGAATGTCTCTCCTGATGGTACAACGCCCCTGGTAGTCATGGAACGCCATCCTTTCACTAATCAGGCATTTATCCCCATGGGACGTGGGACTGGCGAGGAAGCCATAACAGACCCAGCAGACAAGTATCTTGTTGTCGTTGCCAAGAATGGCCTCGACGACAAGCCAGATATGGAGACTCTCAGAGCGTTTGTGGCATCCACTGGCCAGGGCATAGTATATGATGCAGGAATCTGGCGTGAGTAGTGCAACTCGTTTGGTGCACAGGTTGACAGACCATTTGACAGACCTACCAATGACTGTGCTGGGAAAGGTAAGTGCCTCTCTGCGAGGTATGAGATCCCACTTTAATTCTTTCTTTTTATCAGCCATTGGATTTGGCGTGCGTAGAAACGCAGATTGGTGATGGATCAGTGGCCGATTGTGAAATCCTGGAACTTGAGCCTTTGTTTGGAACCATCAGGTTGGAATTACCCCCTAACCAAGCCTAGATGGTTCAACGACACGGCTCAGGCTACGGCATCTTGCGGAGGTTAATCGGAAGTGGGAATTTTGGTGTCGGTACTGTCTGAGTTGGAAATCGTTCAGCGTTTCTTGCACTTGTTATTATCCAACCTCGTCTTAGATTCTCATCCTTCTCGTCGAATGGAGTCAAGGAAGAGAGCACACAGTCATGAGGATGAGCCTGTCACTACGAAAAAGCGTATTGTATCGAGTGCGAACGGCAGTCCTCGCGTCAATGGCATGTCAGTTGAGCCAGATGAATTGGACCTCGGCAGGAATCTTGAGGCATGTCCATAAGTTTCACTCGTGCTACGAACTCTCCTCAAATACTATGACTAGTCGTTTCGAAAGGAGGCCATTTATCGACGGATGAAGCATTATTCTCGCGAAAATGAGAGGAATTTAGCTCAAATGGCAGAATTAGAAAGACGGAAAAATACGTGCGAAGCTGGTTTAGCCGCCATTTCTGCATGCTGGGCACAGGTGGGTTGAATGCATTCATGAGCATTTGCGTGTCTCTTATCCGTTGTCGTTATGGATCAGCTTGTGGAAGCTATAAAGTTGTTGGTGAAGCCTGATGATTTGGTAGCGGTCACTGTTGGCACCCAAGGCTTGTCGTTTATGTTCTCTACTAGCCCTATGCTTATTGTTATTCAGACATATTTGACTTGACGGTTTACCTGCGACATGAAGAAGTATCGGACATTGCTTCGGCAGTGCAACGGAATTTCGAGGCAACGCAGTCTTTGGTCACGAAGTTTGTTAAACTGGGTGGCACAGCATTGCCCGATGCGTACAGGGCAAGCCAGAAGGCCCAGACAGAGGTCTTTTAGTTGGTTCTTCCGTGTTGCTGGTAAGCTGACTGTTTCTTTTAGTGTGCCGCCATTCGTTCTGAGCTCGAACTATTGCGGGCTCGGCTTAAAGACTCGGAAGCATTGAAAGAGCAATATCACCTTGCTTTGGTTGCCGCAGAGAATCGCATAGAACGAGTGAAAAGTTCTACCGTCATGGAAGTGGAAAAGCGCGGTGAAGCAAATAAAGAGGGGTCAGAGGAGCCGCAGACAAAGCCGGCCTCTCCAGCAGTGAGTGGTTCGGTTCATTGGTGGGAGTCTCGGTGCTCAATCTCACGTACTTCTCTGATGTCTAAATAGCCCACACCAAGTTCCCCTTCACCAGCCGATCCAACGAATGGGTCTTTGGAAGTAGTGATCTTGCAAGAGCAGCTAGATATCCGAGATTCCAGAATCGCAGATTTGGAAAAGGAAACCGTGCAATTGCGAGACCAGTTGCAACAGACGGAGCTGAAAGTACGTGACCCAGGTTTGATGACGCATTTCAAAACGTCTTATCAACAGTTCTAGCTCAGATCACCCTCACTGGAGCACGTTGTGGAGCATTCTGCATACAAGATTCTCCAAGAACGGGAACAAGCACTCCAAGATACCGTAACTGCGAACGAGCAGCAGATAGCTCGCCTGACGGATGAACTGAATCAGTTGCAAACGTCAAGGAAGGAATGGGAAGAGTCTGTATTGGTATGAAATGCAGATGTTCCATCGTTATGGCCACTTATACCGCCGCAGGTTGCCTCGAATCAATCCATCCAAGAACTCAAAACCATGTTATCAAAGCGCGAAGTTGACAATGCTCGCCTTCGTGATCAACGCGAGCAATTGAATGCCGAAGTCCTTGAAAGAAAGCAGAAAGAGAGCGTTAAGTACGCTTCTATGCAGGAGTGCAAGACTCTGGCAGAGTCGCGTTCAGCAAGTCATCGAGATTTCAACAGTGTCTTCAGCAATACTGACTAATTACCAGGAGCGTATCATAGTATTAGAATCTGAACTCAAAAGGCTCAAGTCGCGGCTTGCAGCTGAAGCGCGAGACGAGGATCTCATGAAGTTTATATTCGCACATGAAGCCAATGCAACGAGTAGTGATTATATAAACACATTCAAAAACCGTGCTTCGTGAGTTGCATGTCGTGTCTTTATCGCAAAAGTATGTCGCCTAACTTTGCGTTAGTACCGCAGAAAAGAAAGTGGTGGCATTGGAGCAATCCCTAGTGAGTCTCGAACATGACCACCCCGACGTTAGCAAGTGCAAGAAAACGGAGGCGGAGACGAGACAGAGGTTGGCAGAAGCTATGGCAGAGCTAGAAAAGTATCAAAGCATATTTGGTGGTTCTCCCTTACCACCGGACTTGTCGCGGGTTACAGAGCAGTTGAAGCTAAAGGACGAGGAGTTGCAACAGTTGCGTTTGGTGAAGGAGCAACAATCTCAGGTATGGGGACTTTTTTGCTGTCTGAACCTACCGACAAACCGTGATCAGGCTGAAGCATCGCTATATGTGGAATTGGAGAAGCTGTCGACCTCGTGGGAGGCCCTAGATAGACAGGTCAAGAGTAAGATATTTGATTTGTCTCAACTCGAGGAGCGGCTGAGCAAAAGCGGGCTTGAGGTGAGTTTTGCAATAGCTGCCTATGTAACTGTGCTAAAAATACCCAGAAAGCAAAGTCAGAAAACAAGTTCTTTGCTGCCATGCGAGATAAAGAAGCTGTCGATGTAGAGCGGAAAAACTTGTCCCGCAACCTTGAGAAGCAGGCAAAGCTGCTGGAGCGCCTACACGAGAGTGAGCGAAGCTTGCGTGATCAAGTGGTAAAGTCATCTTTGATTGCTTCGGAATTTGAATCTAATGACCTTCCAGACCGACTTGGAAAAAGAGATCATGTCTTTCAGGAAGGCATGTGCACTGTTGAAGCGGGAAAATCAGAAACTCCTTATGGATGTGGATGAGGCGAAAATTCAAGCAGAGCATGTACAAAAAGAGAAAGAAGCAGTGAGTCTTCTCCTGATAACTATACTGAACGGGTTCTCATTAAGTAGATGCGAGCTTCGACTAGCCAACGCGAAGTTCAAATACAGGCAGCGTTTGCAAGACTTCGGGCTACGGAAGATGACCTAGTGCGAGCAAGGAAAGGGGTGGAGCAGCAAGCCCAAGAGTGGAAGAAGACGCCAGCGGGCACTTCACAGAACAAGATGGACGGCGGCGAAGTACAAAGTTTAAAAGTAAGGTTTTGCGCCTCATCCAGGCCTAGCTCATAATTCTCGACTTTACAGGAGCTGCTTCGCTGTTCAATCTGCAAAACGAATTTCCGCAATACCATCATCACTAAATGCATGCATAGTGAGTATTGGAAGAAGTCAACATTCTCTGGTTAACCCTGCGAGCGTAGCGTTCTGCAAACATTGCGTAGAGGCTCGCATCACAACCAGGCAACGGAAGTGCCCTGCTTGCAATATTCTCTTTTCACAGTCTGATGTCCAAACGCTGTGGTTTCAATGATTTTTTTTCATACTTATTGGCCCATTCCCCGACTTTTATTCGTATATCTTATTGCATTATTCATACGTCATGTAAGGTGATTGTTAAGATTTCCGGCGCGACTGCTCAATTAATTGCCACTGCTCCGTCTTTTGCTTACCTCGAGGCAAGAAGATTAATGATATTGTATGTAAATGCCCACACGAATGTAATATCCAGAGACTATCTCTTGACCCATGTGTACTGTAACGGAGAGTAAGTGTCATGCAACTAAAGATTTGTACCAGTGGACTCACCCTCTTGCGTGCCTTTGCAAGACCAGTCTTTTTCCGCTCCACCATACGTGGATCCCGCCTTAGAAGTTTAGCTGGAAGAAAGGAAACTTAGGCTCGAAGATGATATAGCTAAGATGGACGTACCCTTCTTCAACAGTGGCTCAATGTCAGATCGATGAGCTGCGAGGCCTTTGGCAATCCCGTGAGCGAGAGCACCAGACTGTCCGGTCGTTCCTCCACCACGGACAATAGCAAATACGTTGAATGCGCCAAGAAGCCCAGCCACCTTGAAAGGGCGTGTGATTCGTTCGCGATCGGCAGGGAGAGGGAAATATTCTGAGAGAGAGAGGTTGTTCACTACAACGGTCGTTGTTGAAACTTGGATTTTAGGTTGTTCGAGGCCTAACAAGGCCTCCTCGGTTCCCTCTTGCTCGAGGGTCTGTGCTCGATCGTAGACTGGAATTATCCACACACGCGCTGAGCTCGTCTTTCGTTTGCCAACAGTGTAAGAGCGTCCATAGTTGTCGAAAACTACTGGCTTTCGTTTGCCCCTTGCAAGGTAGGCGTCTTTTTTGCTGCTTTCAAAGAGCGAAATGACCTGGTGGATTCCCTGCGCGAGATCCGTGCATTCTGCTGTAGCAGCAATGCGATAGTATTCGTTGAGCTGACTGAGGAGGGAGGTAACGCGCCGGTAACGAGTCGTGGTCAAGCGGCTCTGAAATTCGACCTCCATTTCTTCTTGGTCCTTCCAGACGGGACGCAAAGGAGGCAAACTCGCGCGGGCAAACTCTGGAAGGGGAAGAAGCTGAAGAGATCTTAAGGCACTGCGGGCATGGGAAATGGCCTTTTCGAGCTGAGTGACTTGGTCATAATAGACCGGCCTGCCAGTGTAAAAGCTGGGTGACTCTGGAGGAGCTCGTGCGAGATTGGGAGCGAGATTGCGTTTGACATTTCTGAGCTGTGCTGGAGGTACATATTGCCGAGCTGTTGAGTACGACCGAGAAAACTGGCTCAGCAGCTGCCGCCGAACTACGTTCATTTGTTGCTCAAAGGGTTTTCGATCCTACCTCCTTCTGCTGCTATAAATCACGTGACGTCTCGTTTCCCCTCGTCATGACTGCGAAAGAACACAACTTTTCTGGTGCTTTGGCGACATGGAAAGGTATTCAGCTCATGTATGCTGTTAATGCATATCTCACTCTTGCTTAGATATCAATCTGGGTGAATTACAAAGTACTCTGGACACGCAAAGCATCGAAATTGTAGACAACCAGAAAGAGAGTGTACTGGCACGCAAGGCTCTCTTGGAGCAAACCAAAGGTGACTATATGCGTATTATACTCTGTATATTCTAACCGTCGCTGCAAGAATTCAAGAAAATATCCGATGCCGAGAAGCTTGTCGTGTTCAAGGGTCTACTAAAGGGTATTACCTCATTGCACATACGTGTTCCTAGTTCTCACAAATATCCCAAGCATATCAGACTGAGATCGATAATCTCACAAAGCGCTCAAAGACATCGGAAAATGCGTTCCTCAATGTCTACAAGGTATTTGCAGAGGCGCCTGACCCATACCCGCTGCTTGAGGCCGCTGTTGTACGTTACTTGAGGCTGTTGCGCGTGGAAACTTATCAATAGTAACAAGGATCAAGCGATCAAAGTAGCCGAGGCAATAGAACACGAAGCAGAGCTACAACGTGTGCGCGAGGAGAATGTGGAACTTCGGAAGCGCATCAACGACTTGACAAGCTTAGAATCAGCGAAGCGGAAGCTCGATGTGAGGATAGTGCAATTAGAGCAGAAAGTAAGTATTACAGGTAAATAAGACGCGCCATTGCTCTAACCTTTGCTAGATGGAGGACATGGTCCAGGAAAAGGTTCTGCAACGAGAGAACGAACTGAAAGCCACTTACGATGAGAGGCTCAGAAATTACGAAGAACGGTTAGGAGAATTTCATTTTGAGTAAGCCGGCCGTCTCAAAAATATTCTGTAGGGAGCAGGACCTGCAACGTCAAGTGGAACTTACCAGGAATCAGCTTCGTGACTTGCGTATGTCGCATGAGTCAAATCAGGCCAAGTTACTCGACCATTCTCAGCGTCAAGGTACGGCGAACCCTTATTCTAATGCACAGTCACTTACCCTCCACTTCGTGTTCGTAGATCAAGAGAGTATTGCCAAACTTGCGGAGATGGACATGGTTGTTTCAGATCTGGAACGAGCCAGTAGCCGCGTTGCGACAGTTGAACGCAGAAACGTATGTCTCATTGTTTCTCCTCTATCTGGCTCCCACAATTGCCATTAGGAACTTTTGCGCGCAGAGATTGAAGCAATACGCAGTGGGAACGAAACATCCGATCGGTGCGCATGCCATATCACTCCATATTGTTCTTGATTAATATTGACAACCATATTTAAGAGTGAGGTCACTTGAATCACAAGTATTGGAGCTGGAAGCAGAAGTTGAGCGATTATCTGCCAGCCTTGAGTCGCACAAGATCTATGCTTCCGAAGCGCAGTTATTGAGCAGCAGGAAGATCGAAGAGCTTTCACGCGAAATTAGCAAGAAGGTACCGCACCAATCATGATCAGCCCTATGACACAAACAAGTTCATGTCTCTCCCACATAGACAGCGGAAGTAGAGCACCTAAAGAATCGTCTAAAGCAATACAGTGATTATGACGAAATTAAACGCGAATTAGAAATCTTGAAGGTTTGTGGCGGACCGCGTCTAGCTCTTTTGCTGTTAACAAGTCCCTATAGTATGTCGAGTTTTCCGGCTTTGAGGATGATGCGGAAGACAGTGATCATCAAGTGAATGGCTACGCTGTCGGGGCATCTGAGGCTCCTGCTGGCAAGTCAGCTACCTTACTACCCAAGTCCTTAGAAGCGCTCTTGGCAGTTAAAAATAAGCGTATCCTGGAGGAACTGACGAAGATTCGAGTCAGTGTGCCAATCTTGACCCTACCCTTATCTCACTTGATCGCAGATTCTTCACGGTGAATTGGAAGTAACGTTAGGTGCTACCCAGGAAAAGCTGGAAATAACGAACTTGGAGCTTGAGAAGCAAAAGGTTCTGAATGAAAAACTGGAAAATGACCTCCTGTCCATGAACACAGCTAAAAACGAAGCGCCTTCTGACCCCGGACTGGACTTATTGGCCGGCTTGGACAAAAGCAAGAAGTCAGGTGTCAGTTTCATTCTGTACTTTTTTCTTAGTCACGAGCATTTTACATCAATTTAGGACTCATCGACCAGATCGACCCCTATTCCCTTTGCATCTGCAGCGGACACGTCCATCCTTCCCATCGTTACCAGCCAACGAGATCGATTCCGACAACGGAATGCGGAGCTAGAAGACGTACGCGTTTCAGCCACCGCATGTTCAATGCTAACTTATAAAAAATTATAGGAGCTTCGCAAGCAATTTCAGGTTATCTCCGACCTTCGGGCAGAAATCAAGAGTCTGCAGGCAGACAACCTCAAACTGTATGAGAAGGTGCGGTATATGCAAAGCTATAGAGAAGAGGCAGGCTCTCGACCACCGACTACACAATTGGATCCTCTTCCTGCTCCGTCGCCTGGTGCTGCTGCTGACGATATGAGTAAATATCACGCTCGGTACGAGCAATCTATGAACCCTTTTGAGGTTTTCCGTGGTAGGGTACGTCGTTTAGCTCTTTCGCCCTCATCTCCCTCTCATTTCGCAACAATGCAGGAAGCCACAAGGGCATACAAGAGCCTCAACCCTGTTGAACGAGGCGTCCTCGGACTAACACGATCTATCTTAGGGAACCGCCGTACAAGAACTTTCTTTGTCTTTTATGCCATTACCTTGCACCTTCTAGTTTTGTACACAACTTACGAATGTTCTGGCTCTGGACCTCAGTTGCAGAAGCAACCCAGTCCATATTGACATAATCTACAGTACATTACGCGGAATTAGTCTAGTTCCATACATGCGATGCATATGCGCTCTATTTATGATAATATTATGGATTAGGGACTTAGTAAATGCAAGATTGTCCGTTACTATGTGCGTGGAACTCGGCGAGTTCGGTTGAATGCTAGCGCCGTCTCGACGGCAGTCAGAGTTGGTTTCATAGCCTGTGAACAATAAGCGACGAAAGTGAGCAAGAGACATTTGCAAGTCACCGTTTCTATTAATCTAGGATCAATGCCATTCTGTTCGGCTGTTTTCTTGAGCATGTTGATGTTTTCGGGCACATGAGTAATGTATCCTATCATCTTGGAAGCTCTTGCAGTGCGCTGTGAAGGAGTGGAAATAATCGTATTCTGCGATTCAGTCAACGGGGGATAGATCGAAGACCAGTATTGTCGAAGGAATTCATTGGCAGATGTCTGTGCCGATGCCATCTGCTTAAACAATCCATCCGGTATATTGTCTTATTGATGATGTTAACAAACAAACAACGAAGAGGCTTCATTAAACCGACTTTTTCTAGATCTAACGTCCAGGCGAGTCGATACATTTTGCGTCATGTCGAGAAGGGCAGCTTCGCCTAGTTTACGTTCAACTTTGAGCTGGAGGATATTATGAGAACATATGAGAACACTTGACAACCGGACGCACTTGTTGTAAGCCGGTATTCCAGTCTTGTAGATTTACTTTGGCTTCTTGAAGCATTGCCCTGACGTCTAGGGCCTAATGGGGCACGGGTGAGGCTCATAAGACTATCTCCAACCATTGGATCCAGACCTTCTTGGCGGAAGTCTGCTGCTCAGTAATAGTTGCCATCCACGCTTCAAAATAGCGTTGCCTATCTTGCATTTCCAGGATAATCCCGGCCGAACTCTCGCTATCATTGAGTTCCGTGAGCTCTATTTGGAAGTACGCCTCCTGCATCGCAATGTAAGCGAAGAAATTAAAGCAGCGTCAAATAATACCTCGTCAGTTCGCCGACGCTTAGCTGGAGGAACGTCGCCCCTGAAAATTTATTAGCCTCCAAGACAAGAATACCGATCAACAGCACTCGCAAAGCCGATTTTAGAAGTCGTTCTGAATGTTCGTTAAACTTTCGTATGAGTGGTAAGGCACCCTTTTGTTTGCCTGCTTGCATCGTCACATCTTTTTCGTTTCCGGTCTGATGTGTGTGAGTTGGGAAAAAGCACACTAAGATTGTTGCTACCTCAATATGATCTTCTTGTGTAGCACCGAGGTTCAAGAAAAGGTTCATCACTTCGGGGCGCGCGCGTCGCGGTTCCAAATCTGTCAACGATGAGGCAATAGAACAGTTGAGAACAACACCCATTACTTGCCATCGTCGTCCTTTTCAAGGTACTTGTCAAATATGGGATCATCCTTCACCACATGTTGTGCCGCAGACGACCGTATTGAAGCGCGGTGCGCGTTGAACAGCTTGGACTGGAAATATCTTCGCCAGAATTCTTCTTCGGTTAGCTGTTCAAAAAACCTCCAGTTCAACTGAACTAGGTTTGTACAAATGAACCATACTTTGGTGGGCACATTCTCTTTATGAGCTTTCTCAACGACTGGATACTCGTCGAATATGTCGCGAATCAGCTGAGGCGTTATGC
The DNA here is from genome assembly GCA_000827485.1 of Amanita muscaria Koide BX008. NCBI lineage: Eukaryota > Fungi > Basidiomycota > Agaricomycetes > Agaricales > Amanitaceae > Amanita > Amanita muscaria. The sequence continues at coordinate 216,733 of KN818239.1, read as the reverse complement.
GTATCTTGATTTCGCCTCCTTCGACGGTTTCCGGTCGTGGATCCACTATCTGACCTGGTTTACCCTTTTTCTGACTGTCTGCGGCAGCTTGGGCAAGGAGCAGGTGCTTTCATTAACATGGGACTGTAAAGACTTAGGGCGATACAACAAAAAATGAAAATCTACCTCGCGACCCTCCCAAAACTCTGCCTCCGATATTTGCCCACTTATAACAAGCTCTTTGTGCAATACAGCCAAGTCTGGATTGCTCAAGAGCACCTTCTTGCGCAGTCTGAAATCGCTTGCATGGTCGTTTCCAGGAATAACAGGTGTGCCCATTTGGTCGCTTGAAACAGACGCCGCTCGCGAAGTTGACGCCCGTGAAGGCGCCAGAGAGATTTTGGGTGTTGGTGCATTAGACAAGGAAGCTGCTACAGTAGCTGGTGGTACATTGGCGCTTGCAGTTACGGGAGGGCGGGGCGGAGGATCCACCACACTTCGGTTTCGGCTTATGATATTGGTCAACTCCTTCTTGAACTTTTCACGCTCCGTGTACGCGACGGGTGGATCGGAGAGAAAGGTGAAGTTGTGGCCCGCTTCATCCGTTTTGAGGCCGATTTTGAGACGAACCTGTGGGGCACCCTCCTTGCTGCAAAAGAGAGCTGAGCGGATAGGTCGAGTCAAAGAGACTGACAAAAGAAAAGGCTTGGATGACTAACATAGGAATTCACTGTAAGGAACGCGTAAAGAAGAGATATTCTTCCCGTCTTGAGTCCATTGCAAATGAGTGTCAGATAGCCCAAGGACGCCTGGCGATTTTTTGTAGGATGCCTTTGCCGTACACAACAAGGTAGGCATATAACCTTGACTCTCTTATGTAAGCCGAGAATTTGATCATCATAACACTTGCCTACCCGGGGGAAAATGAACACTCTATACCATCCACCATGTCCTCCGTCGCCCGCCAGCTTATCGTCTTTGACTTTGACTGGTAACGCTATTAGCTCGTCCATCCAAACTCTGATTTGCTGATCTCGGTTGGCCTAGGTCAATGGCGGACCAGGACACCGATCGATGGGTTTTGGAAGTGCTCGCTCCCGATCTTCGTCGTAAAATGAAGGATCTCAAAGACGATGTACAATGGACAGATCTAGTGTCAGCATCTCATCTCTTGTCCATCAACGATTTTAAAATATCAGATCCTCAGTGCGCAATCGTTGCGGGAAGCTCATGAGCGAGGCATCACCCGAGAACAGATAGAAAATGCTCTCCAAATTATGCCGTTCGTAAGTCGGATCCGATCATGTCCATGTAGTCTGAGCTCAAATGCTTAGCATCCAGCCATGGCGCGCGGAGTGACCAACCTCAAAGCCGGCGGCAAAACAACCTTCCTTTGCCTATCCAACTCCAATTCGATCTTTATCTCGACCATCCTCAAGGTGTGCTATATAGCAGTTCTTTCCTACCCTTCTTTTCTCTCAACCCGTGCAGGACAAGAAATTAACAACCCTCTTCCACGAGATCATCACTAACCCGGCAGAGTGGGAAGAATCAGGTCTGTTGAACCTGCGCCGTAGGGTCGACCCGGCAGGTCCTCAGCATTCTTGCGATGTTGGCTGCAGTCCCAACATGTGTAAAGGTGATGGACGATCCATGTATGGCTAACTATACCCTCTTCTAATTCTTGATACAGGCGAAGAGCTTGAAGCCTTTCTCGCGAGGCATGCAGTCGACTTTGACCGCATTGTCTACGTAGGAGATGGGTCGAATGATTACTGCCCCGTACTACGTCTTAGAAGGTTAGTTTTGGGTGCTCATCCCACACTCTTCTCAATCACGGAGCACCATTTTAGCCAGGACCTCGTACTTTGCCGAAATTTCCGTGGTCTCTCAAAGCGTATATCCAAACAAGGTGGACTGAAATGCAAGGTCAAATACTGGTCCGGTGCCTGGGAAGTAGAGGAGATCTTTGCAACGTTATAGAATCAAGCCATAGATGTTTGAATACAGATTGCTCCCATCTGAACTGGCTGCGGAATATCTGAATATATATATTGCAGGGGAATGCGCAGAAGGAAAAAATATCAGCCAAAAAGCTTGCAGAGTCCAAATGCGTAATGTAGCAAGGCTGCAATACAACAAGGCGAGATACAAGGGAAATCGAGGATCAGCAGTCATCTTGGCCATGCATCCAATCCGCTTCCTCTCCGTGTATCCTTTGCTGCTCCAGTCACAGCCTGCTGTGCATTGTCCATTATCGGTAGCGGCCGTTGCTGCTGCTGGACATTGGTCGTCTGGCCACTTGGTACAATCCCTGCACCATAGAACGATGCCGCCGCCATCCCTTGAGCCGGCGCAGCAACATGGCGAGCGTTGCTGGCAGGTGGAACCGTGGGAGCGTACGATTGATATTGATCAGGTTGCATTGGAACATAGAGATTTCCAATGTCTGTCCGTCGATCTAGGGAATCGAACGGAGTCGAACCAGGCTGCTGAGACTGTTGCGGATATGTTGTAGCATATCGATTGTTAGCGGCTGTCGAACTTCCTGTAAATGACTGTCCAGGGCTGGTCATCATCGACCCTGACCCATATATTGCGTTGGGATTTTCTGCTCGGGCCGCGTTCCTTACATTGGACATCACGGTATCTCTTCGAGCGTTTTCATTATCCACTGCGATATTGAACGAGTGGGATAATTTGGAGGGTGGTGGAGGATAACGATTGCTCGATGAGGCCCAGTTAGTGAACCCAGAGGCAGCAGCGGCTTCAGCTTGCTGCTGAAGATATTCCAATTGAGGATAAGGCTGTGCAGCAATGGGTTTCCCAGTTTGACGTCGTTCCCATTCTCTCATAGCATCATCCCTGTTAAGAACAGGGGTGAGAGCGTTTCTTCCGCCTATCACATCTTGATTCATATGTTGCAGCCGTGCCAAGGCAGGTGCCAATGCAGGGGGTATCGTGTCCATCTGATTGATAGTATTTGCTCTTGCTCGTGTAGTGGGAAAGTACGAGGTAGAGGGCACATTGGGATTCAGATGCGTGTTGGCGTTCATACTTGCCATTGAGGGATGGTTCGGGTAGACAGAGTTACCCATTCCCAGCTGACTCGTTGACGATTGCTGCTGAGCAATCCTGTGTTGGGAAGGAGCTTGATTTGATGCGAATTGGGCATGTTGGGGGTGTTGATTGAGCTGTTGTGATGAATAAGTCGATGCTCCGTCCGATGTCACCGCATAGGACGATGTCACTGCTGGAGGGTTTTGGCTCTGTGGCGTAATGTAAGGATTACGATAGACGGAAGCAGCCTGCGATGCAGCTTGAGCTTGAGCCGTGTACGCTTGATGCTGCGCAAGATGATGGTTGTACGTCGCAGCGTCTTGATACGCCCTTGTCCCTTTGGGTTGCGAGGGCACCAAGCCTCCATAAGGTCTCTTCGGATCAGGTCCGCTCGAAGGAGTAGATGACGTCAATCCGTCAGGCTACGACTTTCGTCAGGTTGCTGTCTAAGAGCTCAAAAGGGCACTTGCTTACCACAAACGGTTTCGTGAATTTCTCCCCAGTGATGAAAGGATGCATTCTGGCTTGCTGTGGGGTCCACCTTGTAACGGGATTGAGGTTTAGTAAGCCTTGACAAAAGTCTATGAATGCTGCGCGATTGTTCATCTCTACTGTGTATAAGTACGACGCGAAGTAGACTTGCAGAATGACAAACCTTTCTCGATTTCATGAGGAGTTCTGTTTTTGGATGGAGGTAATGGAGCGGAATTTATTAGCTCTGGCAGGGAGTTGGCTTTGAAGTACTGCTTCCCAGGCTGTTCGTTGGTGTTGTGCTCCCGGGAATACTGCTCTATACTCTTCAGGCGATATCTTTTCTCGTTTTGATTAGATTGTGGGTTCCAGACTTCGTGCGTATCAAAGAACTGGTGCACTTGTTTCCCCGTATTCAACATGCTTAGAGGGGGCATACTGGGACGAAGTCAATAATGGAATACAGTGCGATAACCGGTATGACATACCCGAGCATGTCGATGATGCGCGTAAGCTGATTGTATTCGCTTGTACCAGGGAATAACGGCAGCCCAAGGAACAGTTCAACGGCGATACAGCCCAGGGACCACACATCGATAGCAGCAGTATAGTTCATTCCGAGTAAAACTTCGGGCGAGCGATAAAACCTTGACTGAATGTAGGTGTAAACAGTCTGCCGTTCATGGCATGCAGATCCAAAATCAATGATTTTAATCTGGGGAGATTGAAGTCTGAGCAAGGACACAATAAGTAGACATAATAAGGAACTAGCACGATGCGCACGATTTAAGCAAGATGTTTTCTGGCTTTAGATCACAATGGATTAGGCGAGCATCTTTGAGCACCGTCATAGCATCTAACAACTGGGCCATGAAAACTTTTACAAGCTGGGTACTTAGACCTTGGAATTGATTTTGCTTGATCAGCTCGTAAAGATTTGATGAGAGCAACTCAAAGACGAGACATAGGTGATTGCGGTGAATGAACGAATCTCGAAGACGTAGAATATGGTGTTCGTCGTTCGGGTCACAGGACTTGTTCAGCTACACGAACACGGTGAGCAGGATTCAGGGAATACGAGAACACGCTTACCAGTTCTAGAATTGTTACTTCCATCATACTTTGGTTAAAGTATGCAGGCTTATTTTTGACGACCTTGACGGCGACAACTTCGTGCGTCTTCATGTTTTGACATTTGACAACCTGGCCAAATGTGCCCTGGCCGAGAATGTCAAGGATCAAATACCTGGAAATTATCAGGAAAAAAAACAACCGGATGGACGGTGGACGATGCGTACTTGTGGCCTTCCTCCGTGCCTAACCAATCATTAACATACAAGATATAATCATAGTCCTCGTTGTCAAAACCCTCGTTGTGAACGGGTTTGCTCGGCTTAGTTAGCACTCGACGAGGGTTGTGAGTTGATTCATATCGGAATTGCGGGTTGCAAATGTGATATGTATCGGTAATGCTGGTTGTTAGTTGTTGCAGGGGCTACTCGGATCAGGAATCAAGGTGGGCGCTGAGTAGCAGCCAATAAGAACGCACCGAGAGATAAGACCCGTTACTGGCCATTCGACGTCCGGTAGGCTCCAAGTCAAGCCTCGGTTGTAGTTCATGTGCTGTGCGTACTCTGTGAAAACCCGAAATTCGCCGCCGTTGCGGAGAGACGTCTACGACCATAGGCTGGTCATGAGGGAAATAGTGCGAAGTTGCGCCCTGAGCATGCTGTAGATAGGAAATAGGCGTCGGAGGATTAGAAAGAGAACTTTGTTTGACAACGGGATGGGCAGATAAATGGGTTTGACTTTGTGAAGCTGGATGAGGGCTAGATGTATCCATTGCATATGTAGGGGTGTACGACTGAGGTGTCTGGGAGGAATAGGCCGTCGTCATTGGTGGTGTCAGTGACTCCGTCTTTGCCTGCGTGTGGATCCGGGTCAGAGTTGTAGTGGTCGGGTGAACGCGCTGTTCCGCTGTAGGTGAGGCATATGAATATGCGTTAGCGGACGGCGAATATTGCGCTTGCTGAGAATAAGGATCGAGCATAGATGTCGAACTCGGAGTGGTTGGGCCGCGAAGGGGAGAGCGTCCCGAACGAGAAGATGTATTTGATTCCTGAGCATTCTGTAATCTTTTGGGAGGGTGTCCAGCAGAGCCATTAAAATACATATCAGAAAACGATTCGTTGGAGGGAGAAGTGGCAGAATTGGCGACGGACGAAGTGACGGCGAGGGATTGGGACTGATATGCGACGGGAGGGGAGAAATAAGAATTTGAAGGCATGCTGGGTTGCTGTGGGCGAGTTGGAGTGGCGCCCTCGATGTCGTCTGGCTGATGATGGCGACGCAACCTGGCAGGGACGTTGTTAGAAGCAGATGAAGAGCTGCTGAGAGACGCGCTGCGAGCGAGCTGAGGGTTCGAAGAAGAAGAAAAATAAGGAGAAGAAAGATGATCCTGGTCGAGGAGGTGGGACAAACGGGGCTGGCGCAGGGGCTGGACGCGCTGAGGAGGAGGCCCGGGATAAAGATAGGAGGGCTGGGGAGGATGAGCAGCGGCTGAGACGGCGTCGACGTGGGTCTGCCAGCGAGGGAGATCAAAGTCGTTCGTGTCAGCCATCGCATTCGCCTCCGACACTTCACTCGCTTTGTATACCAACTCTATCTACAACCCCAATTATTCCCATTTCTGCCTCTTTTATCTGCCATTCTTCTATATCTAGAGACACGTACACCGTCTTCTCTAGTCGCCGTGCTGGGCCAGTCATATAATCCCCGTCTGACTCACTTGTATACATACTCACCTAACCGTTGTGCCATCGATAGCGAGCTATCCGACCGTGCTGATCGAAACAGGCTTGTCCCAACCACAGTCTATTAGCCACCTTGAATACAGCTAGCTCTTTCTCCACATTAATAGACTACTCACTCCATCCTTCTTACTTGGCAGTGCACATGCCCAGTCTTTGCAAAGTCTTCCATGTCCCATTGCCTTCTCAACATTCTCCGCCGTGGTATCCGTAGCTCCCACCCATATCATGTACGAGTCTACCAACTGAATCACCTGCACAGCTAATGCAGGCGAACCTGCATCTTTCGGTGGCAGGTATTGCGTGTGCACAGTAACAGGGCTCGCCATGTCTTTCAGCTGGCAGAAGTATGACGAGCAATGTATACCACAGTGTCAGCGCTGTCCAATCTGTATCGAACAGTAAAAGTACCAGTCAATTATTTTTTGCTGCTTCCTTGATGATATATAATACGCTGGATGTTAGAATCACAAGCAACAACACTTGCCTTATCCAGTTCTGAATTATCATGTCTCAGTCCCAAACTCAAACCCAGTCTCCGTATGTACATGACATACGTGGCTGCATCAGAAACGACGGCGCTGTACACTGCGCTCATGGCAAAGTCCCATTGTTGATGAGTTTTACCAAAAACAATTTCCGCCGGTGAGTCCAGGGATTTATTTGTGATGTACATAACCTGTCTTTCAAGTCAATTCTTCACCTGTTGTCTACGCCAGGGGAACGATAACAAATGCGATTTCTTTGGCAAGTCATCTTCCATTTTAGATAGGACCAGGGAGCTGATTGTCAAAAAGTGTGGTTGGACAAACTTCGAGAAGAAGAAGACTGGAATGAAAACCTATTCAGAGCAGCCTATCCCCAATATCGTCCTCCAGAGGCTAATTTGGCTGCCCCTGAGACTCCTCTAAAGAGGCGCCCGTCGCCAGGCTCACAGCCTGGCCCAAGCCTCCCATCAAAACGTATTTGCCATGGACAACCTGACTCTGACGAGGAGTTTTTCACCTCGCCACCCGCCTCTATGAACAGGGCTACTAGCCAGTCACATTCTATTGCAAGTGGGACCTGCACGACACCTAGCCGAGAAGGTAGGTATCTTCGTCATTATGTCCAATGCAGCAAATGAGACATCGGAAAGATCTCGGGCGCACAAGAACTCGTGCCGAATGGCCTCTGACTCCTTCCAGTCCTACAAGGGAACCTCAACCAGTCTCTCCCTCTCGGGAGGCCGTCCGAAGGCGTGAAACCCGAGTGTCTGCCCAACTGCCACATCTGCAAAACTTTGATGGTGTCGTATGTCTCATTCAATTTTCATTTCGGAACCGGTCCGACATCCGTTATTCAGGCTGATCTCAGCCCTCTTTCGCAGGCGTCCCAGGCAGCTCACTCGCTTCCTGCACGCGCTGTAACATCGGCTGACGAAGTTGAAGAAATGTTTAATATCACGAATAGGATCACTGTTGACTACGTTCGGAAGCTGGAACGAAGGTCAATCGCCAGCCAGAAAGCATCTGATGCCAAACTGGCCCGCATTCAGCAGCTCGAGGCCGAGTTGGAAAGGTAGGTGGAGATAACATCTTGTCCTGTTCTGTCTCATGTACTTGCCCAGTTCTCGCAGAGAATATGAAAGGTGCGTTGAAAGGGTTTGTCTTTATTCCCTTTTTCTATCTCATGTACTTGTCAGATCCCAACATCAAATCAATGAGTTGAACAGAGAAAATGAAAGGTGTGGAGTGGCTTTAGCGCTATTCCTTTTCTGCCATATCTCATATACCGGATAGGTTTCAACAGGAAGTCATCATGTTAACAGACAAGCTTCGAACTTGTGAGAGCGACAAGCTCTCGCGCCTTCATGCATGAACAACTGGGGTCTGATGATCATATTGCTATGGTGACTAAGATTTCATGTCAACCTATGTACTGTAGTCCTGCTCAAATATGATTGATAAATTGGCGCTGCACATGCGCGACATATGTAGCGCTTACAGTTGTCAGAAAACTGACTATCTTGTCATTCCATCATATCATCATTCTCAATCCAACTCCAGTTTTGATCGCCGTCTGGTTGCGGGACCCGAGCCATGCCATTCATGACATTACTCTGCGTCGCGATACATATCCCATCACACGTTTTCTGCATAACCCTGCCCATATGATATATGATACCTGCACCACCTCTTCGGGGTGCGAAATGTTAACCAACAAAGTCAAAAACGGCTTTATTAACATTTCTGAATTACGGGGGAGACGTGCTTGACACTGGCAAGTGATCCATCAGTAGATCTCCAATATATTCGGCAGCCGCATTTTTATATTGGCTCTGCCTAAGGTTTGAAGGCACCAGGACCGCTTGTCAACAGACTACATAGTGATAAATTGCGACGCCGTGCACAAACCTTCGTTCGCCCCGATGTTTCTAATCTGGGGGACTCGACAAAAATAGTGAGAGGCTCTTACTTCAGCTTACGTTGATTCTGACATACGCGATCGTCATAGACAACCGCGAACCGGGCCAATCAATCTCAAAACATAATTCTCATGACATAAGTTCAGCTCGTAGAGCGGCCCCTTGAACATACTGAAACGATAGTCCATTGTTGTAACACAATACATCGTCATCGGCCAGGATGAGCACAAGTAAGTACATAAGTTTGTGAACAATGCCGCTATTGAACGAAATGTACGACATCGCCTAATCTGTCCGTGTCAAGTCTGTTGTCTCATGTTTGAAGAACAAAGATAGTACAGTTGCAGTTGATTGCAAGAAGTCGTTTCATGTGCTTGCAGGGACGGTCCAAAGCATAGCGTCCGCAATGCCGAGATCCAGAAGTCGAAGCGCGCTGTTCTAGCAGAACGTGCTTCGGAACCATAGAATAAACCTACTCCACCACCCACCCTGCCAGCCTTCGCTACGTTCTTTGGTACTAATCCAGAAGGCTCCAGTACCAAAACGAATTTGTCGCGATTCAACGCTGTCATCTCCCTCTTCGAGGTCTGGTATGCGAGATGGCGATGGCGCAGGGAAACGTGGAAATGTGCTTCGAGATATAAATGGCGGGAATAGTTTAAGGAGTTCAAGAATCTCAGAATTCGGGAGATCAGGAGAAGTCCATATTCTGAGGTACTCTTCTTCTTCCTCTTCTTCATCAAGGGAAGGGATATTTAAAGATTTTATGGGGTTGTCAGCGCCAAGCAATGACGCCGCCACATCCGCGTGATTATCGGTTGTGGCCTGAAGTTTGGTATCCGGAGAAAACGACGTTGAGATAGCAGGTTTTGGAGTATCCAAAAAAGGGTCACTAGGTGCACGAGCCCGATTCGCCAGCGGGGTGTGGGACACGGGTTTTTGATAAGATGACAGCGGCTGAGATTGTGACCGTGAATGTATCACATTGAGAGGCGAGGATTGAAAGTCTGATGTTATCGATACGGTACGTGTCGATGGAACTTCTTCGAAGGCGAGAACCCCCTTGAGAATGTCCACTGCTTCTAACATGAAGTCTTTACCGCTAGACGTGACGTATCGTCAGATGGAAAGTGGTTGTGTGTGGCGACGGACAATACTCACGCCGCCTCCTTAAACACAGCATCGTCGAATTCCCATTCAATTCTAAATTTGCCAGCACCACCCAACTTGTTGGGGACCACTTGCAGACGGAGTATTGCCCATAGTCTGGTCAATCTGAACTTAGCTCTATCAAAGGGAACTAAAGGTGAACACGTACGATTGGAAGAACGGTTTCGTTCCTGGCATCCCAACCGTACACCATGTACGGAGGAAGTGGTCCACCCGCTCGTATCGCTCTTTAAATGCGGTTAATATATGGATAGTTATCACTGCGTCCGCTCACCCTTCCTGGCCGCTGGCCCTTTAGGGTCGACTCGGTGATGAGGTAATAACGAACCACCAGGTTGAGTCGCAGCTAAATGAGCACGGAATTCTGCAGTCTTTCGAGTGTTCACAGAACGATGGTAAGCGGCACGTATGGACGCTTGTACGCGGGAGAAGGGCACTCGGTGTGCGGCGGGGAGCGTGGCTAGAGTTTGCGTCATCAAACGACCGGCGTTTTCGTCTTGATTAAAATACCTGACACCATTCAAAAACATGAATGAAACGGACATGCAGAAGGCTCTCACCATCCACGACAGTTTTCCGCAAACTTTTCGAGTTCATTAGGACCAACGCCAATTGGCGTCAACGATCGATGACGACCAGGAGATGGTGACAGTTTTCCATCTTTGGGTAACCTTGATCTACCTACATATGAGGGGAAAGTTGGAGAACCCTGTCCCAGCATGGATCTCGGACTTGTTGGTGGAGTCAAGGATGCCGAAGGAAGGTCATAAAGGAGTGGCTGTGGGTCCTGCTGGGACGTCTTGGAATAGAACGAGGATGTTTCAAGATGGAGTGGACCTGGTATATGCTTCGTCCGCGCGGTTTCAAGACGATACAATGCATTTGACATGTTGAATGAAAGAGGTTGGCCTCAAGGATGTCTGATAAATGAGTGACCAGCAGACGGTGACGCAGGGCAACAGCCTAGCGATGTGTGAGGCCTAGGAAGTGAATGCAGATGCTGTGGCTGTAGTACATGATTAGCAATACCTAATGCTGTAAGGCTGGGATAGCTCACTGGAAGTGAAGTGAATGCGATAGACAACGTTGCGACCGTATGTTTCCACGGACCATCCAAGCTGTCACGCTTCGGATCGTCACGCCGCAGGGTGCGGAAACCCGCTCCTTCTCTTGCCTCCAATTTGATTGATTCCAGAACCTCATGGTGTTAGCAATATTGCATTAATTGCCGCATAGAGCAAGGACCTCTAACATTTCTGAATTCTGGCGCATGGCAGCACCAGGGGTAAATGTAGCCGCCAACAGCGACCGCCAGTGTTTTGCGTACTCCTGCCGCACCGCAGAAACAGGTAGGCATGGTACAAATTTGAAACAAATCTTTAGCTTACCCAACGACCGACATAAAGAAGGTCTTCTTTGTATGCGACCAATTATCATCAAGTTAATTTGCGTTTCACTGCGAAGTTTCGAACGATCCTCGCACGCGAACGAGGTTCAGTCTGATCTCCTGATTATACAACTTCCGTTCTTTGGGCGCATAACTGGAACGGCCAGCTCTGGTCTCTCGGTGAACAGCAATAGGAAAATCAGGGGATGGACGCGGCTATATTTTGCATGCGACCCATGTGCAGTGACTGTGGATGCCGTTACTTCACTCGGCAATTGCCCGTGAATAAAGTTCCTTCGTTTGAGCCCAAAACCAAAAAAAGGAAGTTGTGAACCAGGCTTGCGATGAACTCTGCAACATCTGCAGGGTTGTTGGGCGGGAACATGTATGGTATGTCATGAAAGAACAACATGTACATGACCTTGTTGGGCTCAATTTATAACTTAACTGGGTGCGGAGGCGAAGACCGCCAGCGGGGAGTACCTTAAAAGGAACGGTGACTAAAAATATACCATGACACATCGGCAAATACCGTGAATCTTGATTAGATCGATCAGCTCGTCTGTTGACGCAGCGACTAGATGCATCTTACACAGAGCCAGTGCACAATAAGCCGGAAAACAAGTTGCAGCAGTGAATGGGGAAGTGCCAAAACGCTAGAGAAACGGAGGACAAGGAACAAAGGAGAGGGACAAAAGGGTGGCGTTTGGCATGCAAGTAAACCGTGACAAACCATGCACGGCTCACCGTGAACCGGATTCTGCGGCTTGTTAGATCTGAATCTGTAGCATACAGACCTGCACAACACATCATGATATAAAATACATATATTGCAGTTTTCGTTTATTCCTTCTTCACCTATCTGACCAGCCATTCCTTTCGTCTCCTGGTCAGGCGCCTCACGTCGCTGTCCCCGCGTCTTCTATCCCCGTTTTACACCCTCATACATCCGCTCACCTTCCATCCCCAGACCAAGCATTGCCCCCGCATCTCCCATAACCTGTACGGTCCCTTGTATTTTCTTATAAGCATCGGCACTTACCGAGCCCGAATCAGTATGACAACGCGTCTGTATTAGCTGTGGTTAAGAGTGTCATCCATGTCGCTTGACTTTTCCACGAACACCTCTTCCAGTCAACAAACATTATACAGCCAGCCAGATCTAGATCAATCTTTCAGCATGCAGAACGCTGAAAATGTTAGTTTGACTACCTTAGCCTACAACCGGAAATTAACCTTCGCTTCTTTAGCAAGAATCCATGGACAATTCTGAGCATTCAGGTTATGACATCTTTCCAAACACCGCGTCGAATGGCTCGTTCTCCTCCTCTCGCTACCGAACAAACGCGTCGTCTTCGTCTTCTCTCGGGCCTTCCTATGGCGTCAATTCTGATGGTTTATACTCCCACCCGCCTTTCAATGATGCCGTTCCTCAATTTAATAGTTCCAATGTCCATCCATATGACATGATAAATGGTATTTCACCCTCGTACAACAGTGGTAAGGTATCGCCTCTTACCCCCAGCGAGCCCGGTGGTGGCATGAATGGTCCTCCCGCATTCCCCCCATCTGTCGGGAATAAAGACTTCCCGCCTGGCTTTTCGGATGTTGGGGACCGCAGACTACCGAGCGTTCCCTCGAACGGCTATCATTCAGATTTTCCTGAAGATTATCCAATGGGAAACATGAACAATGTTTCTTTCCCACCTTCCCAACTGCATCCATATTCCGAGCGGATTGGCCGCTATTCAGATGGTCGGTTTCCACCTGTAGGAAATGTACCATCGCACCTCCAAAATCACTCTGCGGATATGATGCGCGGCGTCAATCCGCATGCTACTACGCATCCTTTCCGCGACCCGTCCGTGCCAGGATACGAAGACGTACCACCTTATTTGCAGCCTAGTCCGCACGGTGATATGGCTATCCGAATGCCATCAATTGATGACCCTATGACTCGCATGAAACTTCAAGGTCACCCTACAATGGGGACTTCCAACGATCTTCAGACTTTCATAAGGTGAGTGAGAGCACCAGGCCAGAATAAACTTTCCTGAGATCAAATAAGGCCCTACTTGGACCAGTATGTCCGTACACACAACAGATTAGCGTTCGGTGAACGTACCGTCATTGTCATGTCGAGCAAAGTGGCTCAAAAATCATATGGAACGGAGAAAAGGTTGGCAATGGCGGTTACTAGTCGAAAACCATTTTTGACGCCAGTCCTATAGGTTCCTTTGTCCTCCCCCCACTGCCATCCTCATCGGAAACAGCTGGTGGACAGATGCGGTACGAAGAGGAGAAGACCCCAAAGCTTGTCCTCCTCGTGTGGTAATCTCGATCGCAGGGGAGCCAGTTCCACAAGAAGGAACTATTGAATGGACATCGGCTACTGGAAAGTCCTTCGATGTAGGAGATCCACCTACTGGAACTACATATATTGGACGCTGCGTCGGAAAACAACTTTACATATCCGACGTTGATGAGAAAAAGAAAAAGGTTGAGGCCCTTGTCAAAGTAACAGCTCCGGCTTCGGACGACGAACCTGAGCGCGTCATCGGACTTTTCCCCAGTCGCCCCATCAAGGTTATAAGTAAACCAAGCAAAAAGCGGCAAAGTGCGAAGAACTTGGAATGTACGTGCAGTAAAACAAGTGCCTGTTGAAGACTAATCCTGTGTCTGTAGTATGCATCAATCACGGTTCAACTATTTCTCTGTTCCATAGACTGCGTTCCCAGACTGTGTCAACCAAGTATTTGTGTGTTTCGGGGTCTGGCTCGTCGTTTAAAGGATCGGACGGTGCTCCTCTTATGGGCCTTGATCACAGGGCGAGAAACTCAACCCCTTCCTTCATTGCCCGGACAGCCAGCTGGGGTAAGTTGAGATGCCAAGACTGGCATGTCCTTTCTGACGTGCAATTAGATCCATTTGTCATGTATATCGTCGATGTCAACAAGCCTGCTGGCGCGATTGACGCGCCCCCACCTCCGCCCCCGCACCCCGATTATCCATCACCACCCCCAAATGCGATTTCGTTCATGAACAACGGCTCTCCGATACCCATATACTATAACCAAACAGTCGTCCTGCAATGTTTGACTTCAGGTGTTGTTAGCCCGGTTCTCATTATCCGCAAGGTCGATCACCAGACGACGGTTGTGGGAGGTGGCTTACAAGACGGGGCCAAGGGCGTAGCGGATCACTTTTGCTCTCCCGGTGAGGTTTGTGGTGACCCTGTATCCCAACTTCACAAAATTGCGTTTGAAGTATATGATCACCATAAACCCGTGCCAGAACTAGGGGGACTAGGTCAAACTGGCGCATTTTTGTCTTGCATGGGCGAAAAAGTCAACACATACCGTCCCATCGAGGGTCGGCAATGGAAAACTGGCCACGGCCCTGTTTCTCCGGGCTTGCCTGGATCTCCTATAGTATCAACGCCGGTCAGCGGAGAATACTTTAATCAACAGATGTCTACAGACAGTGCGCCCGCCTCTCCAACATCCGCTACAGACCTTACCAATGATGGCGGACGTGTCAGAAAGAAGCGCGCCACGTCTAGTGCAGGGGGTATCTCCAAGCCGGTCAACACGAAGGGTCGTCGCCGCCCGAGTTCAGCGGGATCTTCGTCCTCCGCGCGGCGTGGTTCTACAAGTGAAACTGTGGCGTCTTCTGGCGCTCTTTGGCAAGTCGACATTGGTGAGACCAGCGTCTGGACAATCGTCGGAACCGGTAAGATCATGATCCTTAAAGGCTCCTTTTTTATTGACTGCTGGTATTATAGATCAAATTCGTTACAACTTCTACGTTCCGCCGGTTTTGTTTGATAACCAGCACAGTCAAACAAATTCATTTTCAGTCCCTTCGAAGCCTGTGACACCATTCCCCAATATCGTCAAATACCTTCCGCCCGATCGCGCAGCGGAGGCACCCAAGCCCTGTCCTTCGTCGCGTTCCGTGCTGTCTAAGCCAAGTCCTCATACGTCTAAAATGCTAACCATCTATGGAGAGAATTTTTCCAAGGTGGACCTGAGCCATGTGTTCTTTGGCACAGAGCCTTCCTCCTATGCCGAAGTACGATGTTCTGAAATAATTGGGTGCTTGCCTCCTGAGAATCAAGTTGCGAAACGTCGACCAATTATCCTCCTCCGTTCTGACGGCGTTGTTTTCCCATCGAGTATCTTGTATCCATAGATTGATTGTGTATGCTTCCCGCTCACATGGCTGTCATCCTTGCTTTCTTTTCAACTATCTACGCTGGGTATACCTTTAGACTTTTATGTAGCCAATGACGAGAAAGTGACTAGTGTGACCTTGTGTGACTTCAAGATAGATCGTTCTTTTTGCCACCATCTTTAAAGAGAATGGGATTGGTCGACAACGCTGACGCCGCCCAAGTTGCGTTTCCCAAGCTACTATGGAAGTATTATTCAGACTACCTGTGGTATTATGAGCCGAATTCCTGGGTCGCCAAAACAGCCAATACCGCTAGGATACTAGCTATCCTTGTCGCTTTGCCGATCATCATTCTTGCTCTCCTGGCACGTTTGCGTTCAGAATGTATTCAATTGCTGTCTTAACAAACGCCGTCATTTATGCAGGACATATCCTCATACGGCATAGCTCGCACCCTGGGCGTTATTGATGATGTCAAAGCCTCAACAAGTGATATCACCTCCACATATGTCGACCAGGCTCCTGTGGAAGGCAGTGTCTTTGATAACGTTTGTGCTTGTCTTACTCCTTTACCAGGCGAGGTCCTTATTACTGGTTCTGTAATCAGTTGTCGCACCCCAGTTTCACTGCAGAAACTGATGGTACTGCATCACCCCTTCGCTCTGATGAGGAGATGTATTCAATGCTACCGGCGAATATCACCGCAGACTCTGCAGGGGAATCTGCACCAGAAGATCAGCAACACGCAAACCATAATATCAAGTCGAATAGTTCGTCTCAAAGTCTAGAATCAAGGGCGGCACGGGCGGCGAATAATACACGGGAACTCGTATCAAACTCTGGTGGTGATTTGTATCAGAGGCGTGTTACAAAAACGGAATATGACCCGTAATGTATACACCCATATAACAACTCTGAAAGGACGTTATTATTTGGGTTCAAACGCGAACCAACAGAGTCAGATTATCCATTCAGGCGCTCAAAGTGCACGGTTTGACTTTCGAGCCTAGAACTGGTCCGCAAGGGATAAGAGGCCATTTTTGTTCCATCTTGTGATTCTCCATCAGAAACCGGCCTTGCAGTGTCCATGAGCAGTGCACGGTCGCAAAACAAAGGGGCTAGCTATGATTAGAATTTTTTTGTTACTTCTTGAGGCATTGGCAAGAAATTTGATGTTCCTGGCCGAGACGGAGCGCCGAAAATAGCATTTTTGACAGGATCCACAGTCATCGGCCGTAATAGTGACACATACAATGTTCTACATGTTATCTACAATGCAATGTTAGAGGGCAAAAGGCATTCAACGTCCATCACCACCCAAACCGTAATTGATCACGGGTAAAAACAGGAGGTTTCCATCTAAGGCACTCTGAATGTATCCGCCGTCTTCGTCTCGCCATCTTTTTTTGGTGCTTCTCCAATGCGGCGGCATTCAGGCAGATGATATGTTGCCCTTTATAGTGTTTGAAAAGCTGTAGAGCAATGCATCTGGGAAAAAGGAATGCTATTAATGGCATAAATCACGCAGTAGATAGACTTACGTATTCATGATATCCGCGTGCGTTATTGAAGTTTTTTGAGCAATCTCATCAATGCTCAGCTCCCCCTCAGGCGTATTGAGCAGCAATTCAACAATGGTTTCGGCCCAGTAGGCCCGGTATCCGAGCAGACCAAGGTCACTCAAAGGTTTTTCGGGGCTCCCCAATTTCCCTTCTTTCTTGCTCAGCTCGTAAGAGAATTCAATGAGCAACTTGCCAAATCCGTGCCGTTGATGCTGTGGTAGCGCGAGGATGCAAGCAACGTTATAGTTCTCCGTGGACTCTTTCTCCTTGGAGAAGTAACCAATTAGATGACAACCCGTCGAATCGCGCTGGGTCTGTCATCGCAACTTAGCTAAAGCCCCGAAGATCGGAAAATTAAAGGACTCACCATAGCATAATACATGAACGGCGTCACATCATAGTATAGGGTCTTGCTGTATGACTAGGGTCAATGAACCACGGATATGAAAAGGTGTTACATACTGATCAAGGAAGCACTTTGACAGTAAGCTAAGATTCCGGCACCATGTTAATTGACGCTTGCCATCTATTTCAAAGACGGAGATATCTTCATGACGGTATATTTCGTTGCCAGGAGGGTGTAATAGTGTACAGCGTTGCCTGTGCCTGGATAGCATCATCGGTGACGGGAAGAACGATAGGCAGAATTCGCATATGTATAGTACAGGAAGATGGGCATATTCCTTGGGATATGGGCTGAAATACCATGCGTCCACTTCATGCTTTCCAATTTGCAGGCGATTCAGGTTCTTCACTCGAGTAATTTCTGATATTGACTGGGTCATGGAACCCGACGTGCGAAGCTTCTCAATTTCCTGTTCCTTGCTGAAGGAAGCAACTGCAGGAGCATCAGGTATGGGTTCACGTAGAGATAAGTCAAAGGTTTCTTCTTCGCCTTCTCCATCAATATCCATTTCTCCTTCTGCGTCTGCGTCTACATCCGCATCAGCATCGGCATCTGCATCTGCGTCGGCATCTGCATCTGCATCGGCATCGGCATCCAACTCTTCGTCTTCTCCTAGTGGTGCAGGCGTTCCTTCCTCTTCCTCTTCCTCCTCTTCCTCGTCAGGCGGTGCCTTGCGTTTTAGCGAGAATGACATAGGCGAGGGAGATTGTGGAATCGATGGCGAATAGTCAACACCTGCATTAAGAGCCGAGAAGGGTTTGGGCGTGGAAGGAAGTGGAGTTGGTGAGGCAGCGTGAGCAGCATTTGAAGTAGCCCTCTTGAGTAGACTTTGGGTACGAGGGACTTTGCCAGGAAGCTTTGGTGTGCCATTCTTTTTGACAGGAATAGCTTTTGGCCGTGGCCACTCAAGGTCACGAGATAACACGAGACGAGGACCAGACACCCACTCGTCAAGGCGCTTGTTGAATGAGTCCCAGTGCACGAAGAACTCTAACTGATCCTCTGGCCTCTGGGGATCTTCTTCTTTAACATTCGGTCCTTTAGAGTGGCGTCCAAATATATTGTTTGCCTTCTCTCGTATGGACAGGATTTCTGCTAAGCGTTCTTCCTCCTCGCCATCTGGTCCTGGTCTGCGAATGTATATCTTGCAGCCAACGCTGACCGTCTGGACTTGTATAGTCAGCGTTAGACCGTCTAAACAAACAAAACTTACTTGAATGGTGTACGTGCCACCTGTGGATATGGGTGGTGGTGTTCCATCGTTAACTGGCGGCGTCGATGATACCATGAGTTTAATGTCGTATTCGTTGTCGTTGTCGACCTCGTCGAGAAATAATGACTCGAATCCGCAGGCGCTAAACTGGCTGACTAAGCAGAATCGGCTTCTCTTGCAAAATGGATGATGATGGGCTTATCCTTAACCTAGCGCAGGACGAGACACACCCAATCATCAAATCTGGCGTTAACAAAAGAGGAGGAAGGTGGACTGAACGGTATTTTGGGCCAAGATTTATCTATTTTCATTGTGAAATGACATCTGCAGACTAAAGGCGAAAAGATCCGCTAAACGGAAAGCCCAACCTACAGCTATCACACATCCTGACAACGCTGACGAGGCACCTTCTGAAGAAGAAGACAGAAAACAAAAGCGCAGACGAGTTGAAAAACCATCAGCTGGCCCTAAACATATTGTTTCCTCGCTTTTTACCAATAATCCAAAGATCGACGTCCCCACAACTGGCGACCTTACACTCCGAAGCCCTACCAAACCAAGCAATGCTCCCCTTGATTCATCTACGTTTACAGGGTTGGGACTGGATCCATTGCTCGTCGCACATCTGACAAACAAGATGAAGATAACTAAACCGACATCCATCCAACGATCTGTCCTTTCAATCTTGCTTTCTTCCAATACAGACCTTTCATCCAGAGACGTCTTCATACAGTCCCAAACGGGTTCAGGAAAGACATTATCGTTTCTCCTTCCGATCATACAAGACCTCCTTCCTCTCAGCTCGTTGTCGTATATTGACCGGTCAATAGGAACGCTCGCCATTATTATTGCGCCGACACGGGAACTCGCAAAACAGATATCAGACGTTCTTGATACCCTGTTGAAAATGCGCCTACGTATTGAAACGGAATCTTCAGAAGACAACGTTGAGTCCAGCAATCGCATGACGCGATGGCTTATATCAAGCGTTCTTACTGGGGGTGCTACGCGTAACCACGAAAAAGCAAGACTCAGAAAGGGCGTGCCTATACTTGTTTCTACTCCTGGACGACTGCTTGATCATATTCAGAATACCTCGTCGTTCAACGTGGGCAAATGCCGATGGCTTGTCCTAGATGAAGCCGACCGACTCATGGAGCTCGGATTTGAGGAGACAATCAACGGCATTCTCGATGGCCTTGACGGCCGTAGGCGCCTTGCGATGCAAGTCATGCAACAGGGGAAGGGCACAGATGTCGGAGACTGGGAATGGAGGCGGAGGAGGACAGTCCTCTGT
This sequence comes from Amanita muscaria Koide BX008, assembly GCA_000827485.1. Lineage (NCBI taxonomy): Eukaryota > Fungi > Basidiomycota > Agaricomycetes > Agaricales > Amanitaceae > Amanita > Amanita muscaria. Next base: position 196,795 of record KN818239.1, on the reverse strand, counting down.
TCGGCGACGATACGAGAAGACGTTCAAAAGCTATCTGGAAGAGCATTATCCGAGCCATTGATGATCAAAGCCACAGCAATCGAGCAGGCAACGCCAGAACAAAGTTCTGCACCTGCGGACGGTGGCGAGATAGCTAAAGAAAAATTTACACCTCCGTCACAGTTAACTCAGAAATACCTCATTGTCCCACTCAAACTAAGGCTCGTTACCCTGGTCGCATTACTTCGGACACTTTTGGCACAATCGGTGTCTGAGGCTGGAACAAAGATTATCGTATTTTTTAGCTGTACAGACTCGGTCGATTTTCACTGGAATTTGTTCGGCGGAGCGACAATGGAAGCTGCGGGAAACTCTTTGAGCGAGGACGAGGACGGTATCAAAGCGACGGCAGTGGATGCCAAAACACAGGACGAAGAAGTTGAGACAGGTTGTTCCCTGCTTCCAGGTGTCTGTATATATCGTTTGCATGGGTCATTGTCTACGCGGGCACGGGAGAAATCACTGCGCAGATTTGTCAAACCACAAGAAAATCTGAAAACATCCTCCATCCTGTTCTGTACTTCTGTGGCATCGCGCGGTCTTGACTTACCTCTCGTCCGTGCAGTTGTCCAATATGATTTACCAACAGAAGGTGGTGCAACGGAATACATTCATCGTGTTGGCAGAACAGCGCGTGCAGGCGGAGGAGGTGAAGCATGGTGCCTTATTGCTCCCAGTGAGAATGGATGGGTAAAATGGATCGAAGCGCGGATGCGCAGAGATGATGGAGGGACCGAAGCTGAGAGTGGTAACATGGCCTTGGCGAGTTCGCCATTGGAAACCATCCTTAAAAAGGGCTTCGGCGGAAAAGGTCAGCAATATGAGAGTCGCGCAACACAAGTGCAGGTAGCATTTGAAAGATGGGTTCTCCAGGGAGACAAGGTGAGTTTGAGCAGGCCCCAGTTGAGAAGCAGCTTCATGTTGATTTGCGCAGAATGCAGCACTTGCACGCAACGCATATTTATCTCATCTACGAGCATATGCTACCCACCCATCCAATGAGAAGCACATTTTCCACGTCAAGCATCTGCATTTAGGGCACCTAGCCAAGGCCTTCGCTTTACGTGAAGCGCCGGCTTCAGTCGCATCTTCCAAGGCCAAGAATAAGCAAAACATTGCAGATGGGGCGAAAAAGCTAGTCAAAGGGCCAACTTCGTCCGTTAATCTGCTTGGCGGTGAGAGGAGCCATAGTTACGCTGGCGACACGGAGAAAAAGATGCAGAAGGTTGTTCGCGCACAAGGCAAATTGACGAAGAAGGGTGGGATGATGGTCAGTAGTGGGGCATCAGAATTCCAGATTGCAGGAGGTGACGTATTAGAGCGGATGGTACAAGGGAGTTGAACTGGTATTCTAACGAATTTCCTAATGGATGTGGTTAGACCCACCACAAGATAGTGTGAGGTCGTTGGTGCGTCAAGGAATATCCCCGTAATTAGGGGGTAGCATCATGGCGCTTCTCAGGGAATCTGTATCAAGACTCCGTGTGATGGCTGCTGGAGCTTGCCATGAAAAGGACCTTTGGACTAGTGAACCCTCTGTTGGGGGATGAATGTAATAATCATAGTCCTTCAATAAGACATGCACAGGCTCTATGACCCTGAGAACACGGAATGCCACTCTATTTTCATCTGGACGTTCGGGATCGACGTATGGCTCAAGCTGAACAATTCCACTGCCTAGCCAAGGATATGGATTGAGAAAAATGCAACATAAGCAGACGACTTACCACCGTAGGGGGAGGTTTGCATTCGCCAATCCAAAAACGGAGTCGGCAGTGAGCAGATACCGACTTTTTCGTTTGTTACAGTCAGAAACTGAACAGTGCCACTATGAAATGCCACATAAAAAGGTTGTCGTAAATAATATAGAAAGTTTTCCCATCTCATGACGCCATGACCAGCATCATTCAGGTGTTTCCTGAGCATCGCACACTTCTTGACCACCGTCGGTGTGATGAGGCCTTCTTGCATCAATTGCTCACGAACAGCAGCATAGCGAGGAACAGTCGCCAAGACCAAAAGAGATACGTGCCACGGTCGCGATTTAGGCGACAAGAGGTCCATGCCGTCGTCAAACCCTGTTAGGTTCTGAGCGATACGGAAGCGTATGTCCCCCACAAGAGGAGGAGCTTTTGGGGGTTTATGATAATAAAGAAAACCACGCGTTTCAGGCGGGAACTTCATAATTTTGCCACCTTGTCTACCGTAGCTCAACCGGAGAGTTCGAGTAGAGACAGAAGCTCCCATGATAAATATCGCGGATGTTTGGCCAGAGATGTCGAACCGGTCTGAGGGTCCAAGTCTGCTCGGATCAAAAGATGTGATAATTTGCTTGCAGAGACGGGAACGGCGTCTTGCTGCGGTCTTCCGGGTACCGTAAGCGCATGGCGCCAATGAGAGCGATGAGCACGTACGACATAATTTCTGGAGACATGGTGAAGAGGTGGCATATATTTGGGCAAGAAGTTCCCACGTTCCCGAGTATAGTAAACGGAGCGCCACGTCGTGACTAACTTCCAACCATGTTTGGCCGTCTTTCTTTTGCTGTCGTTTTGGGGGCCATAGCTGTCTTCCTGGCTAACTCGGCGCAAGCCGCAAAAGGACCTAAGATTACTCACAAGGTCTATTTTGACATCAAGCATGGTGACAAGGACCTTGGACGCAGTACGTAGACTGTTTGCCTTATAGTGCTGCTCACCCAACTGACTGCACCAGTTACCATGGGGCTTTTTGGAGGCGTATGTTCATCTGTGACCCCATTTCCATTATTGCCTCTCACCTGTAAATAGACTGTCCCAAAGACAGTTGAGAACTTCCGCGCCTTGACTACTGGCAAGAAAAAGGATGGCGAGGAGCTAGGTTTTGGCTACAAAGGCTCCAAGTTTCATCGTGTTATCAGCAATTTCATGCAAGTCCGAATATGTTTCCGCATCCCACTATTACTAACAAATCCAACAGGATTCAAGGCGGCGATTTTAGTGAGTCCCATTGGCCCCTGAGCGCAATGTAGGGACTAGACAAGTTTTGTAGCCCGTGGAGATGGCACAGGTGGCAAGGTACGCATTTTCAAGGTCGCCCAGATGCTTGTCAGTTGACTTGGCATTCCAGTCCATTTATGGCGACAGATTCGCTGACGAAAACTTGTGGGTCCAAATCGTTTGGTTAGACACTTAATTATGACCTTCTGGCTCAGCAAACTTCGCCACACTACACCCGGTATCCTTTCTATGGCGAACGCTGGGAAGGACACCAATGGTCAGCAATACAGTCTCGTCTCATCTTTTCTCCCTCTGATTGATATCTTGTTCCTTGCAGGTTCTCAATTCGTAAGCCGCATTTAACTATACTTCCTCACAATCTCAATTCTACCAGTTCATCACCACTGTTGTCACTAGCTGGCTTGATGGTCGACATGTTGGTCTTCAGTTTCTCACGAGGATCGTTCATACTTATCTGCAACTTAGGTTGTATTTGGCAAAATCCTTGACGGTATGGATATAGTCAAAGCTATTGGTGAGTGGCATCATGAAGCATTCGTACATGTCACTAACAATATAAATCACCTAAAAGAAAATGTGCCAAAAGGCTCTGGTGATAAGCCGAAGGAAGATGTCATTATTGTCGATTGCGGCGAGGTATGTGATGCCCCTTGCTTGTTTCGGCTTCTCTTAACGCAGTGTACTTAGCTTCCTATTGACACTGTGAAGGATGAGGATGGAAACGAGGTACCCATCCACGCTGAACTCTAATCGGCGCTTTTTTGCTGTGATTGTTTGAAATGAATAAAATTATTATGTCTCACAGGCGGTCCCCGCTACCATCAGTGACGTCGCCAGCACCGCAGAGTCTAAATCGCTCGAATCGCACACTAAGACTGCTGCCATCAATGCGACATCAGACTCCCAGGCAAACACCAGTGCTGATCACCACGACCAATTGCCAGGACAAGTGCCAATTACCCATTGGACACTATATGCTGTGGTATTCTGCGCTATCGTTTTTGCTATTTTCACATTATTAGGAGGAATTCGCTACATGAAACGGATGCTGTCCAGTGGCCACCTCCACCGTTCTAAACAATATACGAAAGTAGCAACGGGCCCCGACCTTGAAAAGTAACGCTGGATGACGTGTACAAGTAGATATCAACAATTAACTTGAGCATGCAATACATGATAGTCAGTAAGAAAGTATCGAAACGCCCATGAGGACTAACAAGACAAAAATAGAAAATTTGTTTGGCATTTTCACAGTAGAAGCGTTATTCACACCCGCGGTGTTGGGACTGACGTGCGTGAGATGAAGGATGCATCTTATTGAACATGTTACATACGGTGTCGCGTTTTGTTCGGAATACGAGGGACAAGTGGTGCCGGTGCCCTGCAGACCAGTCACTGTGAGCAGTTAAACCAAGGTCAAGCATAGCACTAACCAGTGGATCTGTCGGACAACAAGCTGAAGTGCCAAGGGACTGAACGCTGCCCAATGCTTCAGAGTTATGTGCCCCTGCCCAACTGGAAGCGCATGACACCTCCTCATAGGAGACGTTCCACACGCCAAAATCCTTGGTCTCGTTGACAAAGGGAACGAGCACGAGAATGCACAACGACTTACTGAATAGCCATATAACTTTGGATTTGAAGGGAAAAAATTGTCGGGGATGGCCACGGAAGGAAAGGACAGATCAAAATTAAGGGATGCCCCACCTCTGTCCTTGAGATGGAGATGAGGCACCAGGCAGGTCGGAATGGCTCACTCACGCGTTCGTTTCGTGCGGCGTAGCCCCACACCACCCTCCGTTAGTGAAAGGACATTTGTCGATAATTTTCACTACGACAGAAGTTGTAACGGGTGGTTTGAATGGAGGGGACGCGACTAGAGGATCAATAAGTGTCAAGCTGAAGCACTTGCCGCATGCTGGCCCTGTTTCCATTAACGAGGTTGTTTGTATACATGACCCGCGAGATACACACCATAGCTATTATTGCTACCATATGCCAATTGGGACAAAGCAGCAGTGGGGTAGTGCGTACTGCCTGGCACGCAACCGCACGAAGCGATATAGTCTAGAGGGAGTGGAGTATGAGTGAGAGTTGCCAGACCTGTTTGTGGGTAGTCGATCCATTGGGATACAGTAAGGGAAGTCAAGAAAAGTAAGGACGGGACGACCACAAGGCGGTCATGCATGAAGGAATGTCACATATGTTCTTACCATGAAATACGCCTACCCCGCTTTACACCTCCAGCATGGAGTCAACCGCCAGCTCGCGATTCGCATTGCCCGCCACTCTTCATGTCGTTTATGCGATTGTCTTGGCTTACGCCCTCCAGCGCACGTCGAAGTCGTTCTTGACACTGCCACCAGCTTCAATCCGCAATCACATTCCTTAGGCCTTTTGGGCCAATATGGCTCGGATGACGACGAATCGGCCCTGGAATATCTTAATATATGCGAATGCGGTCATGGTGTAGCGCCCCATAGCGCCGACGAACCCGCTATTGGGCGTTCCGAGTACTTACGGCGAGGCAGGGTTGCAACGAGACTCGATGAATTACTCCAGGTCAGTGATGTCCAGGCATGACGGGACAAAAACGCATTCTTATGCATCATTATGATTTGCGTAGGTGAGCTGATATGCTCACCATATTGTCCTTGCCTGTGTTTTGTCTCTTCGGCGGCTGACTTCGTTCAATACTTCATTCTTAGGATGCAGGCAAACTATTAGACTTCGAATATACCGATGAAGACATCATTTCGTTGCGAAAGCAAATGCGTGATCCAGTCTCCCTCGTCAGCCCCACCACAAACGCGTTCTCACTTCCAGGCGAGCAGTTCCATTGATTGCCAAAAAGACAAACCCTCATGTGCAGACAGAAGAAGTACCATACAACCCTCCTCTTTCTCCTGTATCTTCAGAATCGAGTGATGTGCCACGGCCGACAAAGAAACAACGATTTTCCTCGCTCAGTGACGCTGATGATCACGCTGTTTCGGTTGCGGATGACGAAGATGCTCCTAATGAGGAAGAAGAAGAAGAAGAAGAAGAAGAACCGTTACGATCACCACACCGTTCTTCCCGTGCCGGAAAGAAGTCAGCACCTGGATTGTCGCTTGCACCGTCATCACTGGTACGAACGCCACACATTTCATCTAAATCGCGTGTCCTGCCCATTGATGGAAGTACACAAAAAACTGTCAATGGGAAAGTGAATGGTGCTCTTAACGGCCAGCATGAGTCCAAAGTCAAAGAGGAACAACTGGACGAGGGGCAACTTAAGCGCTTAGCGACAGGCGTTACAGTTGATTCTGCTGGTACTGGCGTGGCCTCCATCGGCGTACGGGCTGAAATCACTCACTCAGTATTATTTGTTGACATCATGTTCAGCCCCTTGGAAAACCCGAAAAGGTTGCTACCATTGAGCTGAGAAAAGGTTACATCAAGATAACGGCAGTGGAAAACGATAAAGAACCGCGCTCTGTGATTATACTCACCGGGTTAAAAACCCTTTTTCAAAAACAGTTGCCAAAGATGCCTCGAGAATACATTGCCCGTCTGGTCTACGACAGTAATTCCAAAGCACTCGCGATCATTAAACGGGGTTTCAAGGTTGTGGGCGGCATATGCTACCGGCCATTTCCTCATCGTGGCTTTGCTGAGATTGTGTTTTTCGCTACGAATTCGGCCGATCAGGAAAAAGTGAAGTATCACAGCACAAATATCGTACACATAATAACAATGACATATTAGGGATATGGGGGTATGCTGATGGATCACTTCAAAGCACACATACGCAGCGTGTACCCAACCATGATGCACTTGCTCACTTACGCTGACAATTATGCCGTTGGCTATTTCGAGAAACAAGGGTTCTCCAAGGAAATTACTTTGGATCGCTCCGTGTGGGCTGGTTACATCAAAGATTACGAGGGCGGTACAATAATGCAATGCACATTGCTGAACAAAGTGGACTACTTGGACAAAGCAAAAGTCCTGCTCGCACAGCAAGAAGCTGTCATGACCAAAATACGTGCCATGAGCAAGTCGCACATTGTTCACCCCGGCTTGACCACCTGGAGGATGCGAGGAGATGAGGATGACGCAGAGACCATGGATGTTAAAGACATTCCAGGCTTAAGTACGACATTCATTCATCTCCTTGTCTATCTCTTTGTTCACACATAAAGGTTCCAGGAGAGAGTGGTTGGCTACCGGCACTGCAGGCAAAGTATGCTATACTCCATCATCATGGGATCTTCTGTTTTGACAAAGAGTAGCGTTGTGCGGCCTTCTCCCAAGAGTGCCGACCAACTTTTTATGGAGAGGGTTCTCAAGGAACTCCAGAATCACCCGCAGGCGTGGCCATTCCTCAACCCCGTTAGTGCTGAGGATGTTGCTGACTATTATGAAGTCATCAAGTCACCCATGGGTATGTCGCCATCACCTGTTGCCGGGTCATTACTCAGCGGGTCTTCCAGATTTGAAGACGATGGAGCATAAACTTGACACCGAGCGGTACCCCTCGTTGGATGACTTTGTCAAAGACGCCCACTTAGTCTTTGAGAATTGCAGAGTGTATAATCAAGAGGGGTCTATCTATGCACGTAACGCTAACAAGTTGGAGAAGCATCTTAACGATTTATTGAACGAGCGAATAAAGAAAGAAGACTAAATTCATTGCTGACCTTATCCCATAGTAATATTATAACATTGTTGTAACCGTAGCAGTGAACGATATGGCACATCTATGCACCTTGGTCAAGGATATCCATGATCGAAGCCTGATTGAAATCTCTTCTAATCATTGATTGTCCACTTCGCGGAGTCAAGAAGTATAGGAACGAGCTCCATCAATAATGATTACTTAACAGCATTTTTAACATCAGAGCATTACTGTACATTTTTAGATACGCAATAGGACTGAAGATTAGTTACAATATCGCAGCCTAACGTTTCCCATCTGAAAAAAAGGAAGTCAAGCAAGCGACTTCTTCCTATGCCTAGCAAAATACTTACAAGCCTTAGTCTCATATTTTCCAATTCCCACAATGACGTTCTGAGGATCTTGAGGCTTGTTACTAAGGTAATTGTCCAGAATGCTTCGAGTGCCATTGGCATAGCGTGCCTGAGCGTCGAGCGTGGTGCCAGAGTAGTGAGGTACCATGCCATTACCAGCACCGAGCGGGTTCTTCACTGTACGCCATACGTGATCCTTTGGAGCGGGCTGGACATCCCAGACATCGCCTTTACAGCGGCGTCAGATCAGGAGACACATGTTCGTGAAGAGAACTTGCCTGCATATCCAGAGAGTTGGCCGGAACGCAGAGCAGCAGCGACAGCATCCTTGTCGCAGATCGCACCGCGAGCCGTGTTGACAAGCCAGGCACCCTTCTTGAAGTGCTTGAGAAGGTCGGCATTAACGAGACCGCGGGTATTCTCATAGAGAGGGCAGTTAACGGTTACAACATCACACTGGGTAGGGTGACATGAGTCCTGTAGTTTTTCACCAAAGATACCACTGCATACCTGAGAGACGAATTCCTTAATGTCCGTTACTCGGCGTACATTAATGGCCTTTTCGGCAGCTAAGGGAAGGCGTTAAGCGCATCTGTGGGTAAGTTGGAGCTTGCGCACCTTCCGGAAGACTAGTATAATCATAGTAGATCAATTCCTTGCAGTCGAATGGCACTAGACGTTGCAGGACACGGTACCCGATCCTTCCAGCGCCGATGGTGCCGACGACCTTGCCCTCGAGGTCGAATGCATTTCTTGCGATCTCGGACACTTGCCAGTCACCCCGTTCTATCATCTACGTCTTACATGTAGACCTTGAAACGTGTCCTTAACTATGGACCTCACCTCATGGGCCGGAACGAAGTTCCTAACAAGCAAAAGGATGTTCATGACAACGTGTTCAGCGACTGACACGACGTTGGAGCCGGAAACCTGTACGGAACCATTGAGAACGGCTGCCTCTAAACTTGCGGCAAATGAACCCACCTCCAACACTTGTACCTTGCGATCAACGGCAGCATTGAGATCGATGTGGTCGGAACCCACGCCAGCAGTGATGCACAACTTCAAATTCTTTGCCTATGTCGCTTGGTCAGATCGACCGAGACTTGCAATATTGGTGAGTATGAGTACCTTCTCAACCAGTTCACGAGTCAAGTATCTGTGTGGCAAATGAGCAAATCGTTCAAAGCTTCCGATGGAATATCCTTACCCGGGGTGGAAGGGAGTCGTGATGAGGACTTCAGCCTGCGCTCAGGTGTGAGTAAGCTATCTTGAATCAGCAGTCGAGCCCGACACAACACTTACGTCTACGATATGTTTTTGGAAGTCGCTATCTGGTCCTTCCTTGCTGCTTGAAACCTACTAATGTTAGGGACAGTTACACTACGAAAAAGACAATCGTACTGGACAAACTAAGGTAAGCAAGTCTTGCGCACAAGGCGATGACACTTACCAATATATTCGTGACCGAGAGATTCAAGCCAGGGGCGAAGACCAAGCTAGTCATTAAAGAATGAGCTTCTTATCCCAGTCTGTGAGAAAGGTCATACCTGGTTTTCTGTGGTGCCGAGGAGACGAGGCTCCTGTTTGGCCGCATCGAAGCCGTCATAGAGGATAGCTAAGACCTGCGTGGAACCATGAGCGATGCGGCTAGGTATATATGTATTACCATCACCTTCATGTCGCTTTTTGGTTTTTGAGAGTACGGTAGTGGAAAGAATTGCTGGGGAATGCAATGACAAGACGCTCCGCTTTTATAGAAAGACGGCCGGGGTTTCTGATTTAGTACAAAGACGTCAAAGGATGGGTGGTCAGATGCTGAGTACCTCTCAGTCGCTCAGTAGTTTCAAGAAATATTGCCGAACGGGGTTCCTACGGAATCACCTGGTAATCGATGAGAAAACAAGAACCCCTGTTTTTTTTTCTTTCATCAGATTTAAAAAATCCTCGCCCAACGAAAAAAGCCTAGGATCACAATGTTATAAATATATTCCAGGTTACTGGTTTGGCTACCGGAACGAGGGTGATGGCACGTCTAGTTGATATTCATCTTTCGCTTTTGAAGCCTCTTGATTTCTTTTGATCATCTCCCATTCGACGCGAATAAATACCCACAGCCATCTCCTCACAATCTCCGCAATCTCGACATAGAAAATGGCATGGCCACCATCAGTCTGCAGATGAAGATGGCTAGATAGCTTGATAGACCATGTCATTCGCAAAACGAAGTTGATAACCACGAGCAGGGGATATACATAAGCCGGATATAACAATGTGGGGCGTAGACTATGGTATCGAGGCTTATGGTATTCTTGTGATCGCGAATCGTCGTTTTCGCTGCCTTCAACGGTATCTTCCGAGTTGTGCCTCGATAAGAGAGGGAACCCCGAGGAGTCTCTCGGGCTTGGAACCTCAGAGCGTGGTGGTGGATTGCATGAATCTCGATCTTGCGGCTTGAGCAGATGGAGACCCCAGTCATGTGTGACATCCCACCAGAATGAGTAAAAAGAGTTGATGATGGCGGTCAGGAACCTGGAGCACCGTGAAATCAGTAACTCGGGCACGGGACTCCACTTACCACAAGCGAAACAAAAGATGTTCTCCATGCCATGGGTTTCTAAAAACCTCGTCACCCTTCACCTTTGCAAGTTCTAATAAGACCGCACGGTGCGCAGCTGAAAAGTAGATGACAGGAAAGGACGTTGCATATTTCAGAGCATTGAAGAGAGGCCGTCGACTCTCGTTGGAGGGCAAGCGATATTCAATTAGGCACTGGCGCAGGCGCACTAGGTAAGGCAAACTCCCTGTTTTAAGAATACCTTGCTATTTAAACCAAGAAGTTTCAGCTTACCTCATGATGGTGGGGAGTAGCCACCGTTTCCATCCCGAGACGTGTGGCTGACCTAGAATGCTGTTGCCTGGCAGTAACATATAACACGATAGACAAAAATCTCCAAGAATTTTAGCGAATGAAGTGAGGATATCTGCGAAAACAATGTCCGAGAAATAAATAGGATTGGATGATGATGGAAACAGGCAACGTTTGAGAACACTACATAGGTTAGTTAAGACTGCAGAGTATCAACGTGGCGGCCATACCGGAGAAACTGGTCCCGTTCTCTCTTGAACAGCGCGTCGAAGGGGCATATTGTTACGCCAATAATGGTAATGAGGGAAACTGCAGCGATATATTTGAAGGCATCCGCAAACAACGGACTACCGCGTATTCCCAGCGAATATAGTGACCAAGTCAGGAAGAACCACAGAAAATATGATGCGCATAAATAGTAAATGTTTGTATACGGAGGCATCCAGAGGCGGCGTCCGTGTAAAGTCCACCGATGAGCGGGCAATGGATAAGGCGACTTGGGTAGAAAACTCTCGACGCGAAGGTCCAATGCAGAAACCGCGTCGATATTGGAAGCATAGAGGCCATGCAAGTTGGCAGCCCATCCCAGAATTCCAAGACCAGTTAGGAGGACGACACGGAAAGGTAGAGGAAAGGAAGTGTTGGCAGAAATTTCCTCCGCAGTGCTCATGGTCAAGGAGCCTTGCAAATTACAAGACTATACATAATCCCACGTGTAATATGCTGATTCACACATTCATCGCCGCACCTCATGAGCGCATATGGTGGCACAAAAGCCGCTGACACCGATTTCAGAAAGAAGTGGGACAAGGAAGAGTATGCTGAGAAGGCAAAAAAGAAAGATCAAGAGGAGAGGGAGCGCATGCAGGAAAATGAGGCACGCATGAAGCAGGGCACGTATGACTACCGTTCTTTTGTTCTCTATCACTCTCAACTCGTACTTTACGACAGGGAAACGACCAATAAAAGCTCGAAAGGATGATCTTCCTAAACCGACAGAACTGATGAAACAACGCGAGGGGCCTCTGGAGCTGGACAAGAATCTCGGCAAGACTTTGGTCGTCCAGAATCTGAGTAGTCGAGGTTCCGGACAACCTGGCTTCTACTGCGAGACCTGTAACCGCAACTACAGGGATACAACTGGCTACCTAGATCACATAAATAGCAGAGCACGTATGTCCGAATGTTCCTCACGCTTAATGCACATTCCTTATCCCCGAGTTTGCAGACCTTCGTTCTATCGGCCAGAGTACCAAGATAGAACGTTCCACGACTGAACAAGTTCGGCAACGTATAGCATACCTCCGTGAGACAACAAAAGCCGCTTCAAATGCCAAGGCATTCGACTTCGAGAAACGGCTAGCGGAGATCCGTGCGAAGGAACAGACGCTCCGTGATCAGAAGAAAGCGGAAAAGAAGGCAGCGAAAGAGCGGGTCCGCCTTGAGATGATCCAAGACGACAACAGCGAGATGGCACAACTAATGGGTTTCGGAGGATTTCGCACCAGCAAGAAGTAGACCCATGTATTTTACTGTAACGATTGAATTTATCCTTTAACCAGATACAAAATGAACTTGGCATCCGCCACTTCCTGCTCTTCCTCGATAAGCGTTGTCCCGCCGTTCCGTTCCTTGACGTCCTTCGGCAAGCCGCCGATATTCTTTGTAATGACATCGGAATGCTTGTCGAGAGCGGCAACGACTTCTCCTCCTGTTCCGACTTCAAAGGCGTGATAAACGTCCACGTCGTCTGTGGCCCGCAGACCTGCCTTTTTGCGAAGCCTCTGCACGCGGCTCGTGAACTCTCGAGCCAGCCACTCTTCCTTCAAGTCGGGATGCTCTTGGATGTCAAGCCTAACCACGACGTCGTTGTCCGTGTGCGTTGCGTACTGGTCCTCGCTGCCTGCCGGGAGTTCGAGGTATCGTTGTACAGTAAGATCACCAGTGACCAGCTCGATTCCATCCACTGCGATTTTACCCAAGTTGAGGTATTTCTTCACGTCATCGCTGAGCACGTTCGGTAGTGCATTCTTGACTCTGGTTATATCTTTGCGCAGCTTGCGACCGAGAACTCCCCAGTCTGCGACGGCCCGGTAGCGAACACCGGACAACGACTCATCAAAAGTGAAAACGACGTCTCTGACGTTAAGTTCTGACTCAATGTACCGCTGCAGTGATGACACGTCGGAAATATATTGAACTTCTGGATGGAAAACGAGCAACTCTTTCAATGGCGCCTTCGTAGAACATGAATTCATACACTCAAGTCGCCAGAGGAAACTGGCTCACTTTTAAGGACAAATTATTCCGCTCCCGAATATTCCGTGTCAATTCAATGACAGCCTGCATGCGTTTCACCTTGCGCTCTATTTCGACATCAAAATATTCTTCTTTCACTTCAGGAAAGCTCAAAAAGTGGATAGAGCGAGTATCCGCTTCATTGGGATCTTCAGGGATGAACTTCCGTAGTGTTTGGTATAGATTCTCGGTGATGAAGGGGGTATAGGAAGACTATATAAGTAAAGTCAAGCCTTTTGTTTTATGCAACGAGTTCCCTGCGTACCATCGTGCGGCAGAGGGTGAACAATGTCTCAAAAAGCGTGTTGAGAGCTGAAATGGTATCTTCCTTGCCGTCTTCTCCCTTTAGTCGTTTCCGGTTGAAGCGGATATACCAGTTTGTTAAATCATCCACGAGATCCAGTAGGCGGGGAACGACGGTATATAGTCTATACGCGGCCATCTCTTCTCTAACGAGTCTAATGAGTGACTGACACCGAGCAAGGATCCATCGGTCCATAACATTGCTTGGTAGAGGCGCATCCTTATTATACACAAATTCGTGTCCGGTGGATTTCTTCAACAACGCCGCGTGCCCCAGGAAAAAGCGGAACGAGTTGAGCCATGGGAGTAAGACGCGGGATATGACTTCTCGGACGCCTTCTTCGCGGAACCTTAGATTGTCACCGCGGACAATTGGTGAATTGACAAGGAACATTCTTCGAACCTGTTCAGTACCAGCATAAGAAACGGTCATAAGACCTCACCTTGTCGCATCTGCGCCATACTTGTCGATGATCAGGGTGGGATCAGGGTAGTTTTTGAGACTTTTGCTCATTTTCTTCCCGTCGCTTATTGGCTCATGTTATTCGCTATCCTGAAGAACATTGTGGTGGCGACTCACGCAGCAAGGACAAGGCCAGTAACAATGAGATTCTTCCACGGTGCCTTCCCGAATAGGTGCGTCGATAACACAAGTAAGGTATAAAACCAACCTCGCGTCTGATCGATACCTTCGGACACGAAATCAGCGGGGTAAGTTCGCTCGAATTGTTCTTGATTCTCGAACGGATAATGCAGCTGTGCCCACGGCATGCTAACAGGAAATTGGTCAAAACACAGGGATCAAGCGTAACGCGTACCTTCCCGATTCAAACCAACAGTCGAAGACTTCTTCGACGCGCTTAAGCTGACCTTTCCCTTTCTGTGAAGGAATGGTAATATGGTCAATCTTTTCCCGATGAAGGTCTGTGATGCCTGTAACGCCGGACAGTGTTTCTAGCTCCTCTACCGAACCAATGCAGATGATCTACCAGGGAGTTGTATGACCTGCTGCATAAAAATCTGATCAGACTCACCTCTTCAAAGTCATCGCTTGCCCATAAGGGCATCGGCGTCCCCCAATAACGATTACGGGAAATGTTCCAATCCCGCGCGTTAGATAACCAATTGCCAAACCTGTTTTCGCCGACGCTTTGCGGTACCCTGGACTATTGTTAGGAACATGAAGGTCGGAAATAAAACAGTGCCTAACCATCGCGTCTGATCGTTGTTTGCAACGAGCTGATCGATAATGGGTGTGACCTTCACAAACCATGCGGGAATGGCTCGGTAAAGAAGGGGCGTGCCAGATCTATCTTAAATGAGATTATCTTTTCACGGCTTCGGATTGAAAGCCCACCTCCAACAAAACGGGTAGCTGTGGTTGACGGTTGATTGGACAATCAAACGGCCTTTCGCTTTCAGCGTTTTCTGGATTGGTCCATCCGCTGCCTAGGCCGATGAATTAAAGCATTCCAGCGAGACATAAATCATTCACCTTGACGTGCAGGCCGGCAAAGTCGGGAACTTCTTTCGTGAATTTACCCGCATCGTCAATGGGACACGGTGGCATCTCCTCTGGACGTAGGATACCGTTGGCAATGGCGATACGATGATCATCTTCACCAAAGGCAGGAGCCTGGTGTACGATACCCGTACCATCCTCATCAGTAACATAGGTATCGACTACGACTACAAACGCTTTGTCTTCGAACTGCAGCACCATTAGTATCAGAATTTATGGCTGTAAAAGTCTTACCTTCTCCGTGAAGTACTCGAACAAGGGTACATAACGCCACCCTTTCATGTCGACACCCTGGAATCTACCAACTTCTCTGATATCTGCCTTCTTCGGATCTTTATATAGAGTCTTGAGTAACTTTTCGTGAAGGATAAAGTTTTGATCGCGTTTTTTATCATGGATCTTAACGTAGATGAAGTCCGGGTGAGCACATAAAGCAAGATTCGACGGAAGCGTCCAGGGTGTCGTAGTCCAGGCGAGCAGACTGGTGCTTGGATCATCCACCAAAGGGAATGCCACAGTAACTGAGTGTTTTTAGATGCGCCTAGGTGTTAAGCATTGCTACTTACCGGCAGGATCGTTGACGTCTTTATACGCAAGGCCAGCTTCGAAATTTGATAAAGGAGTTGTGCATCCAGTCGAGTATGGCATAACTCTTGTGCCTTTGTAGACCATACCCTTTTTGTATAACTCGCTGAAGCCCCACCAGACAGATTCCATGAAGGTTGTGTTTAATGTCTTGTAATCGTTATCGAAATCAATCCAGCGGCCCATGCGCTCTACTGTCGATCGCCACTCGGAGGCATATCTCATGACAATGCTACGGCATTCGGCGTTATATTTGTCGATGCCCAAAGCGAGGACATCGTCCTTTCCCGTAATACCCAATCGCTTGTCAATCTCGTGTTCGACAGGAAGGCCATGAGTATCCCATCCGAAACGTCTTGTAACATGATGCCCAGTGACGTGCGCATGTCGAGTCACAATATCCTAGAGATCAATCTTTAGTTTTGGCGACCCCGCGATAATCAGAGGACTTGCCTTGATGGTGCCCGCGAGGAGGTGGCCGTAATGAGGCAGACCAGTGGCAAATGGAGGACCATCATAGAACGAAAACTCGGGGCGTCCCTCTGAAAGCTTGAGACTAGTCTGGAAGGCGTCTATCTCGCGCCAAAAAGCTACGACTTTTTCTTCCTCCCTTGGAAAGTCAAAGGGCACGGTAACTGAGAAACAATTGTAGTAGAAACACACTGTGTATGGTGGTACTCACTGTCGTGGGGTGCGAAGGACATGGCTAGTGTAAGAACGAGTCAGAGATAATCCTGATTCATTGAGGATATCGGGGATTGCCGTGACATCACGCATCACGAGCTGATGGGTGAGTTGAGGATTGGAGGAAATGTCGATTCCGCATCCATTGCCGCATCTTACAAACGAAGAGAAGCTCGAGATCAAGCGCTATTCCGGGCAACTCTCTTGTGCCGAGTGTAGAAGGCTTGTTCATTCTCGTCTTTTCCCCCGTCTTGTCTCACTTGTTTACTTAGACTCAAAGTTAAATGTAACAGAAAGGTCCCTTGCAGTTCATGTGGTACATAATCTCTCCGTCCCCCTATGCCATAACCAATTATTTTTAGTCCGTCGCGGATGCAGTAAAATATGTCCCAATGGTACCATGGCTGCGAATCGCGTCTTTAGGTCCAGTTCAACCTTTGGTCCCCCATGACGTGTCTAATCCTGTCTTAGAGGTCCACGGACTTCCGACAATGCTCATTTGTACAATAAAATCGAGGAGATGAGCCGTCGAATCAATGATCTGGAGGTCTCCTTGTCATTGTTGCAAGCTCGAGTCTCTTCCGAAATCCATCCCCTCCTTCAAGGAGATCTGGTCAAAATCAAATATACTGCAGATATTTGCCCTCCAGAGAGCGATAATGTTATGGAAGTACCCTCCAGTGACTTACCGTCAGAACTTGAAGTTGGACTAGGGACGTTAACAATTGGGGAGCATGGTGATGCGACCTACTTTGGACGATCCGGTGGATCAGAGGTTAGTTGCGCCTGTTCGGAGTAGTAACAACAGCTTGATCGCAAGAACCACAGACTTTATTTACAGTGCGTGAAGCTGTCCAAGGGAAAGGTAAGGATCTGATTTCGTTACAGGCCGGCGAAGAACTGGATGATGCAACACAAACTGTTTCGGAGTATTTCTTCCCGTGTCCAGACGTCGCTAAATTATCAAATATGTTTCCATTGGGGGAGACCGGTGCTTGGGATGTCCCTCGCACGCTTAACCTGCTGACGTCCTTCCTTCCCGCAAGGGCACGTGCTTCTGCGTTATGTGAGGTCTATCTCGAACAGGGTTGCCTGACAGGAAGACCTATATGGCGGCCCGAACTGATCCATGAGGTAGTCACACCTATCTACCAGCATTACAAGAAGATCAAGGACCCAGACTTCGACAACACAGCAATCCCTCATGATGTAACGCCTCACAAAGTCGCTGTCCTCTACCTTGTTTTCTGTCTAGGAGCCCTGACGGATTTGACAAACCCCGCATACAGCGCGGAAGCACATCATTACTTTGATTTGGGTCGTGCCTCATTATCCTTGTTGTCTATTTTTGACTCGACAGAAATTTGGACAGTCCAAGCTTTGTTGATAATGGCAAATATTCACACATACGGCGGTCCGCACTTCTCGCCTGAAAAAGCCTGGTGCTTGATTGCTCTCACCTGTAAACTCGCTCACAAGGTAAACGTCTCCACATTTTGTGAATGTTAGCATTGAAACAGTCCGGACAGATCGGCTTGCGTAAGTCAACCCCACGTCTTGTGCCATCAGCCCTTTCATGTCTGTCTAGACAGAGAAAGTCCTCGGTGGAATCTCAACCCAAGAGTACTCCAGCGGCGTCGCACCCTTTTCTGGGAATTGTTTGGTCTGGACATCTATTTCGTGCGTGAAAGGATCATAAGGTCCAAACTTGGTGTAACTGCTGTTACTTAGAGCCTTCATACCGGACGGCCGCCAACATTCCGGCTATCATATATAGATTGCCAACTTCCATCGATCGAGACCTCTGGTGACTCACCGCAGGAGCAAGACTTTATTTGTTGGTCTGATCTGTATCAGTTTGGACCTGTCAGGCTGACAACTTCCCTAGTCCATGTTTGCAAATATAGGTTTGCGAAAGAGGTAAGAATCTCACAGTTCGATCACCTGTTTCAAACACTCTCAAGGTGATGACCATCGTCGCCGATGCGACGTTAACCACAAACATACCTCGGTACCAAACAATTCTTGACCTGGACAAGAGTACACGCGAAACGATTCACGCTATGCACATGGAGACGGCTGCCTATTCGGATCCAGCAGATGACTTTGTCTCGCCTGCACAATACATACGGCTTCAAACGCTTCTACTGGTACCAGCCATCAGTATGTCTCACGGTTAGCAGGTGCACTTTAGATTGATTTTTTATGTAGCACTGGTTCATATACATCGAAGTTTCTTTGCTCAAGCATTGTTAGAGCATCCCGAAGATCCCCTTGCGAGCCTTTATGCCCCATCGTTCTTGGCTGCCTTTCAAAGTGCTTCAGGTATGATCGCATTTTGCGTAAAGTGTCTTTCCCGGTTCCAAGAGTTGTTTATGCGATGGTGGATTGTCTGGAACAGCTGTGAGTTCTACCCCTAAACATAGTCACACGCGCTTCTGATCCATGCGATATATAAGTGTTCACGTCAGCGGTGAGCAGTCTCTCAAGGTTGATAGCCAAATGTTCATCTCGTTTGTAGATCCTTGTCGGTTCAATTGTCATCCACGCACCACAGATGAACGTGGCACCAAAGGCACTCGCAGAACTCAATTTGGCGGTTGATTGGTTCGAGAAGGGTGCTGCTTACTCTACCAGAGCTCGGAGTGGATTGGTAACTACTCCTATTCGGCGAAAGAAAGCAGTGTTGAAGCACCGTCCAGGTCGTGTTGAAGAAGCTTCAGCTGAGAGCGAGGAAGGCTATATCTAAATTCCAGGAGGGGGGTATAATGCCTTTTACAGAAGATATGGTCGAATCGTCCATCTCCGATTTCGGGGATGAGCTGAAAATATTCGCCGGGCATACCAATGTCATGATCAGCAAACATGCGCCCAAGTCGGAGTGTCAAAAGATGAAGGGCAGTCCGCGACAGGATTCCCCCAATGCATCGGACACTCCCCCTCCCTACCAGCCACTTGCCTTTGGAAGCGGTGGAAACCCACCGTCCCTTGCAGACATAGCCCAGCAAGTCCAACCGGCCGTACAACCCACAATGTTACCGCAACAATGGCCACAGATGCAGTTCCTGCCAGTCGGTGCACATGAGTCACCCCATGCGTCACTTCAAACATCGATGTACGGCCATCAGCAATATCCTTCGACAGATTATCCCCTCGGCGGGCAGCCGACAACGAGAGGGGCCAGTGAAACAGCGGGAGGGTTCAACGTGCCTGCAATGGCCAACGACCAATACCGTACAGGGGAGTTCCTTACTGAACAGAGACCTTCCTACAATTATTACGACCAGGTCACATCTGCAGATCTTGGGATGGGAATGGTTGGCGAGACGATGGACGCACGATGGATGTCGTTCGTGTTTGACTCCGGCATCCTTTACAGTGATGCCCAAGGAGGTGCTGATCAACCAATAGGTTTGTAATATTTTAACATTGCGCTCTGAATGAGCTTTAATTGACGATGTAACAACTTGTAACTTCATGTATTTGATCTATATATTAAATCGGTCTACAAATGTAGTGTAGAATTCATGTTTTGTCCCTAAACCTAGCTGGATAGACGTGTATGGTACCAGCTTGCTTCTTGCCCAGAAAAGGGAGGGGAAGCATTCCTCAGTGGTCTCCCATTGCATTTGCAACATTGACTGGGGACCACACGACGGACGAATAGCCGGTAAAACCGGAACGGAGTCAGTTGGTAAGGTAATCAAGACGGAACAATCCAAAAGAGAGTCAGGTAGCCAGCCTTGGGAAACCCACCGCACATTCACTCCTTCGTATGCACCGAACCATTAGAGCCATACCCTGTCTGAGACATGAACACACTCGACGCACTCCAAAAGGAGGCGCAGAGTAGAGTTACGCCTCTGGCTTCTTGGTAACTGACCCATTAATGGTCTGGGTTTGCTGCTTCGCCCTGTACTCCAGCGCTCCATCGACCCATCCAATCATGTCCACGTTACGGTTACTATCCGCTATGAGGAATGGCATCTCCTGCAAATAGTTAGCTATCCGAAGTCATGAATAGGTTTGTGAACCTTACCAAAAGTTCTTTGTATGTTGCTCTGCCTTCTGGATCCTTTACCAAACAACTTTCAACCCAATCACATGCTCCCTGGCTAAACTTGTCGGCAGGAAGTTGCGGAGCGTCACCGTGAACAATAGCAGTTAGCTGGGCAAAGACGTTTGAGTAAGTCTCTGGGGGATAAGGATATTGGCCCAAAGCAATCTCTATCATGGATAGTCCCAACGACCAAACGTCCGACGAAACTGTGTACGTTCCCAGGTTATTCTGAGATTCGTCGCCTTTGATTCGTTCAGGCTACACGAAGTATTAATGCGCTGCATTGTACAAATGAAGAGGCATACTCACAGCCATATAGCTCTGGCAGCCAATATTCGTCTTTGCTAATGATTTTTCCAGCTGACCAGAAACCCCAAAATCGCACAATTTAATTTCACCCCTCCTATTAACCAAAACGTTCGTTGGCTTGACGTCTGAAGCTAATGAGACTAGTATCAAAAGGAAGCAATGGTTGTGCATACCTCTATGTATTATCTGTAGTTTGTCTTTCAGAAATTTGAGTCCCCGGACCATGCTTCCAGCGATTCTTCCTAGCACATCCTCTGGAACACCAGCACCCTGGAGTTTATCAAGGGAACCCGCGTCCATATACTCCATACAGTAATAAACGCATGATTCGATAAAAAAAGCACCGTAGAAGTCCACGATCTCCGGGGCGACAGCACGATGGAGGATATCCAGCTCCATAATGATTGCATTAAGCTTAGCTTCGTCCAACTCTAAGCGTATCTCCTGAAATTTCCACAGTACGTGAGAGAGCTATGTCAAGACTGGGCGGGTCCTGACCTTCATAGCCATAGCGACATTGGTTGGTTTATGAAGCACCTTCTTGACAGTACCATAGTTGCCCCTGCCCAGCTCTTCATCCAATTGAAGTTGCTCCATATTGACAGCATAGGAGGCACCATTAGAAAAATTGACGCCAGAAGCGTGCAAGACAGCTTTGCCGGTAAAATTAAGAGCACCAGACGGGTCGCTAAGAGAAACTGAGCACTAGACGATGTCAATCTAGAATCGACACTAACACGATTTTGGAAAAGTTCGAGAAAGGAGAGGAAAAATTGTTAGCAGAGGGCCGCTTTGGCGGATCCATTTCCAGAGGGGGGCGACCGGCGCCCAACCCAGCGCCTGCGACTCCTCCAGCACTAGGGCCAGCCCCATTGCCGGATTGGATGTCTCTGATGAAAAGGTTAGGCCTCTTTCGTGAAGGCGGAGCGCGTGGGGGGATTGGCCTAGGATTGATTTGAGCAACGGCAATGGGAGGGACACCAGGGATTGGAGGGGGCAGACCAGCTTCCAAAGGGTTGGGATATGAGGGCGATTGGGAGTGAGGGTGACGATGATCGAACGAAGGATGGGAGATTGATGTACACTGGAGCGCAGCAGTAGTCTCTTCGACAGAGACGGTCGAGTTGGAAGCCAGGGTAGCGTACTATATAGATTCATAAGCGAGCAAATGAGTTATGGGACAGAGGGGGGCGTACGGCGAGCATTTTTGCCTGCAAGGAAGGGGGAATTGGGGATGAAGTGTTACGATTGGCGAGAAGACTAGCGAAAGGGTTTGGCTGACGCTGAGACTGAGGTTTGGTAGGCTGTTGACGGACGACGGGGACGGAAACGGGGGAAGGTTCAGATTCAGCGGACATGATGGAGTGGAAACAAGAAATTCATTTTAAATTCACTCATGCTGACCGTCAAATGGGACCGAGAAAGGCGAATATCCTTATTCCACTCCCCTCCAGAGCTCATTCCTTCCACAGTTTTTATCTACAGCTGCCTGCTCCCTCTACCCCTCTTAGAGAGCTTCGGTCTCTCATTGCTCAGCTCACCCATCTCGAGACAGATGGCTTCAAGATCATCCATTCTGGCGCTGTCATGAAGGATGACAACGCTCCTCGTGAGCTCTCTGCCCCTACTTAGGAATACCTGGCAGGTTCTAATGGCCTGTAGTCTCTGCATATCGTCTACGTCCAAATGCCAGCATTACAATCATCGCCCACACTCCCTTATCTGAACCTCTCCAGCTCAATCAGACACCCAACCTTAGAACGGAACAAACGGTGCTTTCCCTCATCCAAGCCGAACTTGCCAACGTTCGCCGGGATCTGACCCCTGGGGTGGAAGCATTCCTGGTTCAGCAGCAACCGGACCAGTCGCCGGCCGTCACTCCACAATTCGAAGAGCAAGAAAAGGAACACACTCGTTTAGGCGAGCTGCTGCTCCAATCACTTCTGCGGCTGGACGGCATCATTGCAGAAGGTGATTGGGAACACGCCCGCCGGGAACGCAAGGCCGCAGTGAAGGAAGTCCAAACTTTGCTCGATCGTCTGGACGAGCGCTGGGCAGAGATACAAAAACATTAATACCCTACTATTCACAATTTCGTAATTGACAAGGATCCGGGCGTTGGTGGAATCGGGGTACTTCCAATCATCTGCGCATTTCTTTCCATCATCATCGCATGAACCTTGTTGAGCTTTTCAACACACCAAATTGATAATAAGCAGAGCGTAGCATGCCCACCTGCATTCGTAGTCCATGGATACTAGCCCGCAAGGACATAGTCTCCTCTCCGAATCGCAGTGATTCATTTGTGACCGCAATCTCGCTCCTCCGGCCTAATGAGTCAACACTAGCTGCTAGCGTCAAAATACTATCACGCAGTCCAGTCAATGTACCCTCGAGACTGTTCCCAAGATCTAACGGTGCAATCATAGATAACAACTGTGGGATTGCGACGGTATCCCCTGCCGCAGGGATTGGCCACGTAGTTGAAGCCTGTGGTGCGACGTGGGGCATGAGTGGAGAACGCATGGGATGGTATCCTAGCATGGGATAACTTTCGTGAAGTCCCTGGTTCATGTGTCCTAGTGACGGCGAAACCATTGCACGGCGGTGTCTAGCAGTTGCATCAGACATTTGTTGGCTGGGTGCTCCTGCCGCTTGAGGCAGGAAATAGGACGCTAGTGTGTCTGTACCACTAGACGAATCTCTCATACTTTCTGTAGTAGCCAGTTCGCTCTGATTCGAACCTTCTCGTATTGGAGAGCTGGATGCAACATCTTGCCGCGTTACAGTCGATGACCTTGCACGGTAACTTGTTTGTGCAGCGTGATTGGAATTTTCCGCTCGAAACCACGGTCCCAAAACACGCCGGACTGCTTCCATTTCACGACGAAGGATTTGTACAGAAGTTTCCAAAGCACCAATACGGTGTCGAAGAAGCACGTTCTGTTCCAGTAGAGAAGCGTGGCGCGCCGCTGATATTTCGAGAAACTCCTTTATGCCGTAAAATGGACACGATGTTATATGATCAGACAGGGCATCCATCTCCATTGTGCTGAAAAGGCACCCGTTATGGGATTGCGGGCAACTCTGACGTTCGCTATTCTATGACATGTTCAATATCATGCATTTTTTGGGCCGCCAAGACACGACTTACTGAATCTCCTTTATGAATCTCGTCTGAACTTGCTTTATCCCTTGCCCGCCCTTTGTGCTTGTCTTCGGTATGTGCATTGACGTCCTTCTTCAGCATTCTTTCTTCACAATCGCTTTCTGGGCAAAGTACTTCGCTATATGCGCACTCTTCACGCAGATGAGCAGGCAAAAGTTGCCGTTGACAGACATGTGTGCAACCTTCTTCGCGATGCATGCATTCGACAGCCAATTCATCCACGAGCTAGTATAAGAATTCATTATACGACATGTGCAAGCATCCTTGGTACGCACAGCCCGTACAATCGAATCGGCGGGTCCGAGTTCTTTCAGTGTAAGGGGAGATCGGTCAACAGGGCACTGGGGCGCATGCGAGAGCGCCCCGAGGATACATTCATAGCAGAACGTATGGGAGCATGTGGTTGTCGTGACTGGGTCGACAAAGGGGTGTCTGTCTGACTATAAGTGATGGGTTCATGGGTAGCCGAGCAACTTGCCTGCAAATGCAACACGTCTGAACAGATTATCGACGAATACGTTAAACCCAATGGCAAAATAAGAGATCACCTACCAGATTCGAATTCGGGTTATCAACATAGCTGTACGCTGACATGGCGTGTGACCAAAAACCGGGTTATCATCTCCGTTCCATGAAGACTATCCGCCTTAACACAGGGAGGTAGATCCCAACTCAATACTATCTACTAGTTGTGCAACTCAATGATGCAGGCTATCACATGCCCGTTCTTGGGTTTGGTGTTTACCAGAACTACAGCGCTAAGCAGTCTTGCCTTGAGGCATTTGATGCAGGTTACAGGTCTTGTTAGACGGTGCAACGATTATGAATCCATCTGATGTGCGGTAAAGGCACGTTGACTCAGCGCAGGCGTACCGTAACGAGGCACAGGTTGGAGAAGCTGTACGAGCGTCAGGTTTGAACAGGGAGGATCTCTTCATAAGTATATCCATCGTTCTTATTCGTATATCACGGTCTGTCAACCTGAAAACAGCGACCAAATGCACATCCAAGACTCATGGATATGAATCCACGCTCAAAGGCGTCGACGAATCGCTAGCTCGATTCCAATTCGGTGCGAGTGTTTGCCAATCTTTACCCAAGACTCACTGACCCCCTTCAGATTACATAGACCTATTCCTTATCCACGATCCGCTGTCTGGATCCGAAAAGAGACTGGCCACTTACAAGGCCCTTTCGGAAGCAAAAGCGGCTGGAAAGATCAGGACCGTTGGCGTCTCTAACTAGTATATTGCCCCATTTTTGTTCTCAGACTGGGACTAAGGTGCCATTGCAGCAACGTCCATCATTTGGAAGAAATAACAAAGGCAGGACGTGAGCAGCCTGGTGTAAATCAGATTGAGGCAAATTTCTTCCTACAACTGCGTCACACCAGGCTCAACCGCCTCTAGCTCCATCCCTTCTGTCAGCAAAAAACTATAGTCGAATATTGCCGCACGAACAACATTGTCATCCAGGCATATTCCCCACTTGTCAGGGGCAAACTAGACCACCCAGTAATCAACGAGATAGCCACAAAGGTGAGCATAGCTGATTACTGTTTTTCAAGATTTTGGACGAGAGATGCAGTACAATAGAGATAACGGTCAAATAGTTATCCGGTGGTCAATCCAGAAAGGGTAGGCAGACTGCTCCCATTAGCGTATTACTTGCCTGAAAGTGAATAATTAGGTTTGTGCCCTTGCCAAAGAGTGCTGTGTCTGAACGGATTCGGTCCAACGCAAAAGTCTTCGATTTTGAACTGGCGGACGAGGACATGACAAAGTTGGATGCTCTGGACAAGGGAAATGATGGGGCTATTACGTGGAACCCTATCCATGCTTTATGATTAGTACTTAGCTGGTGCCAAGTGTGAGTTTTCCCTGTTTATACACAAGTGTAATAGAGAGCATAGAATACATGAGTCATTGGAGAGGGGAAATTATTGAGGAAGGAGCTTGAGAATCTTTTTGGGCAAGATCGATGCATGAACAAAAAAGAGAAAAGGTAAAAGCAGTGCAAGAAAGAACAAAAATTATGGGGAGTCATTGACTGCCGGCATAGTCTATCATGTATTCGCATGTGTTGTCGGAGATGCTTGGGCTCGCTTCGTTAGTTCTTCCTGTCTCTGCCACAACAACTCGCCCCACAGGGGATGAGGAGGTATACGACCAACGAGAGCACGGAAGATTTCCAGCCTTCATCCAATTCAGTGGGAACCTTGCACAAAAGAAAAAGCTGAAATCTTACCATTTAGCCTTGTCTTCATCGGAATCTGCGAAGAAGACAATCTCCTCGTCATTCAGAAATATCAATCGGAAGGAACGCTCCACTCCGCATAGATAATCGTCGTCGTAACGGGGGCTACGTCCAGACGCAGGGCTCATTGTAGCACCACGACCTTGCTGATCGTCCTCGACCGCTACAGCTTTTTTCAGATCAATCGTAGCTGTTGCTTTCTTTGTAATGTCATTAAAAGCTACTAGATTGGCGCCGATTACGCGGAAGCGCCGCCGTTTCCATGTCTAAAAAATATCAATAATGAGCGACATATAAATTCCGGTTACATACCATGCAACCTCCACCATATTGGGTCAGGGTACCTTCAAAGTACGTGACTTTGTGCCAATTGAGATGCCTCAACCCGCGACAGCACTCATCAAGACTTTGAGGTATCTGATCAGGTGCGATGCCTGGGAGCGGTGGCAACCGAAAGATCTGTAGGACAAGTTCTCCTACTTGTTGAGTCGAAAACTTCCCACCTGGTTCCAACCGCTGCCCAATCAGTGGATAGCTCGTCTCAAAGAGCCTTGTATCACAGTGTGCAGCAATATCTTTGAAAGCCACAAAAACCCTTGCAAGTGTACCGTCTGGTTTCATATACCGCGCAAGATTCTCTGGCAGTCGGTGCACGGGCGGGAGTGGAACCTGTGCCGGTATCTTGTCCTTCGAAGTCTTCTTGGGCGATGAATAAAAGAAACTACGCATCCCACCTTTGGATGGGGCTTGTACAACAGGTACAGAGGGAGGCGGTGGAGGCGGTGAGAGTGCCTTGAATTGCGCCGCTATATGAGGATCGCGTTTGACTTTGAGAGTCAAGGTGAATTCCAACTTGCTATGTTCAATCCTGCTCGACTCGTCAGTAATTTTATATGAAGCAAACCAGAAACCCCTCACAATTCAAACTCTTGACCAATGCGGGTGTTTGGACCTAGTTGGCATTCAGGCGTAGTTACAAAATGAATTCCGTTGTTCAGAGTACAGGTAAGCAAGGTCGACTGGTGAGGTAATGGCAGATGCATGTTATTGATGCCCAGGACTACGTCACACCTTTGGATAAGCTCATCCAGGAAAGTCAATGTTATGGACATACTCTTAACAAAAACTTTGCCATAGGCCTTTCCCGATTTCTCTTGCGCTCTATACTCCTTGATGAGCTTCGAATATTCATTCTTATGACGGAGATCAGTTTAAATCCGACCTGCTTATGAGAAGCATACCATATCCGATGGCCGCCTAACTGCGCGCCACGCCTTGCCAGCATTGACATCCCCAGGTCCAGACATATGCGCTACGCCATCTGGGCCAGAAGAGGACGCATAGATCGTTCCCTCGCGTTCTCGTACTTGGTACTTCTAAATAATGACTGAGCTTAGCAGTTTCAAGCCTCCGGCAAAAGCACACTCACTGCTTTCTGTTGTTTTGGTTTTGGTTCAACAAATTTCTTGAGCTCCTTCTCAATACTATCAGCAAGCGCATCGTTGCTTTCACTGACGACACCATCTAACAGCCCTTCTCCCGTCCTCTTGCGCAAGATCTCAGCATCGCCAGTACTCATGCTTCTCCTCCTGCTCGGTCGTCCAACGCCGAGAAGCTGCTGCTCAGCATTCTTGGTTTTAGATTGGATTGCAGGACGAGGGGGACAAGAGTACTCTCTTGAATGTTCTGATTCTTCATCGAAATTTGCTTCCAGTTGACGCATTTCACGACGTTTCTCTAGAATCAATTGTTCGCGATGATTGATATTGTCCTTTGGTGGGGGTACTGGGGGAAGAACTTCTATCGAAGAATCACTTCTGTCCTTGTCCGGTGAGAAGCCAATGCCAGTGGGGGTATGTAACAATGGCGTTGGTTCAGTCATAGCACGAGCAAGAGGGGAACAGTTTGGTCTTGAGCCAACATTTGGAGGGTGCATGTACGATTTGCACTCGGTCATGATCGAATCGTCGCCTTCAGGCCCACCCACGCCTGCCACATCATCCATGAGCCGATCCAATGCACTTTTCATATCCATATCAGTGTCTTTGAACTCGATCCGGATACGAGGCCCTGATGCCTCTACTATGGTATCGCTGCTATGACCACTGCTTCTGCTTTCCATGCCATTACTGGAAGATTTTAGCGGTACACCGGGGTCATCAAGCTTATCTGAGGCTACTTCCTTCGAAGGAGTGGAACTCTCCAAGTCCGTAGCCGAGGCCTCAGGTGGGCGCAGCTCAAGGTCCTTTGCTTCTCGGGGGGAATTTGGCTTCACTTTGAAACTGAGATCGTGTGACACTATATCAATTGCCTCCTGGCCCTGTCTGGCTCCGCTGTTGCTGGGATGTTCAATGACAGATCCCCTGGGGGACGCGCCTCTGTCGACCATCCTTGATTGCTCCTCATTTTCTGTAGGCTCAGAAGGGGCACTTTCACTACAAGTGAGAGAAGTTGATCCTGCATCCATTTCTGGTGCAGGACTTCCAAGACTGCGCCTGGTTAATAATCGCCTTTGCACATCCTCGCGTGTGATGCGCTGACGACCTGTAAGACTTGAATTACTACTACTTCGATCGCGACTGATTGACAGCGGAGAAGCTGCCCGAAACAATGGAGAAGACATGCGGGGCGGTATGGCGTTCGGGCTACGGCTATGGTCTCCCGCCAGCGGGGACGAGCGCGACCCATCCATTGGGGTGGGATGAGGAGATCGGCTTCTGAGGGGTTCGTCTGTAAGGATGGCTGCCCCTCTGGGAGACGACTACGTTTGCGTTGAGATCAGTATAACATGTTAAACTCGAAATGCTAACATAGCTTACATCCTCCCTGTTGGCTACGAGAGTCTCTGGACCCCGACTGAGTCCCGTGAGGCTAATCTCTGAATTTCCGATCGACAAATTTAATGAGTCATCTTTATATTCCTCATGCATTGAAACATCGCCCTCGCGTGCAAAAGGACCAGGTCCCGACGGCGACAGTGAGATATGATCCTCGTTCATGCAGTCGCCTGCAACTGTTAACACATTTCTAATTGGTGGAAGATTGCACTGTACCTTGTGAGATATCGAAATGCGGAACAGGTATGTCAATGTCACCGGGCAGATGATGTGCCAATGATTTCATCGGAGACGGGCTAACAGGGAGCTTCTCTACATCGTCATCCACAGTAGATTGTCCCGTTTTCTCTTCTCTTGCTTGTTTGACTCGCTCCGCATGGGTTGAGCGCCCTAGAGGAGGCGTTGCGATAGAAGTAGGTGATCTTCTGGGAGGTGTAGAAGGCTGAACAAGTGGTGAAGCACGTGGAGAAACATTGATGCTGTAGGGAAAGCCACTTGGGCTGTCGGAGGCGGAAGGTGGCTGTCTAAATGCCGAGGGATTGGGCGATTCGGTGGGGGAGAAATGAGGAGGTGCAGGCTGAGGTGATTCATGGTGATGCTGGAGATTGCGGTCTGCGTGGTGACCCAGGGGTATACCATTCTCAGTTTCTAGGTCAGGTGGTTTGCCGACAGTACGAGGTGGAGTACTGTATCTCGTGGAAACTAAATGTTCTTCAGCAGCAGCGTTAGACGCGAACATTTCATCCACAAGCCCTGTTATGCTGACATCGGGATCAAGGTGAAGGAGAGAGGGACTCGCCCCTTCTGTTTCGATGTCTGGAAGACGAATACCTTCAAAGGAATCGTCATCATCAGTCACGCCGTCAGCAGGCATGGGACGACTTTGAAAAAATGGACCATCCTCGTCTTGTTCATCCGAACCTTCCCCGTCCATCTCATCGTCCGCGCTGTCGAAAACTTCCTCGTCTTCGTCCTCGTCAGGGGCAAACTCTAGAACATCACATCTCTCATCAAATGTGACAGTTTTCCTGCGTTCCCTCCTCCCTGAACCGCTCAGTCGTGGTCCGAGTAATCGTCGTGAAACTAAAGATGATCTAGCCGGTGACGGCGCAGCGTTAGGACCGCGACTTCGCAAAGTTGTACCAGTTTCTTCTGGAGATTGAGACGATAGGGCAACTGGCGACTCCGATTCTGAAGTTGGGAGGGGAGGTGGTTGCGATGACGGTCCATACTGTCGCAGGCGGAAAGGACTTTTAGAGACTGGCTCCTTCTCAAGCAAGTTTTGGAAGCCTTTGCTTTGTCGACGCTCTCTCTTGAGCGCAAAAGGACGTTCATTCTCTGTTTCGGCTTGCTCTTGGATCGATATTGGTCGAGGTCGTTTTTCACCGGAGACTCGCCTAGTCGGTGGAAATGCGACCGATGAAGGACGGCTTGATGAAGGACGGGTTGGTGTCGATGGCAGAGGTATCTGTGATTTGAACGGCGATTTGCTCACAAGATTGTTGTTACGGACGTGTCTATAGCTGGAGGAAGTGCGACGGGCTAACTGTGTAGAAGAGCGAGGAGAATCCCTTTTTGCAATTCGTAGTGGTGAAGTGATAGAGGCATTATTTGGCGACTCCTTTGCGTCTGGAGGGGGTGAAGTCCACCCCATGCCTGATTCGCGCAGAATTGATGACTTGAGTTGATCAGGTGAGTTGGAAAAGAGCTTGTCTCGCAAAGGTTGCGGAGATTTGTGTCCTTTCAGCATATATGGTGTCGCTAAAACCGTGGGGATTAGCCCGACCTATTGTCGTGAGAGCTAAAATACCGTGGGCGCTGCACCAAGGACACTGTACAAGACTAGGCCAGAACAGTAAACAAACAGCCTCGTGGGAATAATTATCCGCGCGCCTATCACGTGACGGCGTTTTCCAAGACTCAGGCTAGAGAAAATGACGACCGTTTGGACGTCGTCATGACCACATCTTACTTGATCTCCGCGTATATATACGCTGTTTAGCAGTTCTATTTTATCATGCCTTGGCCTGCTCATATTGTATTCAAATCCTCTTGTCTGACGGACACAGAGACGGAAGAGAACAAGTTCTATGGACTTCATAACGCTATTCTCAACAAATACTTTCCTTCAACCCAATTCGCGATTATGCCACAAGTACCCCACTCCAGAGGCCCCGGAGACGGACGATATCAACAATACCGATTTCGTGATTTCATTTGTCATCGAGTCCGTGGACCTCGATTCATCCCCCGTCTTATTCATTGAAGTCAAGGACCCATCTTGGTCCCGTAATCGCCCGCGACTACGCCGAAAGCAAATTCGGGACCGGTTCGGCTTCCTTTCTCATCTCGTCCGAATTCCCAAGTTCTATGGAATCAGTGCTAGGAAGGCGACTTTCCTACTATACCTACGACAAGGCTACTGGAGCCGTTGAGCCTGCTGCTCTGCCAGACGACTCCAAACATGTCATAGAACTGCTCCTGTTGAAAGATGGGACACGAATATCATGGAGGAGGAGGGTCATACTAAGTTCCGGGCGATGTTAGAGGATATTAAACAGATGATCCGTGATTTGTGGTGCGTGCTTGTATATTCTGATAGTCAATCTCTCCCTCATGCCCTCCTAGAGATACTGTAACATGACTTTTTGGTATATTGATGTGTATCGTTATCTTTTGGTGAATGTGATCAACCAGTGTATTACTGCCTAATCCCTTGGGTTTATTAATCACTAACACTAGTGCTACATATATGCTAGGTTTGTCATCACCCGAATGAGATCACGAAGCCATGCTACAATTTATAACAAAACGAGGGTGAGTTGAATGAATGGGTCCTATTACTGCAATAATTGCGTTGAAGGGATGCGTGTCCAAAAACGATTAAGCGAAGCGCGGTGCGTAAGATATTGTCAGGCCGTCAGTGGAATGAGAGGACCGCTGCTCATAGAACAATGCCGGTCGACACAAACTCTTTCTCGCTGGATTATCCGCCTCAACCGGACGCGGTATTCGTCACCAAAAGGTGCCATCACAAACGGGTTTACCGTCTCAGACGACTGTCGTGCGTGCGTCGTAGTCAAAAGCCGAGTCATAGATGTAATGGACGCTCCGTCGCCGTTTTGATTACGGCGTTGCCTTGCTCTCTTAGGAGACTTGCTAGTGTTCTGTCGGACCAGTTGGGGGATTCTGAGAACAGGAGTAAATGGACTTGTGGCTTGACTGAGAAAGCCGAGAAGATGAAGCTGGTCAAAACCCTAGGTGACGGCTTTTTGGTTTCTTGGCCTGCCTTTCATGTCCTGTCAAACATCAGTGGCTGGGGTACAGCTCATGTTTTTAAATTTGGGGTTGAATCAATGAAAACATCATGTAATGGCATGGTCCACGTCACTAGTTGGGTCAATTGAAGCTCTGGGCCTGACATTTTGAGGCACATTGACAATGTATCATTAGAGGGAGAATGAATTAAATATACAGTATCTACATGAATCTGCTGGCTGGCATGCTTCTTCCACATCAGATTCATTATACCTTATATATATTTGTAGATACTGTATATTTGACCCAAATTCTACTTTACAATAGGCCAGATAAGATTTAGCATGTCACATGAGTGTCACGTGTATGTGACGTTGCCCACTGAAGTCACCGGCAATTACCGGTCCGAGAGTGCATCCGCCGCAGACATCTCTCCCACTTACCATGGCCTTTCAGAGTCTCGTCTCCGGTTCAGAATGCAGCGTTGCAACCAACCCGTTGGCACAAGTTTTAAAGCACACAGAAGGTGATCGCAGCTTACAGCAAGTAAGTTCAAGTTTGATTCAACCGTTCCGTTGTTTCTTATTTCCGTGTAAGGATAGAATCTCTGGTCCTTCGTCATCTAGCGTGAGTTTACTTACGCACAGATGCAATTCGAATCTTACCATTAGCAGCTACGCCAACTTCCTGGCGCTTCCAACTCTGCGAGCGAGCACGATTTAGCTCTCGCTAGGCAATTCTTTGACGCGAACCACCAGGAACAGCGATCCTTCGTCGCAAACCCGCCTGCACTTCTTTCCCACCCTCAAATCGTGAATTACACTGCTGTCCAGCATGGGATATACCCTGCAAAAACTAGAGATTTCCAGAGTGCTTGGCAGCTAGAACAACAAGTCCTGACTCCTGCTCCGAGCCAGGCATCATGGGCTAGCGAATTCAACAACTTTGGAACGTTGCGTAACGGATCTCCGTCTGGACAACAGCAGAAGGTACATGTCCAGGATGAAGGTGCGTCTTGGTTTACAGGACCAATGTAGAAGTGTACTGACATACCTCCAGCCCAGCGACCTCTATATCTATCGAATACGTACAATTCCATGTCCCCAGCAGGCATGTACAATGCAGGGTGGCCGGGGTTGTATACAAGCACAAACCTTGATATGGGTATACAAGGCAAGGGTAAGGGTAAGAGTCGGGAAATAGATTTTGAGGCTGCTTTCGACCAAGTCACTGCCTCGCTGGCTTCAACGCAATTAAATACCTCCAGGGTAGAAGAGGTCAAGGAAAACGATGATGTGGCAGGCGAAGGGAAATTTGACTTAGAACAGTAAGGGCCATGACTTCAGCAGGAACAGGCAATTAACTCAACGGGTACTAGATATCTGTCTCGAATTGAACAAAATTCCAGTTCTGATCCTTCATTAGAAGATGCGGCGAAATGGGAAGCAGAAATTAACCAGTTAATGTCGGCTCAGCGAGACGAGCTGGATTATGGTGCTTCTATGCAAGAAGCTTGGGAGAACGGCATAGGCGACTTCTCCAATGACACTCAGCTTCCGAGCACCTTTATTAGATTTGATGATGAAGGTTTACCCATATTGGATGACTACGTATTTGGTGAGTTTCGCGAAGTTGAAAAGACTTGTCGTAGTTTAACGGAAAGTAGAGAAGGATAACAAATACTTGGATCCTTCCGCCTCATCATCAGCCAGCCCCCTTTTCCAAAATGCCAAGGCATTGTTGGATGCTAATGGGTCTCTTTCTGAGGCTGCATTAATGCTTGAGGCCGCTATCCAGAAGGGGGAAGGAGGATACGAGGCATGGATCCTTTTAGGGGATGTGCGTACAATGGATGAACGAGAAGACGCAGGAATGCGTGCCCTCATGCATGGAATGGGGCTGGCCGAGGCAGCGGGAATTCCTGGGCCCGGGATGCTCGTGAGTACATTTGCACCCAAACATCGCGCTGAATACTAATTAGACCAAGTCACTGGCGATTGCTTTCACGAACGAATCCTACAATAGAGCATCGCATATCATGTTACTGCGTTGGCTGAGAGCCACTTATCCTGAACATCCTGTCCCAGAAGATGCAATGCAAGCCTTGCAGACGCATTCGACATGGGATACACATCCCCGCATGACAGATCTCTTTATCAGTCTAGCAAGAACTCAACATAGCCGAGGAGCGGTAGATGCAGATGTTCAAGTTGCTCTAGGCGTGTTATACTACTCTAATGGTGAATATGATCGCGCCAAGGACTGTTTCGAAACTGCACTGTCTGTGCGACCTAAGGTCGTATCCTTCTACTCCTATCAAAAATGGGATTGACCGGAAAAACAGGACTATCTGCTTTGGAACAGACTGGGCTCTGCCTTATCCAATGGAAATGCACCCGAGGAATCATTGGGTGCCTATAGAGAAGCACTGAACCTGAGGCCCACCTATACACGTGCAATCTACAATGTCGGTGTGGCATGTATGCTTCTTTCTGTTTATAATTGGCCAAAATCTCACATGTCAAAGGTTTGAACATCGGAGCTCACCAAGAATCGGCCGAACACTTCTTGAGCGCACTGAGTTTGCAAAAGGCAACGAACGGTGATACAAGTGATCAGCTGTGGCACATTCTGCGGCGGGTATTAGAAGTCATGGCAAGTGCTATGCCAGTTACCAGAATACCGCATCTAATTTCCCCTAGGGCCGCACCGATCTTGTCGAGGTCGCGAAAGCGAAAGGAAGTTTAGACATATTTCGCAGGGATGGGTTCGATTTCTGATGAACGGGACGGATTCTTGTTGGTTTGCCTTCTGAGGAGCGGACCAGGGAAACAAGTTATATTTAGACTAACCTGGCAAATATATAGATAATCAAAACAATTTCCGAGTCTGAGTTACCTGATTCATCTGCTATTAGTAGGATGGCTAGCGGTAATGTTCAAGTGTAAGTTTTGCTTCTTTATATCTCTCCAAAGGCCCTCTGGATCAGGTTATCTCAGCCACAATCTGTCGCCATCACCAGGAAGGAACACTAATGGTCAATTGAACAAGATTTCATGTCAATTAACTCAGGACAAGGTAATCTCACGTCCATTCTGCGTGGCCAGGCGCTAAGAGCATCACTTACAAGGCGCGAGGTGGTGCCCAGGCAATGCGTGTGCATCATTTCTTTAGTCAACGATTTAGCCCTCACTGTTTGCCAGTCTACGGGGCTGGTCTTACTGAAGAAGATATGAATAAAGCGCAGGTCTGGATTGCAAGTTTGTCGTTTATCAACATTTCTCTTACCGTTGCATATGTGATAGATCGGAATATCTCCGATCTGGTGGGAGGGTGAGTTTGTTTTCCAACTCTTTGGAGTATACGTGTTACTCACAAGTTCCTAGGCAACCCTTGCAATACGCATCTCGTATGTTTCACTGCGTCATGTGTCCTTATTTAAAGCTAAGCGGATTCAACTCACTTTTCTTTAGCTTGATTTAGCGAAACATGTGAAAAACGGTTGCAAAGAGGAAGGTCTTGTAGGCTTGATATTCAACACCATCGGTGTCAGGTAGGAATTGATGAGAGCACCCATCTGCTTGACATTGAGGATCTATCTAGCGATGCTATCACGATGGGTACAGACGGTAAGGCAGTCCGGAACACATTGCAGTAACATAGTTGCATCTCATCTATTATCACCAAGGCATGCGATATTCGTAAGCTCGAGCATTCCCCGCGTCGCCTCTTTGCATAATTCTTGTCAGGTTACCGAGCCGCGATTTGATCGCAGATTCCATAGAATCGGTGAGATCAAGAAATTGGACGCTTTAACCATATCTCAATGCGATGGGTCATTCAGGTTGTAATGGTATCGTCAGAACTTTTACTACCACGGGTAAACGTTTGACGCCCGTATCACTGACGTAGGCTCAGCATTATGATGGCAATATTTCAATTCCTGGATGCGACAAGAACATGCCAGGGTGCTTTATAGCCGCAGCTCGCCATAATCGACCCACCATCATCGTATACGGTGGAACTATTCAACCTGGGGAACGCCATCTTGGTAAGCTTCCTCAGATTTACCAAGTGCTGCGAGTAACGTCTTATAGATTGCCCATCGATGGGTTACCAGAAGGGTGGAACAGTCAATATATCTGATGCATTTGAGTCGTATGGTCTGTGCTTGCCTTGAATTAGGCATCTACATACATTGAACCACGTATCATCCAGGTGCTTTTGCCGTTGGAAAGATTACAGATGAGGAGCGTTTTGATGTCGTCCGCCACGCTTGCCCTGGGGCTGGCGCTTGTGGTGGGATGTACACAGCCAACACGATGAGTTCGGCGCTGGAGGTCTCTACTAGACGATTTTTTGTTCATTTTCAGACTTATAATCCATCGCTCGTTAGGTGCTTGGGATGTCACTTCCACACTCCTCCAGCACGCCTGCTACGTATACTGGTGAGGGCTGACTCAATCCATGTACTACTGCTAAAAGATGCTTCAGCAAAAGTCCAGGAATGCTTCAAGGCGGCCAAGTACCTCAAACGACTACTCGAATTGGATATTAAGCCAAGGTGGGCATGCTGAAATCAATTCTTCCCTATGGGATCCAAAGATGAGACCCAGCGACATTTTGACCCGGGCATCCTTTTTGAATGCAATGGTTGTCATTACCGTTCTCGGTGGTTCGACGAATGCTGTAAGTTGTCTACAAACATCGGTATGACGCCTGTAGAATTCCGCTAGGTCCTGCACCTGCTGGCTATGGCCCGAGCAGCGAACATCCAACTCACAATTGACGACTTTCAAAGTATTTCTGATAAAACGCCTTACCTTGCAGATCTGAGGTACGTCCACCAACAAACCTGCTCCATTTGCATCACCACCATCCACCCGCTTATTTCCAACAGACCTTCAGGCAAATATTACATGGAAGACATCCATAGGATAGGGGGAATACCTGCTATTCTGAAATATCTGCTTAACCATACTGATCTCATTGACGGGAGCCAACTTACTGTGACGGGCAAGACCTTAGCAGAAAACGTCGAGGATGCAGAAGAACTTAGGTTCGACATCCAGGACGTTTTCCGACCGTTGGAGAACCCAATTAAGAAGACTGGTCATTTAACTATACTCCGGGGCAACTTGGCACCGGGAACAGCAGTTGCAAAGCTGACCGGAAAGGAAGGGTTGCGTTTCGAGGTTTGTGATCTATGTATTTGAGGATGCAAATAAAGATCCATTCCATGACATTGTAGGGTGTCGCGAAATGCTTCGATAGGTGAGGCCCGACTTTCGTATCATGTCTTATCCTGACTTCTATCACTTGTAGTCTTGAAGGATTCTACCCTGCTCTAGCCGCTGGGGAGATTAAGCCAGGCACTGTGTTGATTTTCAGATACCAAGGACCTAAGGGTGCTCCGGGGATGCCCGAAATGCTCGGTAGGAGTAATCTCCCCAGGGAAGTAGAGGTTTTGACGGTTCTGCACAGGGCCGACGGGTGCTCTTACTGGTGCGGGACTTGGAAAATCGACGGCATTGATTACAGATGGACGTTTCTCTGGTGCTAGTCATGGATTCATCATTGGCCATGTCGTGCCGGAGGCACACCTAGGTGGTCCCATCGCTCTTGTGCAGGATGGTGACCCCATTGTGATCGATGCGGAGGAACGAAGTATCAATTGGTTGATTAGTCGAGAAGAAGAGCAACGTAGGAAGCAAAGGTGGGATGCCTCAAACAAGAACGAATTACTTGTCAAGAGGGGAATCTTGTATCGCTATGCTCGAGACGTCGCGGTAAGTTTTGCAAGAGCTATTTTACAGTCAGCTAAATGCGAATTTGAAAGCCTGCAAACGTTGGCGCATACTGTGACTAAAAGAGAGAAGAAAAAAACTGGACAAATACAATGTATATTTTCTTCCGAGTCACTCCTCAATTCCATTGTACAATAGATCTATAACACAGAGATTGTAGGAAGACTATGAACTTCATCGAGGGCATCAGCTCCTGTGCTATGAAGAAGATCCTCATGAACACTTTCGAGTCCAACCCCTCTCAGAATTTTGCCGATGCCCTCGCTCTTAACCGCTTGTAGCGCTTCCTCGCTTTCCACAAGTAGCATACCTGCAAATCCCAGCGAATTGACGCTGACAACACCACCATGGCTCATGCTATAGGCTTCATGCTTCCGGGGAATAAGG
Source organism: Amanita muscaria Koide BX008 (assembly GCA_000827485.1). Taxonomy (NCBI): domain Eukaryota; kingdom Fungi; phylum Basidiomycota; class Agaricomycetes; order Agaricales; family Amanitaceae; genus Amanita; species Amanita muscaria. Next base: position 158,397 of record KN818239.1, on the reverse strand, counting down.
TGCAGATGATCTTGCGTCATCCAGATGTTATATGATAGTTTTCCGGGGGGATAATCTGGGTCATGCCGAACCGTGGACACCACCAAGTCTAAAAGTTGTAGAAACGCTTGTGTGAGAGTTGATTCTAGCTCGTCTCGATCGTAAAACGCTATGTCGGAAGGAAACCTCCGCACATGGTTTGCGTATGGGAGGCGAGTGAGCGAAAAAGGCCGTTCTGCAGCCTGGATGATATTGATTATGGGAATCATGAGATGACGACCAACCTGAAACTTCAAGCTTTGTCTTCTTTGCAAGCTGTTCGACCGGTGGAATAGAATCCAATGCCAGCGGTAGGAACTGCACATGCTTGTGAGGTTGGCTTGCGCCACTGTTCTCGCCACCTGACAAGGTGATTCATGATGCAAACGAGTTATGTTTATGAAATACGTACAATTGTAGAACGCGATGAAATTTTGCCCGATACGTCTCGCAGCGAGCAGGAATTGGAAGATGGTTACCAGGTCGGTGGGTGTCAAAGGGGAAGATTGCGGTTGATATTCTAAGAGTGCGTCGTTAGATTAACGTGATGAAAGTTGCCTCGGCCAAGATCCCACCTTTTGAAGCCACGATAAAGTGCTGTGGAATCACAGAATACTTATTGAGCTGGCTCATTTATCAGTACTCGCGATCTAGACAGAGGGACATTGCGGACCAAGACCACGTATTGATCTTGCGTCTGTTCATCTTGAAGATCTCCGATGTGAAGATTGGGGTTATACGGAGGTAAGAATGGATCTTGTTTCGTTGAAGGGACAAGGCTGGCATCCTCGACTAGGGTATTCGGCTTCTTCTGTAGAGCAGGACACACTCGGATCTCAAACTGGAGTAGCGTAAAGAGTCGATCAGTAACGATAACGTTATACCCTTGCCTGTAGAACCTGCCTCTACGCCGAATTCTGGATGTTTGGATACGGTAGAGGGGAAGAACAATAAGTCCCCAGACTGCAAAGCGGCATCAAACTTATGTGGCAGATTGGCAACGATTTCAGACGCCATGAAATGTGAGTTTAGTTTGAATCAGGGCAATCTTAATAGCCACCAAACCTATTGAGGAATATCACACCTTCGAGCAGAAAATTGTAGTTCAGTCCTCTGAACGTTAACACTAGCCCAAGTAACACATTACAGCGACCTGAGAAGGCGAAGGAGTGGATACTAGCTCACACTCCTCCGTCTTTTGCTCTATTCTCCTTCTCCTGCGCCATCTTCTCACCAAGTGCTACCGCCCGCGCATAGCAAACCGCAGCTATTAATGACCAAATCGCAGCATTCGTTCCCTGAAAAGACCGTGAGTTAGTCAATGAAGACGGCTAGATTGTTTACCCAACCTGATAATAAAGGATATTTAAGGCAACCTGAAATACCAACAGAACAATGCGCAGAGCAAGGCTTCGATAGATCCTTGAAGATCCAAGGGGTAGAAACGGAAACTCCAAGGCGATAATCCAGAAGCCCAAGAGAATAGCGACAGATTGGATAATTGGAAATTTGACAATCAACATGATGAAAACCGCAAACTTGGGCGAGGGCCTGAGTTGATGTCAGTAACGAACCACGGGCAAGTGGGCAGATCACTGACTGTAAGCCTCCTGGATTACGCAGAATGCCACCAATGAAGTCCCAAAAGAATTTGCGATAAAACAATCCCCAAAAACCAGCCCAAACAGCATCTAATCGAATGTGTAAGACAGCAGTCATGAGTGGAGAGGGAAGACATACATATACTGGCAGTTAGGGCTGTAAAGCGCGCATACTCATGCCACACAAGTTTGCCCATTGTTCCAGCAATGGACCAGAATTCGATAAACTCGGCTCAAAAACCCAGGCGCACTGCGGCAGGATAAAAGAGAGTGTTCACGATGGAAAGAAAACAACAAGAGAAAGGCGAAGGAGCGCAGCTCAGCTGACAGCAGAAGGGAGCAAGTCGAAGTAAAGTCTAAAGAGTGCCAGGCAACGCGACGGCATTGATAGATCGGAGTCTGAACGTTGCCTGCTTCGGACAGCCTAAATGGTTACCAGCGGGTCAATACAAAGGCAATATCTTAAATAAGATCACTCTTTATATCTTGTATCCGCCATGCCTCCCAAGCGGTCTCAGACGTCGAGAGACCTGGTACAGACGGGCCCAAAACATGTTTCCGGAATTGGTCCCAGCGAAGGGAAGAAGGGAAGTGTAATGAGACCAAGTTCCAGTCGTGCCCTTGTTCTGAGGAATGGGAAATATGGCGCGATGGGCACCGGAGAACTGGTCCCATTGAGAAAGAAACTCAGTGGCAGGGAAAAGCTTGACCTTCTTGCAGGTATGAGAGACCTATGGCTTTGTTATATGCCGATGCATACCATCAACAGAGGATCTTGTTCAGCGAGCTGTTATGGCCCCGTTTCGTCTTGAGCAATGCTTAAACATTGCAAGCTCACAGTTTGATGGTAAGATTGTCGTTTATCGATCTCAATAGGGCCTACTAGTTTGCAGCCTATCTCGACGAAATCGCCGACTTGAAGAACCCGGCTTTATTTTGCGACATCGTAAGGGCGGAGCTAGATGCACGCTCTCCAGTCGACCCACAACTAAAAGCCAAAATGCTCCATAATCCATCCCACATTGCGTCAACAATCGCAACAAAGTGTGTAGCGACATTCGTTTATTTGCTGACACCAACTGCTCCTCCTTGAAAGGATACATAATACATATATGCTTGCCGCAGGCTGGAAAGTTGTCCTGGACACTCTGGTAGACCTTGCTTCCAATGGTCTAACTGATGACAACATCAAAACCAAGCTCAAAACCAACTCGCATATCAGCCTTCGTTATCTAATCTTGTATGATATGGTTGGCACTCTGGTCAACCTGAACCAAGCACAGTTCGCGGCGTTAGCTATGACGACGCGTGAGCACTACGATCAACTTTTTGTCATAGATCCTTACCTTAATCCCCCCAGCCCATTACGCGCGGTATTTCAAGAGGGCAGAAGATGCAGCCCCGGACGAGCCAGATGTGAGATTTGATTGGACCGGGCTTCGGGAGGCCTGTTTGTCATTCATAGACTCTATCATAATCGAACTGTGCTTTCCGCGAGCTCCTTACCCGAGGCACCTTCTATTTTCTATCCTACGTGACGCCGTAGAAGAGGCGCCGAAGGATGCGAAGCGCTTTCCTCAAGCGCTTTGGGACGCTGTGGGCGATTTTTCCGTGCGATTGTCTGTCTCGTTGATATTTTACTACTCACCTTTGGGAGCAGGCGTCTGTTAACCTGTATTCACTCATCGAGGCCCCTCTGCTCGGCTCTGGCAGTGATAACTGGAAGAACACAGCACGGACGATGCCCGAAAAGTACGAACAATGGGTGGACGCTCAGATCTATTCCGCCGAAGCGTCCAGCAAGTATGCGAATTTCACAAATCTCGTCAATCCCCTGGACAAAACTAAAAATCCATCGGTTCTCAAAGAATTATGGAGCAAGATCGATTTGGTCAGTATATCAGCCACATCATTACCTTTGTGATACATATATGTCTTCCAGAACTACAAGTCAGTGGCGCATAAAGAAATCGACATTTTATGGGGCTTGGCTAAATCTTTCAATACTGTTCCTCAATGGCATGCCTTTTACACGCCATTCCCCCGCGGTGGGGCCGACTCGGACAACGATGTTCCAGAGACGAAGAAAAAGTCACTAGTAGTGACGCGAAATAGAAAGGTGGCAGTTGACAGCGATTCCGATGACAGCACTCCCAGCTCTTTGCCATCACTTCGGACAGTGTCCGGATCTTCAGAGGAGTCGGACGATGTCTCAGAGGACTCATCTGACGAAAATACGGATGATGAATCTGGGTACGATACTGATGAAGAGGAGGAGCTACGAGAGTTTCTACGCGCCGCGATGGATGTCGCCCATGAAGCGGATTTTTATGATTCGGCTAACTTGAACCCTGACCTCGACCCGTTGACTTCGAAGGACGCCCGCGATGAAAATCCATTTCTTAAACTACTTGGATCATTGAGAGGTTAGTTACACTACATCATAATATACTCCCTTCGATGGAAATCAATAGGTCGTTTGTTTTCCTCGGATCCAAAGCTCAAAGTGGGTGGCCGCAGTGAGCTCAGAAAGCCGAAAACCACTAGCGGTGAGCAGCGTTCGATGAATAACATTCATTTGAAACTGAACACAATTAGATTTACAGAAAACACCACTCGAGGAAATAGGAGAGGATGAGGAAGAAGAAAAGGTATCGCAGGCTTCGAAGAAAAAAAAGAAAAAGACCAAGAAAAGGCCAGCAGTAGGAACGTCCACAGACCAACTTCCAATAACGCCTGCTCCGGTCCCTGTCGCGCACGAGGACCCATCGAAAACACAAAACAAAAGTTCTAATGAGAAGCAGCCATCATCCGCGCAAATTAAAGTGACACCTAAACCCTCGCCAGCAGGAATATCGACTACCTCCCTTCTTACAATGCCGGTAGAGCCTACTGTCGCGCAGTCTGCCCACTCATACATCAAGACAGAGCATTTGGACGTCCAGAAATCAAAGACTAAGACAAGGTCAGATCAGGCGTCCATCTTTTCTAACGATACGAAGGACAAGTCAGGCTTCCTTGCGAAGTTCCGTAGAAAGAGCACGAAGGATACATCTGAGGAGGAGCAGAAGAAGGCGAAACGAAGTTGGTTCACAAAGCTCAGCAAAAAAGCATCCAACGGCATGCATCAGCTTCTGAGGACTTCACCTGACAAGGGTCTTGCACCAATGAAATGGGACAATTTTGTCTCTGTAAGCTTAAAAAGTCGAACATGAATTACCCTTATCAACTCATCGAGTAGCTCATGATAGAAATGGGATTCGCTTATCACCCTGAAACTTCGGGATCTAGTGTGAGGTTTGATCCTCCTGACGGACGTGATAAGGTATGTTTTGATACAAATCAGCTGAAAACCTCAATACTAACGCTTTGCTTAGCCAATCACTATACACAAACGTTAGTCGGCTTTTGAAGACGTCCAAGCCTATGATTGACGTTCTTATTCATCGTGCAGCCCATCCAGACTCGACACTTCAGCCAGTGAAGCTGAGAGAGATCGCCTCAAGGCTGAACAAATATTACGGATGGAATAAAGAAGAATTTTTGACCCTTGCAAAGTGATCTTTTTTTGCTAAATGACTCTGCGTCGCATTAAGTGGCGTAGGGCTATCAATTTAACGTACAATCAGATGTAACTTCTGGCCAGGTCCTTTATTGCCCATAATTTCTCCAACGATTTTAGCTGAGGAACAATTAGTATGTAATACAACATAGAAGCAACAAATGTCCTAACCAGCTCAGGAAAGCCCTTTTCGTGAACTATTTCGCTGACAATTTCCTCCAAAGCATCGGGAGAAAAGTTGTACAGCTCCGTATTTTGGAACTCTTGCAGAGCCGAAAGCAATTCGTGCCTCATCTTGTCGGTGGCGGGTTCTGCCTGGCCATTGCTCTTTGAGCCCAATGATTGGTTTTGAGGTTGTCTATCTTGCGAGGATAGCTGTGATTCAGGAAAATGTAGCTGCGAGTGTTGCTGGCTTCTAGTCCCTGTTTCGTGATGATGCAAGTATCCAAGGTGTGACCTAGTATCTGGAATGTTACAGAACTGGGATTGGTCCGAATAGACATTAGCAGGCGAAGAAGTCAATTGGAAGACATCCTTCTCTTGTTGAGATGAGCCAATAAACTGCGGTGACGATAGTGGCATTTGGAATACTGGCTTATCAGGAGGAGCAAGACATCCGGACATAGGTGCAGGTCTAGGTACCAAAGGAACATTGAGATCCGCAGGAACATTCATCCGGGAAGGTAACTGAGGAAGGTCCCTTGTTTTCGGCAACAAATTTCGGGATGCTGCTTGAATCGGGTTCAAATTAGGGACGCTTGCAGGATTCAACTTGCAAGGACAGACAGTGCAGATAGAATTGATGAATTCGTTAGTGAGTGCAGCGGAGGCGAATGTGAGTTGAAAGCGTCGATATGTCTTTTGGGTGTAAACTTTCAGCAAGGCGCATATAGGACGATAGTTGGAACCCATACAGGATTTGAGTTTATTGTGTCCTTTGGGTGCAAATAACGAATTCCGACAAGGTTATCTCTGTAGACTGCTTTGATGGGCAAGCCTTGTAATTGCTGATTTTTATCTATAACCTTGTCTGTGGCGAGTGTCGAAAAGGACAAGAGTTCAAGATCTTCCTGTCGCGGTGGTTAAATGCATAAGATGGTTTACAGAATTCTTGTCGGGTGTACTTGCAAAGACAACTTGAGGCTGATTGTCACTTCCATCACTGATATTCCACAAGACGCGAAGGCGGACTTCTTGTAGATCAGAGTTGTTGTTCTTAGTAACATCAAGCACGAGGCGAATTTCAGGATTGGTGAAATGTTGCCAGTCAGAATAGGTCTGTGCGGTTGTTGGGTATGACCTGGAATACTTGTTGAGAACATATGACGATGTAGCAGTGGTGGAGTGGGCCATGATTCTTGTTGTTTGGTACAGGGTAAATAAACCTCCTCGCCATCATGACCGCCCGAAAGCTCCCCCGCCGTGTCGCTAAAACTATTATGAAGTCGCATAAGGTTCTAATATCAAGGGATGGGGTACCTATACGACTACGACCAGTCAGCACATTTATGTTTCTGGGGATGCACACTGTTCTTACACCACCCATTTCTTGGTTGGTTACATATAGTGGTTTATACTCTTTGCATTCATTGATATGGCAACTCTTGCATTCCTTGGATTCACCAACTTCTCCAGAGCACTTCCAATAAACGACAAAGTTCTGCATTTTCTGTGTTTCGCCGTGGTCACGGCAATATTTTATTTTATCCTCGACGTGGAAGAGTAAGCAAGCTCTCTGCATGCCACGTCAAAAGGCTGACCGAGTTTTACAGAGAAGCACGCCGGGTGTGGTTTTGGAGGCATCTTGCGGTGATATTCACCATATTTATCTGCCTTTTCTGTGGCGCTATCCTCAGCGAAATTGTGCAATCTTTTCTTCCCGTGAGCACGTTGCTACTTCTTGTGCTGGCGTTTCTTATACTTCGCAGTATAAACAGTTTGACATCAACGATATATTTGTAAGGTTGTCTATACTCGGCTGAGATTGTCCAGTTAATGGGGTTGCGTAGGCCAACCTGTTGGGTTCATTAACTGGTCTCTTTGTTGCACACTACATTGATCGTTATCATCGGTATAGGCGCGAGGTGCGTGTTACAATCCGTCTTTTTCTAGACAAGCACTATAACTTCTTGTAGATCGCACGTCTATATCGTCCTCTCGATACAGCAACACCCTTCTCTGACGACGAAGATGAAGGGACTGGTACGCAGCTGCTACCAACGCATACCCGCGGTACGATACCCAGCCACAAACGTGGAACAAGCTCGATACGTCTCGCAGATCCCTGGGATGAGCGTGAAGAACTTTTTGGTGTTGGTGGTGATAGTGATCTCGAAGATGAAAGCCAAACTCATACCCAGGCTCAAAAAAATAGTGATGGAGTACCTAGAATTACGATAACAGATGTATAATGTGTATTGCAATGGAGACTGTACGATAGAAAAGTTTTGACACCGTTTTAACTTATCGTGTGGGATAAGACCCTGGTAGCAATCCGCTAGTTTGTGCTTATGATTTAAAGCGTATTTGCTTTTCTATGATTTCCTGCTCAGCTTGCAATGCATACAACTCCGTAGCAAACTGTGCGATCTCGTCTTTGCGCTTGTCTGTCGTTTCACGGAGCGCAACGCATCCGTTCTCTGCGACGACGGTGACCTTTTCCCTCATCACGTCTTCTAGAGTCGCCTAGACTTTGGTAAGACATACGCCTGTTGCAATGCTTTTAATATTTACCTTCAAATCTCGCTCCAAACCATGGCCGATCCTTATCCAGTCTTCCCACCATCGCTTTTTTGCTCTCTCCCATTTGCCAATTGCCCATCTTAGGCTTGCGAGTGCCCCGAAAGCACCGAGGCCCACTGCTGTTGTCGGTTCAATCCCAAAGTTCATTGTGGACGAAAGTGCCTGAAGAAGGGCGTTATCCGTGCCAACGTTCAGTCCTGCCCCGGAAAGCCACCCAGCCCATCCGACCCAACTGAACGCAGCGCTGCTCGTTATACCGGCACTCATTCCAACGAACGTTCGTTGTGCACCTAGATGCAGATGCGTGGTCGGGTACTTATATAGTTGTGACTTCCGCTTATGTAGAGGTTCCACGAGAGTAGAAGGCGTAAGCGCGAAAGAAGGAGAGGTAGACATCTGTTGCATTGAATTGCGTAAGAGGGCGTAGTCATACGGAAGCTTCGCCTTGGTTTTGTCGAGCATCGAGAATGTTTGCACGTTGAAATCTTGTTGTAAAGAGGTAAGGGAACCTGCATGCATGACAAGCTACGAGGGCAAATCAGGGAATTGGTCACACAAGCATATTACTAGCAAGCAACCTTTTTCTCTAACTCGGGACACCAAGTGCGCTCGACTGCAGCGTGAACTAAGCCGCTGACCTCATCGACTCGCCACAACACCCGCCACCACGTCAAATTATCCATGATACCACGCATTTGTCGGTTTGACTGCATCATAGCTTCGGCGATGCCTTCCGTTTCCTGAACCGGAGCTTCAATGACTCTGGGTAGATCATCTTGACCAAAACGTATTATAGGTGGCCAGACCCTTCCCCATTTCGCTGCCTTGGCTTGCCCAAGTCCGAGTATCTCGGCCGTAGCATGTCTCCGCGCCTCCTCAACCTGCCTGCTCAAGGAATCAACGTTTGTCGAAATGCTTGCGACGTTTGCGGTTGCAGAGTTTATCATATCCTGGGAAGCATTAAGTGCGCCGCGCAGATGAGCCAAAAGAACGGTGGCACGGAATGTGGCGAGTGGAGGCTCCGATGGGACGCCAAGGGCGCGGTGCAGTGCATGAGTGATGGAGGATACACCAGAGCCAAGAAAATCATCTTGATACCGCTGGATAACCGAAGATGAAATCGGGTCGCCATGAAGGGTTTTCAGTGCCTGTACAGCCCTTGAGGGATCCATAAAGATGATTTCTTGGACTCTTGCAGACTCCGAAGCCAGCAGCGGATGCGGACGGTCTGATGGTTTGATAGGATGAGCAGCCTGGACTAGTACGGTATTGCTTGGCAAGCGGATCCGAAGGAGGTCGACAAGTGAGGTGGTAATTGGGTTGACCACAACAATCGGAAAGTCTGCTTTGAAGAGCAACAGAAGGTCATCCTCGCTCAGTGTTTTCAGATTGTCTCCAGACTTCACCTCTGTCAATTGGATGGCCGTAGGGAACTGTCGCAGATAATTGGAAGGAATCTGGATCGAATTGCCATTATTCGTTGGGTTTGTTGCGTAACTAATCAAACCTGAGCACGTTTTGGTAGGTTAGCCAGAAGAATTCGGACAGACGCACGAGATAGTCAAAGGTGTCCCAATGGCACGGTGGCGGTTGGATAAGACGTCGTTAACTGGATCGTCGGATGCCAATGGATCGGATAAAAGTGCCGTAACGAGGTCTTCAGAGGGTGACCACTGATCGGTTCCGCAGACTGATAGGTGAGTCAGCCAATGCATAGGAAACCCGGGAAATGACGGACCAACTACTCTTGCGGGTCGCTCAGGGGTGGACGCGTAGTCATTGTGGGCGTTAGTCAAAATATCCTCCCAGAACTCGGCAGACTCTGTGAATTGTGTGCCAGAGCCAGTCGGGGGTAATACCTGTGATACCAATTTCTTTATCTTGTACGCCAGCGTCAGGATTTGACCGTTGACTGCAACGGACGAAGCATGAGTGCCCAAAAATCTACCATGATTGGGGAGTCTGAAGCGCGTTTTTAGGACTAAATTTTTTGTTCTTGTGTGAACTAGACCGCCTGAGGCGCTTGCAAGCGCATGGCGAGCGAAGGAGTGGCCGTGGCGACATGTTGGCATTAAGCCATCCTCTGACCATTGACCATTTTCGGCCTGCTCCTTGAAGGTGCCAGGATACAAGGATATCGCTGGATGCAACTTGCAAGACCCCCTAGCTCAGTGGTAGAGCGTGTGATTCCAGTTCTGGGGATTCCACAAGGTCATCCGTTCAATCCGGGTGGGGGTCAGATATTTTTGCTGGACTGTCATGTTTGCAATGAGCCCCCAATGATAATTCCAAACGGCCAGTAGACACTGTACATAGATACCCTCGCTACTCCGGTCAGATTACTATCTTCCGCAGACTTAGCAGGGCGACAGCCATCAGACTGTCAGTGTCAATTCTTACTCGGGCGCTCCTCGGCGGAGCCTGAAATAGTCGGAAAAGTTCGCACGTAGCCTGCCGTGCTTTTGCATCGTGATCTTACTTATGCGGTAGCCAATTAAGTATACCCTCTCACTTCCCCCTCGATATGTCTTCCTCCTCATCACCCTCAGCGACTGCCCCTGCATCTCGGTCGCCATCGCCATCCACGCCAGAAGCGGGTGTAATAGATACTCTTGCCATTCAAAGTGATGCCGAGCTCACCTCTTGGTTCATCACTTCGGACATACCCATCGACGTCCACCAAACATGGAGCGAATCCATATTTTCTCCACCTCAGAGCAAGTCTGCTGATGACTGTATGCTCCCTCTTGACGATATCATTGAATCACACGCGTATCATGGGTATGTTCTTTGCTTGTAACCAAGGTCTGTTCTCACATTGAAAGCCAGGGCGCCATCTCCTTGCACAAGTTCGTCGCAGATTAGTTCCCCACAACCGCATATAGTCCAATTATGCGGCAAGTCCATACCAGAGGAGAGGACCGCAGTTCAAGATCTCCAGACCAGCAACTTTTTTGTGGCATCTCGCAATGCTTCGCTAACATTGACAAAACCCGAACCACCGCCCGCTCCTCTACCACGCAAGCCTGACTTAGCTTCGCTCAACAACCGAATAGTCTCTCCTCCGAAAGACTCGTGTTTAAAGTTAGTTCTCAGCTATTTTTGTATGCCGCCCTTGTCCTCAAACCCCGCACAGCTTTCCCTTGATATTTCCAAGTATACCAGAGGGTGGCACGAAATCTAGGGTGGAAACCCAGGTCAGAGTTACTGTGGACCTGGCAGACCCTTCTTCCATTACGGAGCCGTACAAGTACGACCGAGTAGGGTCCTGGCAATGGCTCAAACTCCCACCTGGCACTGCGACGAAACGCCGAACGCGTAAACAAGGAAAGATTGGTGAGTTGATTTGCATCAACCGAGTTTTAGCATCTAGATGCTATCCCTTTGAAGATCCATCTCCACAGGATACGCTTTATCTCCAAGCTTACGTCATATGCGCCAGCCCACCGAATAATAGGGTATTGAGTTGTACGAGCTGCCAAACTCGAGAGGTTATCCCCATCACTGTTCGGTTCGGTGTTGATTGCTTATCTTCCCACTTTCTTAGGCTAAGCGAGTCGCCAAAAAGCTTGCTGCTCGTGTCAGGCCGGCTCGTTCTGACTCGGATTCTATTGGCGATCCGTCGCATCCTCCTAAACACCACGAGGACACTACAAGCATCATTCAATTCAATTGCGCGGAGGTGTTAGAGTTCTCCACTGGGTCAGTCATACTCCCTCTCCGAATCACCTGTTATTGCCGTCATCATCGCGAGAAAGTTGGCTTCCTTGTTAACATGCAAATGCTGGATCACACTGGGCGTGTCGTCGCATGCGGCCAAACAAGGCCAATTATGATCACCGATGACCACAAGACTACTGCTACTTTGCAAGCCAGGAGTGGAGATTTCAACACAGAGACTGGTTGGCCCCAGCTGACTACAATAGCGCACAATGTTTCCATAAACGAGAGCAGCACGTCTGGCAGGAACAATAGAAGGGGCATTGGGTCACCAGTCACGGCAAAGAAGCGCCCAAAGCCGTACGATACCAAATCTAAGCCTCCTCGTCCCTCCAGGGAAGGTAGCGCGTCCACCCCGGCTTCTCCTTCTACATCTTACTCTGGACTTCCAAGCACAAGGTCTTCGACACCGTGCAACCTTATCTCACAACTTCTGACGCCAGACACTCTATTGTCGCTCGCTGCCCTTAGAGAGGTTGGAGGTCCATCCGGTTGCCCGTCGCCCGATATTTCTGCATCCAACTTCAACAAAACTTCCGACGTCCTGTCTGAAAATGACCTGACACCGACACCTGGTCCAACTATAGAGCCGCCTAATCTTACTATGGCACCTACGCATCCCATGCCACTCATGTTCTTTGACCCTGCGGGGATTCCTCAACTCTCGCCGGGCCTGGCACCTACTATTCACCGCCTCATTCCAAATACTGGTCCAACTCATGGTGGTATTGAAGTTACTGTACTGGGTGCGAATTTTCGCGCAAACGAGCAGCTTACCTGTGTCTTTGGGGGAATACCAGCTTGTTCAACACAAAGATGGAGTGATAATGCCCTTGTCTGTATCCTGCCACCAAGGAGTGCCCCAGGAGTAGTCGTTGTTTGGGTCGACAGGTATCAAGAAGCTCAGCCAAATGCACCTACATCCTTATTCACTTATTCAGACGAGACAGACCGCACATTGTAAGTAACTCATTTGCTAGTGGCTTTCTTCAGGGATAATTTTCGTGCAGAATGGAGTTGGCGCTTCAAGTGGTTGGTCTCAAAATGACTGGCAAGATCGAAGACGCTAAGGACGTCGCGATGAGAATAGTGGGCAGCGCAGGTGAGACTACGGAAACCCAGGCCGATAACCCGTCCATGATGCAAATCGCCATGGCGAATCCTGCAAGCACTCGCAACATACTCCCTTTGCTTCTGAATAGTGGACGAGAGACAGAAAACTTTGAAGCCCTCATCATCAATTTCCTAAAGCTACTTGATACACCGTTGGAGGGGATTACGTCACGTTCCATGCAAACGATTGACGTTATTTCCCATACCTCTACTACTGGTCAGACGTTGTTGCATTACGCCTCGTTCTTGGGTTTCGATTCACTGTCCAAGCTTTTGGTTAGCCATAAGGTTGATATAGACGCACGGGACAAGAACGGTTTCACTGCGCTTCATTTTGCTGCGCTCTCCGGGTCTGTTGATTGCATTCAAAGCCTACTAGAAGCAGGGGCTGACCGAGATATCGTCAATGGTGTGGGAAAGACACCAGCAGAAATCGCGCACAGGAACGTCCTTCATCTTCTCCAGGCACCACTTTATGACAGTGACGATGATGGTCTATCCGCATCCGATGAAGAAGCAGTGTGGGGTGATGGTGAAGAAGATGCAAGCGTACAGGTATCTCGTCGTCCTTTGAGGCGATTGTCAAGACGAAATTCCAAGCGGAATGTTGCCCTCCAGTCATTAACCTCGGCGCATTTAGAAATGTCAAGTCTTACACCACCCCAACCCACGTCTGAGAAGTCACAAAGCGGCGGACCTAAAGGGCAGGCGCAGCAACAGGCAGGCGTTGACTTGAAGCAGACCGCGTGGTTGACCGAAGTACTGCAGCGGACACTTGCGCAACTACAAGCGCCACAGGGAATCATATCCAATATACCACAGTTGCCATTGCCTAATTTGCCCCATCTATCGGATCTTCGCACTGTCCAGTGGAATTCCTTGACCCAAATACCGGTAGTGTTCCCCATTTTCGTGCCGATGCCCGGATGGCCCTCTTTCCTGCAGGGCAATAACAATGATAAGGACCAGACCGAGGCCGCTGGGAGAGGCATGAGTGCTGGCGCTCTTCGCACTGCTCAGGAACTTCGTGCAATGTTCGACAAGTGGGTCGCAATCGTAGGTGCCACCGCGACCAATCAAGCTAGCCAGAACCTGCCGCTCGATGACACACCCCCGCCTAAATATACCCCGCGTGCCGAGGCAGAAGGCTCCAAAGTAGTCGGTGAATCGTCATCATCAAACCACGCAGGCCCAGCCTCTAATCGACCAGAGGCGAATATGGCACAACCCGTTACACCCTCTGAGACTCGTCCTGTTGATTACATGCGAGTTCCATTGACAGATCAAGAAGTAAACGCATATGCATACGCGCCTAGCACAAAGCAAGTACAGAAACTGCAAAAGAAACGTGAGTGCTGTTGTTATCAGGGTGGGACGTAAAGACTTACATCAATTCAGGTGATCTTATGCTTCTCGTCTTTTGGCTTCCGATTCTATTTTGTATGTTTCATGGTTCTCTCTAAACTCGCCACTGACGGACGTATCCTTAGTGTCGTGCATTTGGGCCTTTTATAGTTTTGTAGTTGTCGCCTTCCAAGCAGTCAAGACGTTCCTTCCATTGAAGACTCCTCTTAGAGGATAGACTTTATCGCATTCGTTCTACAGACCAATATTGACATTAGCGTGCCAATGTTGTTCCTTTCATTGAAGACTTCTCTTAGAGGATAGACTTCACCGCATTCGTTTCTGCCTATTCTACCGACCAATATTGACATTAGCGTACCAATGTTGTAATGATAGACGCGACCCTTGTACTCAGTTGGCATATAATTATAGAAAGTATTGTTTGCGCTTGTTGTCAAGAAATCGATTTGTAGCCATTGTTGCCTGCAAGACTGCTAGCACATTTCATCCTGGGTACGGTATAACGATGAAGCGTGGAGCAGAGAAGCAGATCTCCAAGCTCGACCAACTCTCGGACGACGAAGAGACTGAGGTGAGCAGGAGCCACGTCGTGTTTGAAGCACCGCGTTCACGCGTTTACTATTCAGGAAGCCTCAGAGTTCAAGAAAGCAGACGAAAGCACATTAGCAGTCAGAAAGTTGGTATCTTCCGAGAATACGTGTGCAGTATCCTCTGACCATTGGCCAGGATTCGGAGCCTGCCAAAACGCGCTTTTGCAGGAAGTGCTACTACTACCGTGAACGGGACGTCGACGTCAGAGTCAGAAGTACGTGCCTTTTATGCAGTTTAGCCACATATTTGATCTCGCAACCAGTCATCGACGGGAGTACCCAAGTTTTCTGGTTTCTCTGGCTTCGCCCAAAGCACAAGCAGCCCATTCACGTTCGCCGCGAAACCGAGCTTTACTTCGGAGCCGCCACCTCAGCCACTCACAGCCTCGTCTTTGGCTTCGGCCCCCACGACCGTGTCTACAACTGCAAGCACTACTGCAAAGACACTTGCATCATTCCTCGGCGCCCCTCCGGATGCATCGGTTACTCAGAAGTTGAATGCCACTACTGACGCAACGAGTTTGGCATTTCCTCTCGTTATGTCGCCTCCTCAGGTGCAGCCATTATCTTTTGTCCAACCGTCGACTGGTTCGGAGCCAGCCAACGACTCAGCCGTAAAATACTTCATGGATTTGCGTGGTTTGAACGTATCTTTCGTCTCTGCTCTCTCAAGAGCCATGTCAGAAGATCCTTTTGTAGACTTTTCACAATTGCTTGAGCAGTACAAGAGCAGACGGTCGACCATACAGAGCGACTACGACAGGACGAAAAAGCCTGAAACGAGCTCTAAAGAGATGAACAAGAACACAACAGACACTAAACCTAATCCCCCATCGATGCCCGCACCCCCGACTTCATTTTCATTTGGAGGAACAGCTTTTGGTACACCCTCGTTCAAGCCGGCGACGTCGAACAATGGAGGTGGCTTCAAGCCATCGTTACCCACTACGGCAGACACACCGTCTCCGTTCAAAATCGGTTCAACATCATCTACGCAGTCTTCAGAGTTCTCAAACATGCCTTCAAATGGCGCGACCGGCAAACCCTCATCCTTCGCATCCACGACCAATGCATTTTCATTCGGAGCCAAGTCTGATCTACCCAACCCCTTCAAACTCTCTGCATCGTCAACATCAACAACAGGTGGTACGGCACCCGCATTCGGAGGTTCCAGTTTGTTTAGTCAGCAGCCCAGCTCGAGTCCTGTCGCTAAACCACCCTCTGCGACACCTTCGAGCGCGTTTAATGTGTTTGGAAAACCGTCTGGAAGTGGAAGCATTGGTAACCCAGTTGGATTTGGGTTTGGTGCCAACACAAAATCCTCGGACGATGCAGACACCAAGTCTGCGCCAACATCAGGGTTTGTGTTTGGTCACCCATCCTCGTCGTCGTCTTTTGGAAAATTCGAAGCAGAAAAGAAAGCGGAGAACAATGAAGACGGCGAAGAAGAAGCTGCTGGTACCGATGGCAGCGGAGCTACTGAGGGCGATGAGGCCGCTAAAGTAGGGGTATCAAGTCCTACCGCTCATGATGTTGAGGGAGAGGGTGAGGAAGAGGAAGAAACTATCCATTCAGTCAGATTGAAAGCACACAGGATGAGAAAGGCGGATGAAAAGGGTGGACAAGCTTGGGTTGAACTCGGCGTAGGTGCGTTCTAAACTATTCCTCCTAGAGAAAACAACTGAGTGTGCTTCAGGGTACCTGCGACTAAAGAGACACAAGGAAACTGATGCACGACGGATGTTGCTGCGAAACAGCTCCACAGGCAAAATTAACATTGTACGTCGGTCATATATAATTGTACCCGTTTCTCACAAGGGCGCGCCAGAACTTCAAACTATATCCTGGTTTCAAGGTGACACAAACGAAAAAGAGCCTGACATTCATAGGTCACGACAGCGGCGTTGCACAGACGTACAATGTCCGGCTCCCGAATGAAGATCAAATACGCGAACTGAAAGCGGCCATTGAAAGAGAGGTGGCTCTAATCAAGGCGCAGGACTGAGAGCTGAGCCATTAGATAGCCCGTTAGCATATTCAGCATACTCATCATTCCTTGTACATGTCTTTGCTTTATATATGGTTGCGCTCAGTGTAATATCGTAATTCTACTAATCATTTGCCATTGAAGTGACTTTGAGCATTATGCCAGATCGAGTTGAGAACAAATGCCTCGCTAAGAAGCATTTCAATTTCATGGTCACCCCAGTCCTGCGTTGGCAAAGACTGTAGGAACATGATGATACCCTGTGCTTGTTTAAGCAAGGATGAAACCAGAGAAGGGAGCAGTGATACCTGAAAATCCATTTGCCGCAACTTGTCGCTCCACTTGACGAGAAATGCGACACATACGTATAGATGGAACTGGGAGAAGGCATCGGGTCCTTCAGCCTGCAGATCGAGATGAGTATCGTCACAAGCGCGTACAGTACGCAAGATACGTACCAGATACGTATCCCACATCCGAATGGTATTCTGCACGCTAATCTCCCTCATTAACAAGCAATTCATCCAGCGGAAAGCAAACTGGATAAACTCGACGTTCTGGGACTCCAAGTGGGCATACAAAGGTGCTGGATCAAGCGCCTCAGCACGGAGTAATCATTGATGACTGCAAAAACAGACCATCAATCCGGCCGACCAATTCCGCCATCCTACGGACGGTCCTTTGTATACCTGGTTGTTGAGATATGTAGTTATCTTGAATACCGTCTAGTAGACGAGAGAGGCACCAGAAAGAGTCGGCTTCAACGGCGTCCAATGCATGTCTGGGTAGCAGGCCTGGGTCAAAGTGTTCTGGATCGGACTCTATAAAAGAGGGGTCAACATGGGTCATTGAGCCAGCACGAGGGGGTACGATACCGATATATGCAGATAGAAAGACTTGGAAAAAGGGGGTCACAAGGTCATTTATGCCTTGGACATAGCCGCTGGCAGGATGTCGAATAGCCCATACGTAAAGAATGCGCTCCAGGCTCTACTAAACAAGCTCAACTATGTGACTGACTGGAAAAGGGGAATGTCCTTACTCGCTGAGTAGCGGCGTGCATCCACAGCCGGACACCAGGGCGCGTTCGAGGAACATCAATCTCAATCTGGTGCCAAATTTGTTGATCCAGGCCATCTCGATCGCGTGCAAAGGCAACCTGGACGAGGGAGAGATATTCTTGGCGTTTTCTTGCTAGTGTGGAACACCGAAGGGAGGTTGGAAGCGGAAGGTAACCCTTTTTGATTTGCTCAGGTGGTGATGGAAATAGTAAGCATGCATGAACTCGCCAGCAAAAGCTGCCATGACACAGGGCGAAAATCTGGAGGGATGCCGGCCCAAGCGAGCTTTCGCAACTCGACTACAGTGTTTCCCTTCAGTGTTTGAGTATTACCTGTATTACATGATACACGCACCGATATTGATATCCGGATTGGACAGGCAGTCCACAAACTTTTGTCGACGATTTGTACGTATTGATCGTTCCCGCATTAACTTTTCGGATTGTTCGGGATCGGAAGATGGATCTTTAGGGTTACTTTGGGCTATCGGCGAAAGATCCCTACGCCTCGGACGATACTGGAGGCCACTCAGGGGATCTGCCGGAAAGGTGAAGCGGGCTCTACCACAGGAAAAGTAATACATATATATACCGTTGACAATGTCGTCAACATCTCCTCGAACGCTTGCACCATCGAGTTTTGGTTTCATATGGGTTGATAGAGGTGGGGGCCTCTGATCTGGAGACGCCGATTCAATATCAGATTCAGCAAGGACAACATCCCCCTCCACGTCGGCATCAGGAGAAGCCACGTCAACACCTTTGGACATGGAGGGATTATTACGGCGGTCTATGCTCAGACTACGTTTTTCTCCATGTGATTTCCTAACAATGGTCCAGCCATTTTTCAGCCCTAAAGAACCTTCCGGAGTGGATGGGTATGACGAGGTCGGGTTTGGAGGGTGTACATGTGTATAACCCCATAGATTTGCAAGGGTGGAATGGCGGGGAGACTCTGAGTCTGATGCACTGTCCCAAGCGTCGTCCTCACCCCAGTCAAGGGATTGGCGTAAGCGATGGGGGGAGGAGGCTTTGGCAGACATGGCAGAGGAGGCGAATGTGGGAAAGTCAGATCGTCATATGGTTTGGACATCCTTTACCATATGGCCCGGGACTTCACGATGCGCATATAAGTACCTGGGTTCTACATTTTACTCTGACCCACCATCATGCGTCTCATCATCCGTGAGGATCCAAAGGCTGTCGGCGAATACATCGCCAACTACATCTGCAAACGGTACGTCCCTTATTCTCCAGTGTGCTAAACATCTTATCACGTCTATATAGCATCAATGACTTCAACCCCACCTCAGAACGCCCTTTTGTTCTAGGCCTCCCCACGGGCTCATCGCCCATATCCACATACAAAGCACTTATTCGCATGGTGAAAGAGGGCAAGCTCTCCTTCAAACATGTCATCACCTTCAACATGGACGAATACGTTGGTCTGCCCGCCGACCATCCAGAATCGTACCACACCTTCATGTTCCGTGAATTCTTTTCTCATGGTGCGTACCTATTCACCCTCATGCAAGTTATATGCTGATAGAGAAGCTTCTTCTCAGTTGACATCCCCGCTTCTCAAGTCAATATCCTAAACGGAAATGCAGTAGATCTCGTTGCAGAGTGCAACGAGTACGAGAAGAGGATCAAAACCTACGGAGGCATCGAGCTCTTCTTGGGTGGGATCGGTGAAGACGGCCACATCGCTTTCAACGTATCGTCACTTCTTTAGGATCATCTCCTCTTGCTGATCTCTTGCTAGGAACCTGGTCAGTTCTCCATTCACGTTACCTGTTGTATATCCAATGACCTGTTCCAATCTTTCAGGTTCATCCCTTGCCTCACGGACTCGTATCAAGACGCTCGCCTATGATACTATCCTCGCCAATGCCCGTTTCTTCAATAACGACATCTCTGCAGTCCCCCGCATGGCACTTACAGTCGGTGTAGGAACGGTTCTTGACAGCAGAGAAGTCGTCGTCGTCGTCACTGGTCTCAGAAAAGCACTCGCTCTCAGCAAAGCCATCGGTATGTCTCTTGCGATTGGGACTTCCTAGGTCTTCTAACCCGCGCATAGAGGAGGGTGTGAACCACTTGGTGCGTCATTTGCATTTGTCCATCTGAAATCCTGACCATTTGTCCAGTGGACTCTATCAGCTCTTCAACTTCACCCGTGGGCTCTTATTGTGGTCGATGAAGATGCTACTGCGGGTACCTTTCAGGTCTCTGCAGCCCCTTTGCAACGTCTCACCTTTAATACCTAGAATTGCACGTTAAGACTGTGAAATACTTCAAATCCATTGAATTTGTCCAAGAACAGGTGGAGAAAGCACAGGCCGAGCTCAAGGAAAAGGGCAAAATTTCTGAGGAACAAGTTGGCAGCATGGAGTAATTACCCCGAAAGCGTTGGTCTCTCTCGTGCTGACTTTGCACAGACTGGCTTAACCGTTCGATATGTCCTCATTCTTTCAAAGTGGCCTAGATTGCATGGTCTGGTAATAAACTTCTTTTCACTACAACGAATTGTTCTATGCGTAGCTTGGTGCCGTTAGTAATCTACATTCTCTACCGCCAAGAGTCGTTCTCGACGAAGCTGCCAGATCCTGGTGTAGTCGATTGTCTGTTGGGATCACTCTCCCAAGTCACCTGGCCATTGAAAATGCGGATGTACTTGTATTGGAATGTGATGCTTTTTGGCAAGTTAACGGTGGCTAGGACCAACATTAACAAATTGTTACATCGACGTTATCTAAACGTACCGTTCCATATCGGATAAGAATTGGCGTCTAGTGGGACAGCCTTACTAGGATCCCAATTACCGAGTTCTCTCAAGTTTCCTGTAACAAAGATGTTCTCTATGTTGTTTCAGTGGATGTTGGGCTGTTAAGTAGCGAGAAACACACCGCCAAGCTGTGTTGTAGCATCTTCATGAAAGGTGAACGGAATAGGATCAGGCGCCGTGTTGCATACTGGAGGAATCTGCAAGCCAGAGGCGCCCCAGTTGGCGGAAACGATCCCGTTCCTTGCCCCAACTGCTGTCAACAACGAAGCATAGGTCCAGGTCAAGTCGACGGCACTTGTGGGCGTCCCCGTGTTTCTGTCGAATTGTTCTCCAAGGCCGCCACCGGAAGGCGTGTATTTAGCGACGAAAGCAACAAACTCGTCCGCAAATGATTTGATGGAGGTCGTGAGTGTGCTAAAAGTTGAAGAACCTGAGGTGTAAGTACCGGTAGCGATGTTGGACACAAAAGTGGAAAAGAATGGCTGGGAGGTAGAGGTGACCGTAATTGATCCCTGCTTGTTCCATACAATCAACGAGTCATACAGTTGCTCTGCGACCGCGAGAGTAGAGAGGTACCACGGCTAAATGCAAAGGATCAACGCCCTTTCCTTTCAACGCACGATGGGCCAGCTTACATTGCCATTGAAATATACATCTTCTGGGTAGCGGCCAACAGCAACGCCTTGGTTGGAAGGAACACCTGAGTTGATACCATAGATGCTCCTGAACGAGTCAACGTAAACTTTGAGGTTGGATAGTGCTTTGTCTGAACAAGGTTGGAAGGTCGTGGCATCGCAGCCAGCAGCTTCATCGAATGTATGAATACTTCCAAGAACTGTGTTGGAATCTTTGCCCGATCGGCCTCCGCCAGTGTTGGCAGTGATGTACCCGGATCCACTATTCCAGTAACTCTGCAAGAAGCAAAGGACGTTTCCAGCCTGGGTATTGAAGACACTTGCATCATTCGACAGCTTGGCCGCAAGAGCAGCACCTTCCCGCAGGGCACGATGTTGGACGGCGGTCGTAAAGAACGACGAAGAATTTATTTCTTCCCATAAATCAAACCTGCAAAACTGCTTCAGCACAAAAACAAGTGCAGAACAACATTGATCATACCCTGTCTCGTTCCAGTAATTTGCGACATAGTTGAGATCCCCATCGATGATGGGCCAAAGAGTATCGATCACATAGCTGCTGTTGCCCTCGGAAATAAGATAATTGGCCCATGTGATGAGTGCCGTTGAGCGAAGTGCAGGACCGTCTACAAGATGTCAAAATTTAATTAACAACTCGGAAGAAAGCGATATGTATGTACCCCTCTGAGGTCGTCTGCGGTGCAGGGTCAGGCACAATGCGTGAGAACGAGATAAGAGGTAGAGCGGCTCACCCCCAAGAACCAGTGAATGCAGTGCCGTCGATGTTGAACTTGGGCTCTGCTAGCCCGCCAGTGCTGACAGTGCCAGATGGGTTGGACACTTGCTGCAAAACCTGCTGGGCGGTGACATAGCTGTCGATGGTCGACCTCAGGCTAGTGTCCTCTCCCCCAGTATACCTTTGGGTGCAAAGATTGGTTACACTGGGGTTAGCTTATCGCAAACTTTGCTTACTGATCAACGATAGCCTTTAGAGTTAAAGCCGCATCTCGCGTCCACGTGTACAGATAGTTTGGATTTGTTGTCGATGGGGAGGCAATGACTATACCAGATTTTGCACCAGAGCTTTTGGACCCGGAAGGACCTATGTTCGCGAGCAATCCCGCCTTGGCAATTGGGGACTCTGAGGCCAAGTAATCGTCTATAGTACTCGACTGTGTCCAAGCAAGACCTACAAAAGACAAGACAAGCAATGAGACAACGTGCATGTGGAGAAGGATGTACGGTTGCTCTCAATGAGCAACCTCTTATACACGTACGTAATTGGGTAGGGTCATTCTCGAGACATGCGCATGGCCGTAGAGCAACGGCGGCGAGAGTGATGGAAACTAACCACCAGACACTGGGAGCCATGTGGAATGGGACAAGGATACAATTGACCTTTAGCGAACTATCCCCACTTTATGTACGGCTCGTAAGTGACGCACAAGATCATATGTCCGGTTAAAGGTATAATCGCATTCTTTCCCTGCACTGGTTTCCCCCGCACAATCTCCCTCCACGCTGGTGATGTTGGGATACGGGCATTGTATCCTTTTCCCACGGTTTGCATATGCTGTCCCGGTGATTGATTCGATGATGCCCACGCTCTCCGATGCGACTTCATCCGCGTTACTATCAGATTCGGGCGGCGAATTTCCGTCTTCTTCTGGGTGCTTTTTGGCAACATGTCGTTGAAGGAGGTGTTTGTAACCATACTTTGCTTCACAATTCAGGCATGCAAAATCCCTTTTTCCTAGATGCGATACATTGGTGTGTGTCGTCAAGGCTTTTTTCTGTGCCCGTCATCATTTTAACGTTCATTCGGGAGCATTTGCTACTGCACACTCACCGATTTGAAATCCTTCCCACAGCCGTCAACGGAACACTTCCAGTCTCTTCCAAATTCACCACCTCGCCTTTTCTTCGGAAGCGGTTCTCCTCCGTTTTCTGGCTCCGAAATTATACTCGAGTTCATTTGGTCTTCTAGATCACGCAGTGCGTGCAATTTCTGATGTGCTCTGAGATTCCGTTGGGATGAAAAAATACGTCCATGACAAGACTCATGTGTACATTCAGGGGGATGAGCTGTTCGAATGTGGTCTTGCAACGCCGACCATGTCGGGAAGTAGAGTGGTTCATTGCTTGCTGTCGACAAACAAGCTCCCTGTACGCAAGTGTATCGCTTCTCTGCGACCGAAATTTCAAGGTCAAGTTGCGCAACCACCAGGTTACATACCGTCATGTGTCTTCTTGTGAGCACGTAAGTGTTGGTTGGTATTAAAGGATTTCGTACACCCTTCGTGGTCGCATCGAAAAGGCTTCATGCCAGTGGGTGCATGTGCCGCACATATATGAGCTCGCAGTTGATTTTGTTTCGGAAATGCTTCATGACAGTCTTCTTCCGTGCACTGTTGTCGTCACATCAACGAGTGTTTTTTATCATTTCACGAAACTTACCGCAAACGGTTTGACACCATTGTGCCATTCCAGGTGGACGCGGAGATGCTGAGGAGTCCAGAACCGCTTATCGCAGTTTGGTTGGGAACAAGCTAGCGGCCTAGCTGATTGAGGAAGGTGGGTTCGGGCGTGGGCCTGCAAATGAGTTTCCCTAAAATAGGACTTTTTACAAATGTCGCATGTGAATGGCCGCTACATGTGAACGATTGAAAGGTGCCCTAAAGAATCAGAACAAGATATACCTCTCCTGTGTGAGTACGTTCGTGCTCGGCCAACCGAGAAGGTTTGGTATAAGCCTTGTCACAGTCCGAGAATGTACATTTGTATCTTTTTTTCGTGTCTTTTACGAGGACTCCGTTCACGATGGTGGGCTTCGAAATGGATTTTAGTTCGTAGTCTGATTCGTCAGCCGTGGGCTCTGGGCTGGAGGTGAGGCGCAATATGTATTCTTGTTGGACCTTCCGCTTTCCGAGCACTGTGGCCGTCCCCGATCGGGAAGCCATGAGTGTGTGAACACAAGCTATCAACACCTCTTCCTGACCGCCACCAATGACCGCAGTGGCCTTGTCTCGCCTGCCCGAGACTCCTATTCCATGGTCAGCCTCCTCCACCGAGTCAGCCCCCCTTATCTCGAAGGTTATAAGCTGTAGTGAAATCATCGCCGTGCTGTGGTTTTTCCGCCACTTACCATGACATTTCGATTCAGGACCTTTCGCCAACTGCTGTCTGGTGAGTGACTTGATGGTGTTCTTCCGGTTGCCTTGAATTTTGATTTTGTGCCAAAGGTCTCATTATCGTTATGTCATCCACTTGCGTCGGCCTGTCGCTGTATCTACTGCAAGCCATCACACCCTCTGCGATAGCATGGTTGGTCATTGCGGTCCATTCTGTTAGCGCCCTTCGGGCTTTGTTTTCGTATGTGCCTTAGTACCCATGATGTTTATCTACTGACACGTTTGCAGTGCCACCCGGAAGCCGCTGCTCAAGGAGACGCAGACAGTTGCCTCAGAATCTATCTGGCTATTTGTACTTTTCCCGTTTCACCTGAGTAAGAAACTCTCTCAGTACCTTTGGCCCTTTACTCAACAGTGTAGTCCTAACACTCCTCATAATCACCGGCCCATTCACTCCGGCAGCGCAACACTCGTCGTACACTCCACTGGCATTGCAAGTATTCGTCTTAGTTGATGCCATAGTTCGTAAGTTATTTAAATACTAGAATACCAGTCTCACTCTCATCATCCTCACTAGATATCTGTTATGCTGTCGGCGTCATTCTCGTTGCGATGTTGACTGCCCGAGCTTTCGATAGTGACGTTTGGATACGTGACCTGGACGCATCTCCTTCGCCATTTCCTATTCCTGTCTTATTTGCCTCCTACTTCCCATGTTGTTTCTCTCTTCCACCCAGCGAGTACGACAGAGGTGAAACCCCCGTCATGTCTTCGGTGCCATGCTTTGCCCGCTGTAATTGCGCAACCAAGTCGTCTATAGCAGATACATCGCAACCCTCTACAGGTACTCTTCTAGGACCGAGGAGCGGCCTCTTATCTAGTTTCAAGAGTTCTAGCTCTTTATCTCATACATTAGTACGGATACCTAACGCTGCGGAGCGTCGTTCATCTATCACTGTCTCATTCGAGGTTTAGTACTTACTTTACACGATATCGCGAAACGTCACAGTGTGACATACCATTTGTGAGCTCATTCACGTCAACGACGAGCAGCCCAAACGCAACAAGTTCAATGGCTGGTCCAACTAAGCTGCAGCTGCGAATGCTATATACCATCAATAGCTCTCCACAGTATATATTAGCTCGCTCTTCCTTTTTGATATCAGTAACCCCAATACCCGAAGACGAGAAAGCCCACGCGACGCAACCCAAATATGCAACCGTGGCACTCAGAGCGTGCCTCGACACGATATGCAGATCAAGCCCAGAACTCATACAAGACAACAATCGAGATTATTCGGTTTATGTCCTTGATCCGCTCGAATCCAATTCAGCACCAGCCCCCGTGAATATATCCAGTTCAAACAAAGGCGTCAAAGTGGCTGAGAAACCCAAAGAACATCACTATGGTGTCGCGGTTGGCCTGGGACTAATGTCTTGGGCATTGCACGAGAACGATGGCGTTGTGGTCACTGGCACGCGAGTCAAAATGAACACAGGTCAAGAGGCGTTGGAAGTCATTTTTGCCTTGAGAGAGGTGATACCTGTTTGTGAATACACTTCATGCGAGATTTATCCTTTTTCGCTAGACAGCTGCGATGCAAAGAACTTCACTATCATCAACTATGAAATCATGGGGCGTTCCATTGATGGGGATGTCTTCAAATTCAACTCAATCTCAGGAATCAGAACCACCTTCTACTGTGGATCCCAATATGCTTTCCCTACCAGCGGCTCCGTATGCAAATTCGGGTCCAGTGTCTACGAGCCAGTCGAGGCGTCAAAGTGGAGCCACATCTGAGGCTTCGACGACCGTTCAGACACGCCATAAGGCCGGACAAAAACGGAAGGTCTCAAAACCATCAACCGCACTGACAGAGTCGGACAAGATCATGTACGCTTCTGAAACCTATATCGGTCCATTGAAAAGGAAAGGGCGGCCAAGGAACTCGAATAGCAACGGGAAGCCTCCGAAGAAGTCTGCAACGGAAGAGAATATGGGTGTTAGCGCTGCTCCTCAACTCAATAATTTTGTCCACCCTGTACCGCAAGAAAGCTCTACATCAAATACAACAATGACGGACACTCCATTACGATTCCTGACTTCTACTTTGCCTTCGTCTGACCCTCCACAATCAGCGCAAGGCCAGGCTTCCCTACTCGACCTACTGACAGCCATATCAAATGGTCAGAACGCGCATTTGCTCGCTGCGTTGAGCACGATCGATTCCGGTGGCACGAACCAACAACAATCTTCAGAACCTAATCCAGCATTAGTCAGTGCAATCGGGCAATTGCTCCTGACAGCGTGTGCTAAACAATCACCCAACCCAAATGTACAATCGTCCAGTGATCTCAACCCGAGTCGCGATGCTGCAACCAGTACGAGCCAAGACGAGGACGTGGTCATCCTGGATAAGGAAAATATCAATCCTATGGCATTTCGGCGCCGAGAAGAGAGGGAGTTTCCAGAAACCAAGGGTAATAAATCAATAATTACGAATGACACGTCCTTAGAGCATCATTTCACTCACAACGTACTTGGGTCGAGGTAATCCGTGATTCTTTTGTGCCATTGTTGTCTAATGAAACGTTAGGTCTGATGGGCAAGAAAATTCAGCGTCCGCGAATACTATGAAGCGCAAGCGGACTCTGAGCGATTTCATGGACGAAAAAGAGTCAGAACGTAGCAAACAAAAGGAGAAAGAAAGATCAGAAAGAAGGGAACAAGTACGGCACTCGACACAACGAAGATCATCAGGCTCTAGCAGCATTTATGACACTGGTCTCCGCCATTATCCGAGGTTAACCAGTGAAGCCCTGCCCATGCCAGGGACGAATCATTATACTAGGAAACCTTACGATTTTCGGAGCTCCCCCCCGCGACCCAAAGTTGATTCAAGCAACATGTCCTCCAATTTGAGGCGTTCAACTACGTTACCATCTTATTCTAAGTCAAAGGCACCCGCTTCGTCACCTCCAAGGCCTAGTGCAGGCTGCCCTCCGCGCAAACGCTATGTCGTCCCGGAATGGGCTCGAACGAACACCGCTACGCAACCCCGTCTATCGGAAGAGGCGCAGCGCGCTTTGGCAGAAGCGGAAGAGATGAAGAAGAAGGAAAGGGAAGAAAGAAGGGTCGGTTGTAAAAGACTACGACAAGAATCGAGAGCCTCGAGGGCAGAACAGAAGGCGAAGCAACTTTGTCCACCACCATCAGATGCGGCTGCAGCAGCTGAATCCGACACTCCTGTGACTGTAGCTGAGAGCCATAGCTGCCCTGTCTTTGCTACCACAGGCGTAGTAACCGACATATTTTCCTCATTGTCTCAGGCCAGCCAATTGTCGCCGCCACGTTCGCCACCGTCTTCTTGCCCCGCATCAAATATACCTCAGACACCGCCGCCGAAATGTGGATCGGCTCTCTTTACTCCGGATAATAGAGATAATGCGTCAGCCTCCTTATTCACACCTACACCCAGGGGCAGAAGCGGTTGGCCATCTGGTAGCGCAGGGAGCATTCTATTTACTCCAAGGAAACAACTGCCGCCTTCACCTTCACCATCAATGACCAGAGGCAAATCAAATAACATGTCACCTATTCAGGCAGTTATTTCTGGTGGAAGTATTGATGGCGCGAGCAGGTGGAACGGAGAAACCAAAGAAGACGAGTTTCGTTGGGACGAACCTGATGAACCTCCGAGTTCTCTACCGACCGCCAGCGATGTCGAAGACGAATCATTGACATCAAGCACGTTTGAGTTTGAAACAAACGACGTCGAATCTGGGGATGCTGATGATGAAGACGAGCAAGAATATACTGTCAAGCAACATTGGCCTGGTCTTCCTCCGTCTTCCCCGCCCCCAAGTAGCCCCTCACTAGCACCCCAAGATCCAGATGACGATGATGTTGTGGAACTAACTGAATTACCTGTCCCGACTTCGGACATCGACGAGAGCACCTCAGCGTCCTACCATGATATTCAAGAGCTATCGAATGATGACGACGAAACGATAAAAGACGAATTTGACTCTTTCATGTCGTCTCTAACCTCAGACGGATCTTTGCCCTCAGACATCGACATTTTTAATAACTTATCCGATATTCCAGAGCAAAAGAACGGAGATAATCCCTTCGCAATGCTCGATGCTTCCCTTGATCCCCTCTTACAGAATGGAGTGGTTGACTTCGACTTTACCGAGTTTTGGGAATCATTTAAACCGATGGTGCAGGACTTTGTTGCTAGCAATAATGCCCCAAGCTCCGACAAAGCAGACCCGAGCATACCGCAAAACGTGGATCATACCAAACTTGCAGAGGACGTGCATGCACTGCTTAGCGGTTGCTTGATGTAGATGGACTATAAAACATGCATATACTGTTAACGATACCCCACGTTTTCTTCTTTTTGGGCACTTGTATGGCATTATCTAGTAGCAAACCATGTAGTAGAAGATTGAGACATTAGAGCATATCTGACTGTGGGAGGTGGCGTTTTTGCCACGTGCGGACACTTCAATTCGGGGCAGCAGACGCCCGACATGATGCTTAGCGAAAAGGCGAAGGGAAAGCAGCGAGCAATTGAACCTTCTCTAGGACCTTCTTCTTCCAATCCACAGGCGTCCACCTCTCAGGACACGATCACAAGAGACTTCGTCATCCGCTTCACCGAAGGGGGAATTATTGACTTTCTGGTCACCGTGCGCAAAGAGGACATCGTCAGGGATGTGAAGAAGAAAGTAATACATCTAGTTCACCTTGTCCAGTGTTGTACTAATATCGCTCTCTTTTTGTAGATTCGTCAAGCTCGTCCAGAGCTCAATAATCGTCGATTGCGACTCATACACTCTGGCCAACTACTAACCGATAATTCCCATTTACTATCTCATTTCACCACCTTGGAAGAGCGTCAGAAAAAAGGCTCCGATGAAGATTCGTCTCCCGGACCTTCTGGGACAGCTTGGTTGCATTGTTCTGTTGGCCCATCCTTCGAACCCGGAGAGGAAGAGAATGACGATGGAAGGACCCAAGTAATTTCCTTCCACTTTAACCTTTCGTTGCGCACAAACCGATCCTCCTGCAGACAGGACAAATTCGACCCCAGAGGGGCTTCGATAGACTGACCTCCATGGGCTTCTCAGAAGCTGACATTGCCAACTTTCGACGGCAATTCCACAGTCGGTCTTTGATGAACTATCTTGACCTGAATTTCGAAACCGAGGAAGAATGTATGTAGTAGCCCTTTGCTTTTGTATTTTCTGAAGATTCACGTTTGCCCAGATGACGAATATGCGCGGTCACTCGAGGAACAATGGATCGATTCCTTGGACAGCGCGAGCACGACCGCCCTTTCACAGCCGTCTACTTCGTCGAGCTCTTCTTCTGTCCTTCAAGGCATCGTTGTCGGATTTTTCTTTCCGATCCTACCTTTCTTTTTCATGCGCAATCAAAGCTCCCCTGTCTTTTGGGAAGATGGCAGTCCTCACGACCCAACTCCCAATGTTATTTTGTCGTATGTTTACTCCCTTCATCTAACCCGTGATATGAAATGACTTCTTATATCAGGGAAAGCATGCAAGTAGGACTAGTTGTTGGTTTCCTGGTTAATATCCTCTTCGGACTGTGGAGATTCGTCCTTAACACTTCATGACTGGAAACCAGTATGATACCCATCAGCCGTGCATATTTTCGGTATAATATGGATTCTTGCATAGGTTTCAAGGTGTAATTACATGTCATAGACAACTCTCGCACCAATCCAAGCATATGGAGACCGTGACTCTCATGGGTATCGAAAACAGTAGAGGTCCATTCCCAAACACCACCATTTGATCCACGACCGTCGTATGGTAACCCTAAAACAGAAAGTCAGCGTAACCAAAGGTGAATATTTCACGGTGCATCTGAGATTCCAAGCGGACCACAGGTTGTGGTAGCGGTCATCTCGAGCGATTCCAGAGTTGAAAGAACGAAGTTTTATTAAAGATGAAGCATACTAGTTCGCAGTTTGAAAAAAATCGTGGAGATGTAGTGTGAGGACGCAATTCATGTCGTTACATACTTGGTTCAAACGAGTAATTAAGTTAAGTATCGAGTAGTTAGGACAACTTCATCAAAGCCTTCATGGCATTGGCAATCGCATAGCTTGACTTCGCCATAATCTGTCGTGACTCCTTCGTAAGTTCTGGAAGCGCCTGCACTTCACTCAGCCTATTCGCATGCTCGCTAAGGTCTCTCAGTATCTCGTTTCCTTGCTGAACCGAGCTTGGTGGTAAATTGTCCTTGGACACCGCCACTATACTTGATACGATGGTTATGATCTGCGTTAGATTCTCGTTCAATGACGGTGATGGTGTGGCACTTCGAACACCCGTTAGAACGCTTTGGATCGCAACAACAATTGCTCCCGTTTGGACGTCCAGGTACCGCTTTAGACCTGTCATCAGTCGTGGTCTGGCTTGACATGTAGGTTACTCACCGTGAGCTCTGCCCAATTATCTTCAAATCCTTCAGCCTGTACTGAATCATTACTCATTCTGCTCGCGGAATGCTGTTGGTCAAATAAGGGTGGCGGCGAGTTCGTCTGCTCAGAGCTTGAATTGTCTGATTGCGGACGGCGTCTTGTATCAGCCATGCGGCTGAGCGTCGATCCGACAGACTCATAGTACCGTCCCTTGCTTGATGACGCCGATGCGGCGCTCGCCTTGCGCTGGTGTACAGTTTTCATGTCGTCAATGGACCTTAAAGGGGGGACGAATCCTCCCGACACTGTCGTCGGAGACAATTGCGTCATTGCGAATTTGTCTTGTTCAGTCTTCGTCGCCTTTCTGATCTGTGCAGCTTTACCCAGCTCTGTTACCGTAACGGAAACATGGCTAGCGGCAGCATCAAGCAAGCTAACAGGTGACATTCCTGAACTGGTTGCATGAGTCTTCGCAGCAACGGCAAGGTTACTCAATGTAGCTTCTGCTCTTTCACGCAAGCCTTGAAGATATTCCACATCGACGTCCGTTTGATCGCGGGGCATCCTCCGTTCGTAAGAACGGACGTCGTCGATGATGGCCGTCACAGTATTGACGACTGTTTTCATAGGTTGCAGAACACGCGTTGGAGAATTCGAACGGCCGATAGTTAGTAGACTGTCAATGGCAGACTGGAAGGCAGTGATGTGTATGTCAAGAATGCCGCCATCCGATGAGTAAGGAAATTGGTCGTCAAACTTGGGAGCCTGCAAAAATAGCTGTGATGTTGCTGCAGTTTTTGTTAGTCGC
The DNA here is from genome assembly GCA_000827485.1 of Amanita muscaria Koide BX008. Lineage (NCBI taxonomy): Eukaryota > Fungi > Basidiomycota > Agaricomycetes > Agaricales > Amanitaceae > Amanita > Amanita muscaria. The sequence goes on along the minus strand of KN818239.1, from coordinate 126,819 downwards.
AGTCAAGAAGACGACAGGCTGAATTACCTTTCACGGTCCTTAAGTCTGTTTTTGCTTGCTCGTACTTGCGTTTGTACTCCTTGAGTTGATTATCCAATTCTCGTATGATTTTGGCATCCGATTCTTTGGCTGCCATCAACTCGTCGTTGCGCCGTGATAAATCGGTTAGCTCAAGCATTAGAGCCTCTAGCTCTGACTTGAGTTGGTCGGTCAACCCTGTATCACTCTAACACGTCTAGGTCAATACAAGACATTTCAGACAGGCACTTTCTCTTACCTCCACTATCCAGTTCCGCTTTTCCTCTTCTAGCTTCTCCAGTCTGTCACGGAGTATTTGCAGTTCTTCCTCGTCCTCTACGGCACGCCGAGTCTCGCGGTCCTTCTCTAGCTGACGAACATCTCGTAGCTCGTCCAGGTCCTTTTGTAGTGTTCTAACAACCGTTGCTTGCTCTTCGGCACGCTAAAAGTTACAGTTATCAGTTACGCGAGCCAATTTCAAAACAGGAAAGACACACTCGTCGGAATCCTACTAGTTCCTCCTCCAGCAGTTTTATTCGCGCGTCACTCTCCTTCAACTTCTTGTCTTTCTCAGCGCTGTCTCCCGCATCCCGTTGTAAGTTTGAGATCTGTGTTTGCATTGTTGCTACCTTGTACTCGTATTCTCGGCGCAATCTTTCTTGCTCCTCTGCGAGACTCGTGCGCGACATCATCACTCGGGGGCCACCAACTCCACCACCTGCCGACCTGTCAGAAGCGGCAGACACTCTTCCCATTTTGTCATAGTAGTCATCGCCATTGCGATCATCCTCGTCTTCCATTCCTTTCAGTCTAGCTGTCAAGCCGCTCAACCCACCAGGTGGACTCAGAGGGCTCGGGTAGTCACTGCTATCTTGTTCCACATCAGTAGGCGCAGTACCGGTGCCATGATCCCTGCCAGCGTCTCTGCCCTGATCACGTTCATCTACGGAGGTTGCGCCACTGTCCCGCAGTTCGCGCCCATACGGGACTTCAATATACTCTTCCTCCATCGTGCTCTTGGTCGGGATGATCATCCCGCTCGTTGCAGTCGCACTCTGTCCCGCACTACTTGTCGTTGTCACATCACTCGTTGTACCAACGCTTGCGGAAGCACTAGGTCGTCTCCCGTGATCGATGCTAGCATTCAACGGTCGATCTCGGTCTTCAGTTCGACGAGGAACATCTTGCGATGGTTTGCGGCGTGAGTTGCTATGCGAGTCCTGGGTTCCATACGGATCTCGGTAAGTATCCTCGCTTCGTCGAATGGGATAGAAATCGCTCTCGTTTGTTCGTCGTCTGTCTACCGAGGGTTTACGACTGGCACCACTCCCCCCATATCCACTATCAGAAGGCCGGTCGGCTGAAGCACGGCCTGATGTTCGGGAGTTGTTTACTGCACGAGGTGGTGAACCGGCGTAGAATTCCGGAGCGGGAGAGTCGTCATAAGCAGATGCTGAGCTTCCTCTTCCAGATGGCTGCGCTGCGGTTGGATCAGATTGTCTTTCAAGGACGTCACTGCTTACGTCTTCTTTAAACTCGGGGTATCTCCGGGAGAGTTCATAGTACACATCACTTGATAGGTCCTCAAATCTGGAGGTAGGGAGAGTGGCGAGTTTTTGGCGCGCTTGATTTCGCTTTGGATGGAAGTCTTCTCTGACTGGGAGGAAGGGTACTGCGCGGAGATAAAGAGATCCACCACTACCCAATTAGATTCTGATTTACGAACCCTCACTCTCACTTTTCCTACGCATTAGCTCATCGTACACATCAGTGGAGAGCTCATGAAATTGTTGTATCGTTAATCTCGTTAATTTCTGCCGGGCGGTCGTGCGGGAATTGGGAGGTGCTATGGGGTACAGTCAGCCAAAAGGTCAGTCGGATAAGTGTAGTGGCTAACATTTGGCCAGATACACAGCAAGAGAGCGAGAAAGTTGATTGAAATGAGTCTTGGAGACAGAACGATAGTCTGTTATCGCAGCGGTCTTGTTCTGTGCTTTATAGGAATCGGTATTACGGTAATTAGAGATCCCAGAGAAAGTAGTCGGAGTTGGCGACGGGCCTCGTGAAGGCCCTCGCTTGAGCATGAGAGTACACGATGAAGGGAAGACTGTCGCCGGCGTTGACACGCTGCAGACGCATGTTATGATGGCTCTACTCTAGTGACAAATAACGACAAATGTGTTACTCGGCTTTCGTCTCCCGTTCCAGCTTCCGAAGTGCCCTCTGACGGATGCTCCGATGAAGCCCGTGCGTGTAGCTAATAAACAGCCCAGGTATCCCAACCAGCGTCATCCCATAGTCCAGCACCGCATGAGACCAGTATGGCGTCGACGTGTTGGGCCGTCCGCTGTACGCCGCACCGCAGGCCAACCCAACCTTGGACAGCACAGACCGAACGTATCCAGCTGGCGTCGGCACCATGGCAGAATCTTTTCGAATTTTGGACATTTTGGAGACCTATCGTGTCAGTTAGCGAAAGCGATCACCAATAGAATGTCTTCAGCTTACGACAAAGTACGTATTTGTATGCTCAACAATGATACCATGTTGTTTGACCTCTTCGCCCAAAGCCGCGGAAAAGGTGGTAAGGAACGCCTTGGTGCCAGAATAGGTAGCAAGCATAGGAGATGGGACAGCGCCGGAAAATGAGCCAATATTCAGAACCAAACCGCGCTTTCTGGAAGAGATCTATATATGTATATGTACATGTCAAGAGGTTCTGAGTGCTTACCGTTGCACCATGCCGGGAAGAACGGCATGGGTTACCCGCAATGTCGCGTTCACATTGATGGTTACAATGTCCTTTATCTCGTCTTGAGGCGTGTCGATGAAGTAAGCTGGCATTGCATGCGATTTTCCGACATTGTTCACTGTGGATCAGTCAGTCCACTTCCTCGGCTGCGAAGCAAACAAGGACTTGCCGAGCACTCCAATATTCAGACCTTCAAATGCCGCGGATAAGGCATTATATGCTGCATCATCATGTTTAGAAAAATCAATAGAATGTATCCGTGTCGAAATTCCAGGATATTTATTTTCTAGCTGCCGAGTTAGCCAAGTACTGGGTTTTAGAGAATCGGGTGATCCGTACGGATTTCGGATGCAGTCGCTTCCAAAGTAACCTTGTTTCTAGCAACCAAGAAAACGTTGAATCCTGCTTTGGCAAGCTGAAGCGAGAATTCCTTGCCAATCCCGTCTGACGCGCCAGTGATTACTGCCCAGGCTCCTTGGCGGGCGCCAAACTTTTTAAGCTATAGTAGATAGTTATGATCGCTCCTGGAAGCAGAACGAAGTTTCATACACTGGCTCCTGATAGGACGAACGTTTGCAAAAGAACGGACACCGTTTGGAAGATAAGGCGGCCTATGCTAAAGGCACCGAAGACTGCCGCCAAGGCAGATAGAACTGGCCATTGAGATGCTGAAGACGTTAACTCGCTGCGCATTTTGGCCACAATGCAGAAGACTTACAAGCAGTTAGAACAAGATCGAACATGCCGTCGTGGCTGAAGTCGACTGGAAACGCGGTCAGGACTCTCAATTAAACAACTGTATTGGTCTGTTTGGCAGTTCTATGTAGTTCGGGTTACAGTACTTACTATTCGCTTGACAGGCTGGATGGCGTGCTGTGCAGATAGCGATTCCCTGGAAACACCTTGATTCTGAGCGATTCGACCGAGGCACTGGTACTCGTTACATACTATGGACGTGCCCAAAATGAAATGGGCGATCGAAGTCGACTGTCACGGTCTAATCCCCTAGGGGTATTTGACGGAGTAAGTGACCAGGACCAGTGAGGCCAGCTAGTATTACTCGAACGAGTTCACGCGCGCTGGCCCTGAATTCTTTGATAACACTCCGCAAGGAACTCTTTCAGCTCATGATAAATCCCTGCAGGAGATTATCTTGCTTCCAATCTGTCGAATTGCATGTGACCATTAGCCTCGGGTAGATTTTTTCCCCTCTTACCAAGCAATGGACATCGAGCAGTGCGTATTTTCTCCACCCTAGTGCCGTTCTCTTAATTCGTCCAAAGATTCCGGAAAGCAGGTTACCAAGCCATTGACCGTATTTGCGACTATTATTATTCACTGCAAGAACAGCCAGTCGCATCTCATGTAGAACCGGGGTATTTAAGATTGTTGGTACCTCGTAAGCTAACAATCTGCCTTTTTAACGGCGAAAGGGATGACAAGATATGCTATTAGCTAGTCCGCCCGAAAAAGGAGAGGACTTTCAGCTTGTTGCAGACGATTATCAGAAATTCATATTACCAGGTTTGCGAAATGCTACACGATTGATTCCAAGCATTGATGAAGAGACAGGCTTGACTCATTGGCAACATCCGTCGTTTTTCGCCTACTACCCTACGGCATGCACTTTTGAAGGGATGCTCGCGGATTTGTACTCCACGAGTACTTGCAATCCAGGTTTTAATGTCCGTTGCATCGTGCACCTCGATTTTTAAAATTCTGAATCGTGTTCAGTGGTATTCTAGTCCTGCATGCACAGAATTGGAGGCCATTGTCATGGACTGGGCAGCGCAGTTGCTCGGTCTTTCACCTGTTTTCTTCAATTCTTCTGGTGTCGGAGGCGGCGTGATGCAGGTCAGCATGATGACTGGCATATTGTGTCTGCAGACGCTGATTTGTTGCAGAGTACGGCATCGGACTCCGGACTCGTCGCTGTTGTTGCCGCACGATCTCGTTATCAGGGGTTGCATCCTGAGGTCAAGATGGAGGATTTGATAATATACACGACCACCCAAACACACTCTCTTGGTGCCAAGGCCGGTATAGTTCTAGGGCTTCCTGTGCGTGCCATTGAGGTATGGCCAGAAGATAAATATGCGGTGAGGGGCGCAACATTGCGAGCTGCTATAGAAGAAGATGCAAAGCTGGGTCGCAAACCGTTCATTCTCAGTACGTTTCAGTTTCAATGACTATTATCTACTCAACCCTGTACTTAATCTCATAGTCGCAACCGTGGGTACCACGTCTTCTGGAGCAGTCGATAATCTGCCGGAGATCGCGGAAGTTCGTAAGTGATGCCATGTTGTGCGGCGCGTGCCTTGATAACAACGGCAGTCAAGGACCATCCGTCATTATGGTTGCACATTGATGCTGCTTGGGCAGGTATGGTGCTTTGTTGCCCCGAGTACCGGGACATGTGCTATTTAAATGAGATAAACACTATTGCTACCTCCTTTTGCACAAACTTTCACAAGGTTTGGGGATTTTATTTCCGTACAGTCAACTCCACTGATATACGGTCTTCAGTGGGGTTTAACAAACTTTGATGCATCCACATTGTGGGTCCGGGATCGAAAGTTACTTACCGATGCATTGGATGTGACACCTCCCTTCCTGAGAACAAAGCAAGGTGATGCTGGTTAGCACGGTTTCACATCTATATTTTCCCCCCACTCATACCTGTAATACAGGTACCGTCATCGACTATAGAAATTGGCACTTGGGGCTGGGCCGACGTTTCCGCGCTGTAAAATTGTGGTTTGTGCTGCGCAGTTTTGGAGCCGAAGGGTTTCGTGATTACATCCGTCGTGTGAGTATTGTTTTTTGTTCGCCCTCGGCAACTAACCATCGGCTTCCCAGACTATACGGCTGAACGAACGCTTTGCGGACCTTGTTCGAGAATCCGATGTACTCGAACTTGTTACGGAAACCTCGCTAGCCTTATCTGTTTTCCGACTGAACCCTGGCCGCTCAAACTCAATCAACGAATTGAATGAGCTAAATCGCATGTTTTATAGCAGAATTTCTTCTAGAAACGACATTCTGCTGACTCAGACTGTGCTGAATGGGGTCACTTGCATACGATTCGCCGTTGGCGCATACCGCACGGAGAAGAAACACATAGATCAAGCCTTTCAGCTTTTGCTAGAGGAGGGCGATATTGCGACGAAGGAATGGAAGGAGGCATTAAAGAATCATTGTGTGGCGTAGAAAGACGTGCATGTATGTAAGGGATCATGACATGTTATGTCAATTACATCCTCGCCAGGGCCGCAATGGTGTCTTTGTACGAGCACGTGTCTGTTCACGTGGCGAACTCCACGTGGTAATCTGATATTGGATAAGGATTGCCTTGTTCTCCACTAAGGCCTCTTCGTCGGTGTCAGTCCTGTTCCTTGTACTCCCCTTCCTCTTCCTTCTCCTCCTTCCTGCACCTTTTCCTTGACAATTTCTCGCGTGGTTTCCACGGCATCAACAACTCGTCAAGTTGTTCGCTCAAAGGGGTTCCTTCTGCAGTGGAAGCAGTCATGCATAATACCAATTACCAAGGCGCTCAAGAGAGGTATATTACAATTCGTTATTTTTTAACTCAAATTTGGACTGTATTTTGTGATAGACCATCCACCTCCCGAGTGGCAGACGCACAACCTGGTCGTTCATTCCACGAGCCTCAATCTTCACAGGATACCAGCGATAGCGTAGGGTTTTGGGGCAGTCCTCACGCTTCGGATTTCTATCTCAGAAATCAACTTCATAGTTATTCCTTTGGAACCGCGCCTCGCATTAGCAACTCACCTTCGTCGTACCCCGCTGCGACTCTAGATGAAGCTGAGTACGAAGAGTTGATGGCGAGGGCTGACACCACACCCCGACCCTCCGTTGTCGCTCACAGCTATCAACCTCTCCCTCGAACCTCCACATGGCGCGACCCTGGCTCAGGGATGCTCATAGGTGACAGTCCTCATAGAACTCAGGCCAATGCACCAAGGGATAGAGCGAACGATTCCGCGCCTTCATCAGCTTCAGCTTCCGTGACGTCGTTCAATGATAGTCTATATGCAGGTTCCGTTGTAAGCCAGGATAGCAGTTCGGTGCCGCATACACCAATCAACGAATTTACGTCTTCCGAAGAAGACGAGGATAGAAGTCGGCGTCGCCGATCTGATTTCAGTATTTCCGGCCCTTACCCCACCTCGTCAACCAATGCATCCACAACAAGCATGGAATTCAGCTCTGAAGAAGAGTACGACTCTGACGACGTTCCCGACTTTGAGATCAGTTCAAACAGGGTTGCCAGTGTTGATATGAGCTTCCAAGAGGAAGAGTACAGCACTTATACACAAGAGCGTCGCGGAAGTTTACCCATGGTAATACCTGGCACTCCAAGCATCTCTGGGCAGTGCCATTTTGGCCATGACAGGGCCGATAATCTGGTCACCGTTCGGAGACCCAGCCGGAGCCTAGATGACGACCTGTCCATCATAGAAGCGATGAGGAATCATTCCTCCAGAACCAGGCCTGACGATGATTCGCTTCCCTCTCCGGTTTCAATGCCAGGCAGTGAAGGAGATTGGCGTAACCTAAACGCAAGAGTAATACGTAGAGGGAGCGCAATTCAGACAACGGGCAGCTTCTACGATTATAGCGACGCGAGCAGTCAAAAACAACCCTCATCAAGTAAAGCCATTGATGTAGGCGAATTTGACCTCGACTGGGCTGACTTACGGCAGGGGATTGTATCCATGGATCAAACGGATCTCGGAGATATTGTGCGTCTTCCTGCTCGTCCTTTTGGAGGCTCCCGTTGGTTCCCCCGCTTTGGCGGTAGTAGCAACCAAAACAATGATGCCCGTCGACCGAGCATTGCAACTATATCTAGTCTCGGGAGCGACACATTCGGAAAGGCCGTCTTTAGATGGGGTGGCGAAGGGTATCAGTCCCAACGCCATGATTGGACATTTAAACGTGAAAAGATCGCAACTATTGCGCATCAAACTCCAGTCACATCAGGGAACGCCACTGCTCGGGGATTCAGCGGCTTTCTAGGTACTAAGCCTCTGGAGGATGAGAGAAAGAGATCCCATAAAGAACGGGAAAAGGAAAAGGACCGGCTTTCAAAGGTTATGGCTTCCTGGAGAGGCATGCCGATCGATTCACAAGAGATTTGGAAAATGGACCTCATTGGGCGGTTTAGAGTTGAAAGAAGAGCAACAAAAAGTATGCAATCCTTCACTCGTTTCCTAGTTGCATCCTCACTCAGATACTATCTATTTAGCCGCCGATCTAGCCAAGGGGCCGCAGCAGAGGGTTATTGTACATCGCCTGCGCGAGATAGACTACAATGCGTTCCATGCATATACTGTGCCAACAAGCACAGTACACAAACATTCAAAAGCTGTCGCCTTCTCTATTGGGCGGTATTATCGTAGAAAGAGCGATAACAAAGAAAAACCGAGGGAGGTCAGTAATGGTGGTCCTTTGATCACTGCATCCCATCCTCCCGCACCACCTTCCGAGTCGCAGAACAGGCATGGTAGCATGGCTTTACTGGCGCCGAGGCGGGTACAGATTGCCTTTACAAACACAACCTCCACAAGAAAGCTTGAGTCGCATGGTCTTCTTGACGAGGACCAACCGCGTAGGGCGATAAGAGAGCATCCTGTCAGGAGAGACAGAGAAAGGGAGAAAAGGGATAAGAATAAAGGGAAGGCAAGAGAAAAACAACCTTCAGGAAGAAAGCAAGATGCAGCATTCGGTGAAGCGAGTGAAAGAGGGCTTTTGGCGTCCTTCGCATCATCGTCTGCGGTCAATTTGACTGGGTCTTCGAGAGCCACCAACGCATCCGGTAGTGCATCTGTCATGACATCCACGACAATGGTGTCCTCTATTCCTTCTACCCCTTCGTCTTTGAGCGCCGACTTGAACGCGTCAAGTTCTCATGTCTCTACTCTAGCTGCCGCATCCGGTAAATCCGTCACCGATTTATCCACCAACAGACCGCGCCGTCGGCGACGGCGTGTTCATGATCCTCTTGAACTAGACGAAGACGATGATTATGACGATGATGGGGGCCATTCACCGACAACCAGGACGCCTCATAGCGAAACATATGGCACGGTTGATGCAAGTCTCATTGAACAATTGTATCATGAACGTGCACAGCATGAGTTGGATACAGGGTCTGTATTCAGGAAGCTGTTCCGCAGCCGCAACAATAAAGCGAACGTCGGTGCACCTACGGGGCACTTAGAGGCAAACTACGTTCCTCCTTGGATTCTGTTACCTTCAAGGAGCCGACAAGAACAACAACAGCGCGTTGTAGAAAATCTCAATAGCTCGTTCATGGACGTCGGTTTGTTGCCGTCTACGCACAGAACAAGAAAGCAGGGCCAGACATCCAAGAAGAAGCGTGACGATCAAACGAACGGCATCTTAAGCGAGGTCCCAGAAGAGTCGCTTTACATGCTGCTTCCTCTTTGGCCTGGCGAGACCGATCCAATCTCGGCCCAAGCTCACCCTCATCTATTAAGAAGAATCCCTCCCACAGATTGTCGACAATATCTGCTAATATATTATCGATCAATGGACTCACGTAAGAAAGGAGACAAGAAGAAACGTGCGTCCCCAACCGCTGATTACGAACGAAGCGACCGCACCATACTGCTTTCATCTTTCCATATCAGTGCTCGTTTCGTGGCCCATAATGAGCTGATCGGTACTGGAATTCGTGTCCCTGAAGAGGGGTTAACAATTTCCGGTCCATTAGATTACGCCTGGGAGACCCTTCCATCGGCAGAAGTACGCGAGGACTGCAAGTCGGATTGGGTCATCGGTGTATGCCATTGTCGTGAATCCGGTGTTGAGTTTATCCCAGAAGGCTTGGTGAAGATGGATTTGTGTCAGATGTCGTGGAAGCCTCCGAGTGCCGTCAATGACAAATATATACCACCTGAACCTACGCTCAAGCTAACACCTATTGGACAAGCCGTCGTGGAGATGGCTTGGCTGGGCGCCATAGCATTAACGAGTTTTGGGCAAGTTGGGTTGGTTTGAGCTGCTAGTTTCTTCATTGATCTCGTCATTTTTACTTTGTTTATCAAGCTTCGCATTCTACATGTAGCCTCATGCATGCACGCATATTTGTTTCATCACTACAATATATGTAGCCTTAACGTTGCTTGGAAAGGACAACGTACATACTAATCAAATCCTTACAATTAAACATGGCTACCTGGCGCAATGGTAGCGCGTTTGGCTTCGATTACCAAGCGGCACCAAAAGGTTGCAGGTTCGAGTCCTGCGGTGGTCATAATTTTTTGCCGTTATCAGTAACTATCATGCCTGCCCTAAAGTAAACCCTATTTAACGTCACGCCTGTCCTGTTGCTCCTTGGGTCAAACCCCCACTGTACGGACTGTGCATCGCCTGTTTAGATGCTCGTTAGGCCGCGGTCCGTGAGTACTGTTCCCTTTCAGCTTCTTTGTTCTTCATTGTGATGGATTTTTCACCTAGGCATACCTTACTACCTTCCTCTGTTACCTGCCGGCCCAACTTGCGAAGGAGGATATCGACAGCTGCTTTAGCGCTGAGATGAAAGGGGAGAAGTTGCATGGGTCTGGTATGTGTGTCTTTGCATGTGCAATACTCATCTCATTGTTCACTGCAGTACGGTGGTGAATCGGCGGTACATGCTTCCGGTAAGTTTTTGTTCGAGGCTGGGTAAGGGCATGACGTCACGAAATCTGTACAGGTTCTGATATCAGGTCATACCTGATTGGCACCAGTGGTGCAAGGCTCTAAGATGATACTTCGTTGAAGTTGGATCTTAAGGTCTACATAATTCAAATCAATTATCCCAGGCCATAGGCGATAGTTTCCATTGTCAATCCTAGGTTGCAGTCGCGTCATTCTAATACTGGTGTGAATTGAGTGTGAAATGAATCTAGTATCGACATGACAGGTAATTTATTTCATATTACATTTCTCCTCTTCTTTCCTTTGCGCTGGCCTTCAAAGATTTCCTGCCTTTAGTCTCCTTAGTAGGATTCATGTCTGGTGGTCGAAGCGATGCTGCACAAGAATGAGCAGCAACTCCGTTAAATACTGAAGGGAGTATTACCATAAATTACGGGCTGTAATCCATAAATGCGATACAGGTGCAATACGGCTTGTTCCTTGTCTTTAGCCTTGTACCCTTCTTCAGCATATGAGTGCCAAAATGCTCCTGCATTACGTACCTCGATCATCAAATCTTCCGATGACTTAGTCTGGGCAGACTTCATAACGAGGGTAGTTTGTGATGCTCACCTATATCGTCGGGGAGTTCGAAAGGAAAACTTTCACAGCGATCCGCGTGGGCTCTCTTTTCCATCAGAGTGACAGCTCCTGGCCGGGGCTCGCTAAGGTGCTGCTTTGGTCGAATGCCTCGCCTTCGCCAGATGGTGTCTGCTCGCTGAATTATGGTGCTCGGCGGTATTGACGAGGGGTTTAACCTATCATGATGGTAATCTACTTTACTATGAATGGTTTCCAAGCGGAGTGGCGCACGAGAGGCTCACCAAATACTAATGGTACATCAAGCTCTTCACAGATAGGCAACAAATCTTCCGCGTTATAGCAAAGCTGTAATTATGTGTAACTTCTGGGCTAGGCTCAAGTTGATCAAAATACCTCGTCGTTTTCCAATACAAGCCGCTGGCGGATGTGCTGAGGAAGCACTTCGCGAATAGTGTGCTTAATGCGCTCAATCGCTGCCCCCTTATCTCCATACACGCCGCCGCCCTTGCAAAAGCAAACTTAAGCTACACAGTTTAGAGCGGCAAACCTGGGGTGAGCTTACGTGCACGATAATGACACCGTCTGGACCAATGCCCATCCGATCGAGCATCTCAGTGTGATAGGCAAGCTCCCTGACAGCGGCCTCGACAACCTCGGGTTTAGGACTACCGAGCTGTGTAAATTGACCAGGGTGTGTTGTCAGTCTGTGGCCATACTTATTCGCCAATTCACCGGCGCAAGCGAGCAGAGGCGCACAGTATTCCAGATCGTAGCCATGTGTGCCATGGGACGCATATGGGAACATCTCTGATGAAATTCTGAAGAAGCGGATGTTCTGGATTGATGCGTAAGTTTAGCGGTATGGATGCAGAAGTTGATAACCATGTACATTTTGTTCGTTCCATTCGATGATAGAAATGAGATCTTGGACGTTCTTTCGACCCAGTTCCTTTACCCAGTCTATGCCCTTGTTAACAAGGCTGTCTAACCTATACCCTCTGAATCAAATGATCAAAGCATAAAGAATCGGTGGCCCAACCTGCATGTACGGGAACAAAATATGGTTTCACTGGCCGGTTTCTTGTTCCGCAGAACGGTATTCAAACAAGCATAACCTATCTAAGTTTAGTATACGCTAGAAGTAGAGTGAAAGCGACATGTACCCAGCCTGCCTCTGAATGTTGTTTCTCTCCTTTCTACATCTGGAATAATATATACTGGTTCCGGTTTGGTCGCCCGCTTCCTTCGAGGCTGCTTGTCAGGAACAGAATTGATGTCATCTGTGTCGTTGACTTTCTTGGACTTCTTTCGACGTCTTTGCGCCGGTCTCTCTGAGGAAGATGAGAGGTCAGCGGCGTCTATGTCAGCCTCTACTTTGCTCTTGCGTTTCCTGGTATGTCTGTCGAGTGTCGGAGAATCAGATTGCTGAGAAGTCAGCGGAGATAAAGAAGAAACAGAGAGCATCCTCTGTAAACGAGCGCTCCTCCTGAGGGTAGACATGACGGAAAGCATCGAGAGACATTCTGGCGCTTGACTTGGACTACGATCCTTCCCCAGTGCTGACTAAGCCCCCCCTATTCACTTCTACTTCTTCACGCTTCGCAACCATGAGCTGGGCTGGGTTCGTCAGTTGCCTATCCTCTGGAATTTATCCTCACCTTTTCACAGCTTCAAGAAGTCTGTTAACAGAGCAGGAACAACCGTTTGTCAACATCTGTCTTGGGACAAATTCCGCCAAATAACTCTTCTATACAGCTCTTGCAAAAGACTGGCCAGATTGAGCGTACCGTCGACCGCGAGTTCACGGAAGAAGAGGCAAAATATCGTGTGTAAGTCCAGAGTGTATTTCAAGTGTCGCTGGTCAGATGTTGTTTCTCTTTCAAGCTTCGAAAAGGAATGTCAAGCGCTGCAAAAGGACAGCAAAGGGTATTGGGATGCCATGCGTGGTCAGTGTGTATTTCATATCTCACACCGATTTCTACCTCTTACAATCTCATCTAGCCATGACCGCTGCTCAATCTCGCATCGCGGATACTATCGAGACGTTTTACGGAGCTGATCACACCTCGGAAGGCGCCATGGCAGGACACGCTTACAAACGATCTGTAGACGATCTTGATACTGGCTTTGGACGTGAACTAGTACGTGCCTTTGTGATCACAGTGGAAGCACGGCTCTATCTCTATCGCAGGAAGGTCCCTATCGTACCACGATATCAGAGCCGCTAGGCAAAATGTGTGCTTATTACCCAGTCGTGAACGAGCACATATCGAAGCGAAACAAGAAGGTTTGTTTTATGACTTGCTCCCTTTTTCTTTGGCTCATACACATACGTGTTCAGATGCTTGATTACGATTCAGCTCGGAGCAAGCTCAAGAAGCTGATTGATAAACCTAGTGAAGATCCCACCAAGCTTCCCAGGGTTCTTTTTCACCTCCGTCGAATTATGTCGTGTCATCTCACGTATGTTCTTACAGGCTCAACAAGAACACGACGAAGCAAAAGAAGTCTTTGATCTCCTCAACGACCAACTCATCTCCGAGCTTCCTCAGTTGCTTGATCTTCGGGTACCTTACTTTGATCCCAGCTTTGAAGCTATGATCAGAATGCAGTCCAAGTTTGCCGAGGAAGGCTATGAAAAGCTGAGCGGCGTGCAACGGTGGGGCAATCAGCTTCCCTTCCCTTTGTGCTCAACACCGATACACTTTTAGATATTTTGCAGACAGCGTCAGAGATGACTACGCTGCAGGCCAACTAGACGCGCAGGTAAATATAATTCTTACAATTCTAAAATGCGTCGAACACATCTTTCTCTTAGGTGGAAAGCGTTCTTCAAGAGATGAGAGAATTATCCATTTGTGGGGGTAACTAGTTTACAGAATACCATGTTGGACTATTTGTTACTCGTTGCATATCTTCTGATACGTAAAGGTCATTCATACTGTCTGAACCGAACTATTCACTACCTTTATTACATTGCGTCAGCGAACGTGCCCCCTTGCAATTTTTCAGAAGCTTTCTCACGAGATCCGCTCTTGAAGCGTTAGGGCACCACCTCTTCCTTCCCTTGAATTGCTAGGGGGCGGTGCAACCCTGGATCTTTTCGGAGGTACAAATTCGTTGTGACCTTGCCTACGAGATGGGTCGGTTCTCGGTGTAAAACGGTCAAGCAGAGGTTTAGATTGATTACGAGGCCTATCAGTGTTATCGTATGGCGGTGATTCATCAGGGCGGTAAGTATCAGGCTTGCGCCGATAACTATAACTGGTGCTACGGCCAACATGGGGATTGGCGGATTCCGAAAGGCGCTGGGAGAGTGGCACGTGTTGAATTGGCGAACGCGAACGCGGCGGCGGCGGCGGCGGCATTTGAGTTGTTCGAAGTCTACGCCCCCGTGCTTCTTGACCAGGAGACCAATGGTCTCTTTCCATAGCATTCCAATCTCGCTTTCTGTTAGCGATTGGGGGTGGGGAGGAAAGACGTGACCGCGAACGTGAGCGAGAACGGAAGAGCCTGGCCTCAGGACAGGCAGGCTTTGGCGCATCTAATTCTCGAAGAATATCTTGGATTGAAATATCGGTGGAGGGGCTGGGCGTCTGCGAAGAGTGAAGGGAAGTGCTGACGTTGGCAGGCGGAAATTCTGGCATCGAACTACGTGCGGTATGCATGTTAACGCTCGCTGCCGGTGCACCGAAACTCGAGTCCACTGGTGTAGCATGTAGGCTTGGAGGTACTTCCCCGCGGTGATCATGTACAACTTCTTGGTCATTCGTCGGAAGTGGTGCCTTACCACTTACATTATGGTCAACCAAACCCGACCTTGAAGGAGGTTTTGAACTTGCAGCGCTGCCAAATATCTCCCGGTGGCCACCATGTGGGGTTTTCAGGAAGGCTGACGCGTTTCCGGTTTGTCCAGGGCTACCCAGGGTGGTTTTAGAAGGTGGTTTTGAAACCCTTTCAGCTGCAGCTACCACTTGTCCGTTGACAGGCAGAGGTTGCAGGGCATTCGTTAACTCGACGCGCAGTCCACGTTCAACCGTCTCTGAAGGAGGTTCACTACCCGACGATACTTGATGCGAAGGCTGAGGGACGCTCATCGGTGCGGAGCTGTCAATATGCTCATTTTGTTGCGGTGCGGTGGTTACTGGTTGGACGGCAAAGCTTGAAGGCGGATTTTGAGCCTCATGTGCAGGGGTGCGCTGGTCAAACGAAGGTAAGGTAGGGGATATGACCTCAGACTTCGGAAAGCCATCGCTGCTCGCCAGCGTCAGTGGAGGCACAGCCGGCGCGTTAGAAGCTGTATCCTTTTTGCGGGGGTCTGGCTCAGTGCTTGATGGTTGCGCATTCAATCCTTGAATATTGCTAGCATTCTGACGAGGTTTCGCTGCCTTCTTTGCTCCTTGTTTCCGCTTCGGAGGTGTGCGGGAAGATGATGGACGCTTTATCGCATTATTTGACTCGGCCTGGTCGGGTTCTGCAATGCATGCGATAGGCGGCAAGCTGGCTTGACGGGTGTCTTTATTCCGTGGCTGCAGCGGCTGGCTGGGAAGGTCATTGAGAGGTAATGCTGGAAACCATGGATTGAGAGGGTGAAGGAGCAGATCTGGTGAGATTGGGACGTTCGCTGTAGTCATACTGGCAGAGTTCTGAGGCACAGATGTCTTGCCCCTTTGCGGTGAGGTTGCCGTCTTCGGCGCTACTAGAGTCTTTTGAGCAGTGACATTCCCAATGCTGAGCTTTGAAGCATCTTTCGCGTCCACTGAACCTCTAGTGATCGGCGTTCCTCGTCCTCTCGGTTTTGCACCCGTAACCCTGTCCTCAATTTCTCGCCCTTTCTCGCCCTGTTCTTGCTCCTTTCCTGCAACACCGTCATTCCTGGTCTGTCCTTGCCCTTGAAAGTCCGACCGTCCTGTATCAGCCACAGACCTGGGAGCCTCCTGTAACACGTTCGGTTGACTGATAGTCTGAGCAGCGCTAGGAGCTAAGGATGACCCTTGACCTGTTGCTGGCGAGGCCTTTTGCTTTTCGAGCGCTAATCTCTTGACCACCTTCATCCTGGAAGAGTCGCTGAGACCTGGCTTTAATTGTGCTGTTTGTTGTGCATTCCGCTCCAACGTCTTTGCTCCTGTGGTTGTAGCAGGTACAAAAGTCGGCGGCGGCCTGGTCCTGAGCGGAGCAGACTTCTCTGTCTGTTCACCGACTGTCATGGCCATCCCATCCACTTCCTTTTGCTTGTCTTTCTTCTCCTGCAACTCTCGTTCTTGCATCTGAAACCGTGCAATCTCTAGCTTGTGCTCCACCACTTCGCGTTCCCATCGAGCCCTCATCTCTAAGCTTTCTTCCGAGTTCTCTTCGGAACCCTCAACAAGTGGGGCATCTAGCTTGTCTGACGACATGTCAACGTCCTCGTTGACAAGCTGGCCTTGTGTAGAACCACTGCGAGCAGCTTGCCCGTGGTTATCCTCCTCCCGTCCACGTGTTGTTGCCTCTTTTTCTGTCTGCTCATGTGCCGTCCGCTGTGCAGAATCCGGAGGAACAGCAGAGCGGCGTTCGGCCTCCTGAATCCATGCTTCTCTCGCTGCTTCTGCTTCCGACTCCACCGTTCTGTCGCAGAACAAAGTAGGATGCTCATGGCGTGCCTCCTTCGACGGGCGAGACGTCAAATCACAAGTGCTGCTTGGATCCATTTTATCTGACTTTCGCTTCCGCTTCTTAGCACCTGGATCACGCTCGCGAACTAATTTCATCGCTTCTGTGGATAAAATATGTAGCAGATCGCTTCCTAATCCTGGAGGATCCGCATCGGTATTGCAACTCGACGCCTGGCTAGGAGACGACACCATATCCCGTTTCAAAGAAGTCATCTTGCACAGCAGATTGGCACGGTCATGCTCATTCGCAGCATGTTCGTCTGCATAACATTGGCGTAAATGGGTCAATGCAGCCAATGCATTTTCTACCCCAGTGTTCACAACATTAGCTGCAGCGACACTTTGCTGTGCAACTGCAACAGCATCTTTGGCGATGCTAAGCGATTTCTCCGCAGCTGCCTCAGCTCGGTTTGCGTTCTGCAAGGCTAGCGACGTTTGACTAGCGACCAACTGAAAATCTCTTTCGAGTGAAGCAATCGCAACGAGGACCTTGGACTGCTGAAGGGACTTTGACTCGAGGTAGGCAATAAGATTGGCAAGTCGTGTGAAAAATCTCTGATCAGGAGTGGTGTCAGCGTCCATCGATAAACGACTATCTGAGTCAAGTGGCTCTTGAGAGGCCGACAAACGGCACTCTGTCGCAGGATAAGCCAATTCCAACCCATTCAGAAGGTCAACACTAGTGAAGCGAGTATTATCAGTGATCAAGCCAACTGCACCATCCGTAGGCGCGGGTTGGGTAAGGGATAAGGAGCGCGCGATTCGCGGTGTAGTCCCAGCCGAGGACATGTCCATATCACTGGGCGATCTAGGTCGACGTTCCATTGCAAGAATGGAGAGGGGCTGGACCCTTCGCACGTTGGCGGAAAATAATGCTGCGTATCCAGGGTCAAAGGCACTAGAAGTTTTGGGTGCATTTCCAATTGTTTGTGAGACGGTGTTTGTTTCAGAATCGTTACCATTTGTCAACATTTGAAAGAGTGAAAGCTTGGAACTGGTGACTTGGCTATGTTCGAGAGCTGGAGAATGTGAAGGAGAAGGAAAAGGAGTAGAATCGTCTTGGTAGTCTTGATTTGGTTCAGGTGCTGAGATGCGTTTGAGTAAATCGGGTTCTTTGCCTATGGTGCTAAACTGAAAGGAAGAAAAAGATGGAGATACTGTTGTCGATGAAGAGCTTTGGTCGCTGTCAAGCAGCGGAGGCATGTTCGGGGAAGAAAAAATATGGGTGAGAATCAAAGCGAGAAAAGATAATCAGCGCGTCTCGATATTTAAAGTACGAATACAGTAGCCCCATTTAGCTGACTCTATTCAATCTCCTCTGTGAGACTGTCGCTTCCACCCCCACTAGCGCCCCTGTGAAAGCGTCTGGCAATCTTTTTGCTGATCATGAAAGCAGCACCCCTTCTTTTGCTGCTGCGGGGAGGCTGACGAACGAGGGCACGCCCCCGCAGATAACGATGTGTTTTGATTTTTAACACGCCGATTTCGCGTGGAGCTCTGGTTCTAGGGGAAGCTGCAGCAGACAATCAGCGGCAGACACACTGATCGTGATTGATATATACATGGTGGGGGAACCATTTAAACACAGAATCTGTAGGATACCGGCATCAACGTTCAACATGCAGTCGAGACGCGTAGAGCAGACCCATCTTACATTGGAGATGAGAGACAGAAGTCAAAGCTTGAAAGGCGCCATCCCATAGGGGTGAGAGAGACTTTCCGAATCCGGCGTCGCTTAGCGGCAAGAACGCGACCGTGCAGCATTCCATGTCCCTTGCATCCAGGTCGCTCACTGCATCCTGCAGACCTGCAATCTCTCTCTGCCATAAAGCGAGACTTGCTCACAACCCTACCTATGACCGCTATACCATCATTAGCGACTTTTTTCGGCGGCAACTCGGTACCAGAACAAGGTCATACGCGTCAATTTCTCTGCATGTTCAACCACTTCATCTAAAAAATTCGCCCCTACCCACTCGAGCACACAAGCTTTTAATCCACTCCTTCCATTCAACCTCCACTCAGCGCTTTGCAGCAAATGACCAACCTCCAAAACCTCCAAATCATGACACCCCCGAACACAACTATTCGCGATTCTTCCAGCGGCTTGCCAAGTCTCTCCCGCATACCCAACGTCATACCGTTGATGATTTCCTCACCGTGGCCACTGGATTCTGGCAACGTCTACGAATACGTTTCAAATGGTTCACCATCAAATCGTTTCGAAAATTCAACGCGGACGACATCTCCGCATTTGTAACCTGGTTCCTTATGAGTCAAACTCTGTTGTGGATCTTGGTTGGCACGTATGTTTTTGGTCATTTATGTCTTGTCCTTTCCTAAGCTCGTGGTTGTCCCAGTACTACCTTCTTTTCCGTTATTTTTGCAACGGCAAACAGTCTCCGGCTACAGCGTAGGGCTCATCGTTCTTATGAGTCTGTCATGCCTTGACTTACCTTTGCCTATTCAGACTTCGTTGCACGCGCTATCAGCGATTACCTGACATCGGAGACGGGTGTCACAATCATCTTCGAGTCTGCCATCGTTCCAAAGTGGAAAGATTCAAGGTTGTCCTTTAAAAATGTGTACGTATCCCGTCAGTCGCGTGACAAAACCAAGGAAGAAGTGGTGCAAAGACGCGACGGACACTTGTTAGCCGTTGGCTACGATGTTTCAAACCATCCTGCAAATCACCATGTGGGCGAGGATGACGAGGACCACGGTGTGGAAGCCACCATTGACGAGGATGATACGACTCATTCGTCTTTTGACCTCACAATTGATTCCGTCGACGTCACTCTCTCCTTGTGGAGGTGGCTTGATGGCAGAGGTCTCATCGAGAACGCCGTAGTCAAGGGCGTCCGTGGCGTGTTAGGTAAGTATCTGCGACAGATGGTACATCAGTTCTGTATCAAAGTGCTACTTCTAGATCGTCGTCGCATACACTGGGACCCGGAACATCCTTTGGATCCAGCCGCTTTCAGGCATGAAGCCCAACCAGGAGATTTTCACCTAGATTCCTTTCAACTAGAAGATCTTTTGA
The DNA here is from genome assembly GCA_000827485.1 of Amanita muscaria Koide BX008. Lineage (NCBI taxonomy): Eukaryota > Fungi > Basidiomycota > Agaricomycetes > Agaricales > Amanitaceae > Amanita > Amanita muscaria. The sequence goes on along the minus strand of KN818239.1, from coordinate 107,078 downwards.
TAACCGTCTACCAGCCAGGCGGTTTCCGTCCTTATACGGTGTCTATATTCCGGGCCGATCTCCGGACATTCAGGAAACGCTGGCTTTTTCACGACTTTCTGTCTGCTGAAAATGTGGTTGGCCAATTTGATAATTGCCTGTTTAGTTTACATAGGCCGCAAAGTATTGGTCGAACTACGGAGAAAGATCTGAAGGATGGTAATTGGGCTAGAATGGTGCGTTCATAAATGAAACGTCGAATCTCCATGCACCTAATCTCCTTGGACTAGTCGCGCTTTCGCATAGACGGTGTGAATATCGATCATCTCAAAGCAGCTACAACTATGGAAGGCCCCATCTCGTGGATAACGTCAGGAAAACTAGATGCCGTACTGGATATCAAATTCCCCCATGATCCTCAAAAAGATTTCAATGCCATTCTTGGTGAAATCGCAGATGCGATAAGCACTTCCTTCTCCGGCGAAAGCGAGGATCACCAAAGAATTCCTGGGCAACGAGAGCTTGCCAAACCTCCTCTCAGTGCACCATCCTCCCTCAACGAAGAAGACGATGATGATGAACTCGATGTTGGGGAGAGCGAGAAACCGAAGGTCGTGGTCGACATTGATCTTCGCTTGAGGGATCTCAAAGCCGCGGTCCCTATCTTCACCAACGACCTTTCCTACGTTAATAACGCTCTAATCCGACCAATCGTAGCTTTTATGAAGTACGTGTCGACTTGCTTCTGGAAGGTGCTCTAATGCCCTTCCTCTTTTTAGTGCAAACCGTACCTTAATACCGATACATTGCCGGGTGGTGAAAGATCTCTCCGATTTTGACGGCGCGTGGAACGTGGGTGTCTTCTATTTCACATAGTTGACAGTGACTGACATGTTCGGCGACTTAGCTGTGGGAAAGTAAGATGGCTTTTGTCCATTGTTTATAGATCCCTGACACAATTGTACAGCTGGTTTGATGGATGACATTTCATACAAGGTAAGAAAAAGACGGAGCATCCGACATCAGCGTAATAACCCATAAATAGGTCTACGACGCATTGGCGTATCACGTTTCCCAATCCACCATGAACAGACAGCGCATCAAGACGGTAGGTCTATGGAGCCTCCAGAAGACGGCGAGCGCAGTCTTGTCCACCATCCGCAATGCTCTCTATCCTGGATTTTCGCAGGTTCGCGAAGCTCATATGAACGGGACGCTTGGACCCGACATGGTAGGATTGGGTTTAGGTTTGGGGTTATATGAGCCTCAGTAGGTAAAGCGAAGGATTTCCTTTTTGAGAAAATTAGTGATAGTTGCGCATCTCCTGTTTCCTTGTTTCTTCTGCCTCCGTTATCTCCCACCATAAGAGTAGCCATGTCCTCTTACGATACCGAAACCTCGACGACAGCTGTCGGCCACAGAAAGTCAATATCTGTCCCTGTCCTCAGAAAATCATCCATTGTCCCCTCCAACCCTCTCCCGTCTCCAATGACAGTGTTGCCCTTGAACAAGAGACTATCTTTATTTTTCAGGCCCAAGCACAATCGTCGCCTCACTGTCTTTGCATTGGTCGTTCTCATGACCCTCTCCCTCTACTTTCTCTTCGTGCAACACAACTCCTTTCCCGAGGAAACCAAGCATAAATTGGGGGGAAATGCATGGAAACTGCAACGACCCCCTGCGGAACGAAAGCCATATCATAGTGGACAGCGGAAACAGATACATATGGATACAGCTCAGGAATTGGCTGCTGTGTCCAGTTTCCTCGCAAGCCTACCGCACAATGTCATCCCCTCATCGGTGGATCCCCTGGAGCCTATTGATCCTCAGCTCGTCCTCGACTTTGACACAAGTGGACCACGTGCCGAGCAGGAGGTACGCGCGATGGTCGAGGACGTATGGACCCGAAACCCCGTATTTCTCTATTCTCAAGTAAGCCCAAAATTAATTCAGGGGTCTGAAACTGAGGTTACATTCGCTTAGCTCTACTCATCTATCTCCAGAGATATTAAGAGCTTGTTAGCAAACATGAATCTGCGCCCGGCACCCACTATAATTGACGTCGACGTACGCGACGATGCCAATGTTCTCAGACCCCTTCTGTCGCGCCTCGCTGGGATTCAGGAGTTGCCGCTGCTTATTATTGGTGGTAAAGTGGTCGGGAATGTGGAACATATCCGTGCTCTGGAACAAAGCGGTGAACTCCGCGACTTGATCACCTTGTCGGGTGCGGTCATCGACGGCGCCAAGCGAAAGAAACACAAGCAAGGGTGATATATATGTGTTTTTCTTTATTGTCCTTTATATTATAGACACACAGCAGGGTTGCAGGTCTTTGGTAATGTGTATTGTTTTTTTATATTATGTCGCCTAAAGTGTTACATCTCATATCAATGGTCCACATCTCGGGGTCTATACAGTATACTCACGAACGCGTGGCGAGGCCATATGCACCAAAAATTTCCGGTGGCTCCGGGTCCATTTTCACAAGGACCGCAACCAGTAGTCATCCGCTAGGGGAAGCCCGGGCCCTCCCCTGGAGACGAGGGGAACTGCGTGGCGTGGTGACCCCTCGAACATTAGTAGCATCGATGTGTTCGATAACCATCAGAACGGGCCGGACATGCGCTGCGTCGGTGGTTGTATGCTTAATATACCTGTTCGACAAAATCATGGATTCTCACAAGAGCCGTCAATCACTTCCTGTACTCCAAGATTGATATCGTTATCAGTTTCCAATGTGTTAGAGACATGAATGGCCCTCAAACGTACCCGAGTTAGAGCCCAGCAATGCGGATATCGGCGGCTTATAGCAGCGATACATGTACCGATCATCTGATCTCTCAAGTTATTCACTAGAATACGAAAAAGAAGCGGTGTGGCTCACGTTTCGGAAAAGACTTCGCATTTGCTTAAATCATAAGTAATTCATTTGTGACATAAGTTTATGATGGGAACACGGCTTAGCGAGGCCAAGCAAGCACTGGCTAAGCCCATCCATCGCTGTCCTGCCTCAGAAACGCAAGTATCATGTGGCGTGGCGCCCTATGAACAAATTTACGTCGGCGTACGGCGGAGTCGGAAAGTACAATCATCTCGTCCTGTCACTTACAGACAGAGATTATGAGATGCAGCGTTCCGTGCAGGCTCAATATTGCCGGGTTACATAGGTGATTATATGTTGCTGGACGACGACACAATTCAATTGACGTTTTCGACCTAGCAGCCTTAATACCCCCATTCTCACGTAGGAGTAACGCGAGGTACGCCACAGCCAGAAAAAAACACCTGCATGGTTCTCCTGAGAGTCCTGACAGTGATGATTTTTAGGCACAATATCGATTTCTCATCACGTCTCACCCCTGTCATTTAGAGTCGTTCTAAAACTCTATTTGTCAAGGTTGAATTTTAGCCGTGTCTTCCTTTACTTTCTGGATATGTCGTAAAGCAACCCCATCAGTCCTTGATTGAGGATTGCATTTCGGTTTAACTGGACGGCTTTTCCGGATAAAGCAAATTCTTAATATCGTCACTGCATTGATATAGGCCCTCCCTGTCGCTAATGCGACCCGTATCTCTTTCCCCCTCACCTCCTCCTACCACTCAACACCGTTCTACCAACATGCAGCGTGCAACGTGCACCGGCCTGCGCATCAGGTCTCCAGCTGACGCTCGGACAATATTCCATGCTGTCCGTACTGGGATCTTACCCATGGTCACTAGAAGACTGGATACTGAAGAACGAAGCTTGATATCCCCAGGTTCTGTTTACGTATGGGAGGAGAGGGGCCCTCATGCAGAGCTTACTGGTGTGAGTTAAAAGCACTGTTGATCCCAACGCACGCTCAAGTAGCCCCTCCATTAGGTTGGTATAGAGAGATGGACAGACGGTCAATAAATTGTCCGCTTGACCACGATCGCCCTGGCTGACGTATCTTTTTTTTCACAGGGATTCGATGGGGCCCATCAAGAGTACGAGAGGTCCGTCCCGTTATCGCTTGGTATCATGATTGTCATTTTCTCTAATCTCCCGCAAAAGGGTTTTCTTTTTTATCACGAGAAGCAATCGCCGCAACACATGTATCCCGAATATGATATGGCTGGATCGTCAGTGGCATCGATACAAGCCTGATAGTACGAGACTGATCGGAGCGACCCAGTTCTTCTTTAGCCCACGATGCCTCCCGCCTCTCGCTCATCAAGCAAACGTACACGGTGTTTGTTGATACTACCAAAGGACAGCGCAAATGGCATCTCAGTGAGTGAAAAATGCATTTGTACCACAGTTCTCAACTAATCGATGCATCTTTTTAGTTGCTTATTTCACAGAAGAGTCCATCGAGCGACTGAAATGCATCGACGACGTCCCCCAACTAGCGAGTTTACAAGTGCCTCATGGAAAATACAAAAGCGCACGGTCTGTGAAGGGAAGACCAGATCACATCTTCAACCCAGAATCAGAAGGTCCTGAGTACGCGCACCTGGAATACGTGCCGTATACACCCAGAGTGGGTCATTCCCATTCTCCGAGGGAGAGGATGTGGCACAAGGCTGGATCGCATGAGGTGCCTTACCTGGAATCTCGCAGGTACCCATTCTGGGGCGGCTCTGATTCCTCAGCACCCGAAGGCGGTGTACCAGCGGCGCTGGCACCGCTCGCCTATCTGGAGAACATTCCACCACCACGGCGGCACCCCCTGGATGAGAAAGCACTGAAACTATTGTCGCCTGCGGGAATACTATGAAGCGTGTACATATTAATTTATGATGGGAATGATCGATAAAATGATAGTGTAGCGTGCGACTGGATGCGTACCATTGTACAATTATTGTCTGCGACAAGCGCTATTTATAGTAAACTGTCGAGAAGCTAAATAGTGTTATAGCCTTTTGCTTCCGTCAAGGGATCTGATGGACTGTTGCTCATTCACACAATTAACTCCGTGATGCACATGGCAGTATTAATACCGTGAGAGGAGGTTTGAACATGATATTCGCGTTTAGTTAGTCTGGTGTAGTAACAGGAGACTGGTATCAAATACAACCACCCATCTGTGCCATCTCAATCCTTCTGTGGTAGTATAGCTGTGCTTAACAGCGTGCTCGGCAGCTCACCCTCGCCGATTCCCGATAGCAACGATACGGAGCTTACTACGAGAATTATGAGCACAAGCACGGTGCCCGTAAGCAAGACAAATGGCCTAAGGTTTTAGACCTGGTGAGTTGAAATTCCGACAATGGCTAACTGACGTACGCGCTTATATCTTTCCTTTCGCAACTGTCGCCAGCCCATTTTTCCGTCTTTGTGCTGGCTCCTTCGCCGGTTTGTGTTACGCCACAGAGGCAGACGAAGCATGTCCGGCCAGATTTCGTTGCTTGAACACACTCGCCCCGACCTGAACAAGAATCTGTCGCATTCTGACAGGCAGGTTGGTCCACGTAACAGGTCGATATAGAACCAATCGGCTGTTGAGGGGGAGGCCGATTCGGGGGGAGGGGTGATTGTTCTTGCCGAGCAAAGTTTCGTGTTTGAGAATGAAATGCATCAAAAGTAACGATAGCAAGGCGTAAATTGGGACGGCCAGTGATGACCCGTCTGAGGAAATCTTGCAACTGACGAACACGGTTCTGATACTCCTCGTTTGTGGAACCGTATTCCAAGCGCAGCTTTGACAGTTCCCGAAGTTCAATAGCAGCGAAGCTGGGTTCTTCAGAGTCCAAGAACGAGGACAAGGCATCCAGCTGCGACATTCGCCATGAGGGACCACTGCTCTCGTAAACTGAATCATATGTGCGCCTTGCACGCGAGAGCAGTGTGTACAGAACAGAGGATAGAGAGTCGAGGTCTGGATGAGAGCCGAGCGTGTATGTGACCTCTAATTCTTCGGGAACGACAGCTAAGCCACCCGGGTCAGCTTTAAGAATGGCAAAAGCACGGGGAAATAGTTCACCAATTGCGTCAGGTGATTCCAGAGTAATGACCAGAGCATTTCCTACACCTTTCCCAAAAAGTGGATACTCTTCATAGTATTCACCTTGCTGTGCTAATGGTTCAAACATCTCTAGATCAAGGTGCTTGGCGAGTGCAAAACTAGCACCCTCCGGAGAAAGATGGTACGCTTGGGCGTCCGCTTGGGGATGCAAGTAGACATCAATGGCCTGGGTGAGGTGCAATACGGACAAGAGTACGAAAGACCATGAAGGCAACATGAACGACTCGATATTTGGACGTGTTTGGCAATGAGGTGAGATATCCAGATATCTACCGTATACTTTGACTTTGACTCTTAACTTGCTCTTTATCAGCCATGTTCGCTCTCGCTCGTCTCTGTCTTTCTTTCTCTCCTTATCATTGGTATATCTCGTATGTCCTGGCTCAGAACATCCTCTTATGTCCGCCATTAGTCCATTAGCAACATTCACTCCCAATCCCTCTGTCAAATTACGCAATTCCACTCTTCAGTTACCTCCAGAATTATGGTTTGAAATATTTCAATTTGCTACTTATATCCATCGAGAAGCCACCATCGTGCCCTTGGATCCTTTTGCGCGCAAACGCATATCCACCAATGTGATGGCCACAAATTGTCCACTACTTGCCCTTAGTACAAGGATCTCTCTCGTCTCTGTCTGCCACATGTGGAGAGACATTGCCCTACCACTGCTCTATCGATACGTAGCCATCCGCAGCCCATCTCGAGCAAATGCACTTTTACACGTGCTTCGTTCCAGCTGCCGGCCTTCAGGCGGAAACGGAGCCGCTTCCCATTGTTATGGCCATTGGACGCGACATATAGAGATCTACACTCACGCTCGAGGAGCCCAGAGTCTGCAATATCTGCAGACCTTGTTCCAGGTCTTACGATTTTGCCCAAATCTACGCGTACTCACGGGAGCATGGAACCATGATCTTCCCCCCGAGTTTTTGAACGGCATCTCGCGTTTATTCGGTCAATCACTGGAGCATTTATCATGGAACGAACCCCGTTCGCATTCAACGGAGTTGGAAGATAATACTATCGTCTCAGCCAGGTTTTTTGGAACTTTCCGTAACCTGCGCGTGCTGGATTTGCGTAATGTGATAGGGAGCGATCCAGAACAATACGAGAAGGACCCTCCATCTTTGATGCCCGCCGTACAAGATCTCATCCTCTCAACCCATTCGCGGAGCCTTAAAATGGCGACTGTACTTCTTTTGCCGTCTCTACGCAATGTTACACTACGAACTCTTGTGCACGGTAGTGTCCCAAGTGACCTAGTCAAGGCCTTCCTGAAAGTTCATGGCGCGTCTCTTGCCAATGTCGATCTACCGTGCCCAACACAGGATTTGGACTCTGATTTAGATTATACCAGCTCGCGACATCGAGTGGACCACATTAACCCTGATCTTTTCCTTGAGAGTGGTGCTTGCCCTAATCTCCTTTCTTTCAGTTATCCGGTGACCTCTCCTGCCCCAAGCATATCAGTCCATAACACACTACGCCGGATTGGCCTACGAGCGGTTCGGGCGGATGCGTTATACCCAGATAAAGGAACAGAGACAAAGGCGCACCTCTTGGCGATTACGCCAGCGAGATTTCCTTCGTTAGAGACAGTGTGCACAGTGGGATTCTTGGTCGAAGCTGATATGGATAGCTTGGTTAGAGATGTTTTCATCTGGTGGGTGGAAAGGTTTGAAAAGCTGGGGATTGACTTTCTTGATGGCGAGGGAGTGCTGTGGACTTACTATTAAAGCCGAAGGATCCCTGTGGGAGAGAGCGGTAGATAACTTGCCATATAAACAAATAACTCTCAATATCTGCGATGTCCGCCGTGTCCCAGCGTCATGATGAACAAGAAGAGTGGGATGAAGATGAGGAAGACTACGATGAAGACGAAGACATCGATGCAGAGGCAGAAGCCATAGCTCGCCGTCTTGGGGCTGAACTGTGGGCTGATATACGAAAAGCAAAGGCAGGTTCAGCCTCGAATGCCACTATCTCACAAGCCACTAGCCCAAATTCTCAGCATGGTCCAGGATTACAGCCTGCTACACACACTACCACCCTACGAAAGGAAGATGAAGCACTGAATACCGTCAAAGGTATATTGAAATTCGCGTCTACTGATCCGCTGCTACACACCGTCCTCTCGTCCTCGCTTGTGAAGCCAGGCAAAGAAACGGTTCTGGTAGCGTTGGAGAGAATGGCTTCGATAGGAACAATACCAAAGGATTTGGCGATGCCTCTTAGCGTTGCTCTTGTCGAGCTTGCAAAATCAGAAACACTTTTCGGTTGTCTGCGTCTCTCAGATGCTCCAGCAGTACAACTTGCTAATGGCAAACGGAAAAGAGATGGATCAGACGATGACCGCCAGCAACAATCAGATGCACGGCCCCATAAACGCTCATACATGGACACCGACTTGCGGAGTCGCGTCGAAGAGGCTGTCCGTATCATTGCACAAACACTGGGTTGTACACCAGCTAAGACTATCGACCCATCTATCATTTCGTCGATACGTCTTCAGCTTCACCAAGTGTTTTTATTCGCCGTTACTTCTTCAGCCGGTGGCGGACACGGCATGCATGCACTTCAAGAAGTTGGTGGACTAATACAAGTCATTGGCGTGCTGAGCGGGATCCAAATTGGACAACCATCCGAAAATATTGAAGGACACCCATACGGAGCAAACCCTTCCTATCCTTGGTTTCAAGGCCAAGCTCCTCCTTCCACCACCAATATTGGCACTGCCGTCTATCCATGCCTGGTTGCTGGCTGTGGAAAGAACTTCTCCCGTTTGTATAGCCTGCGTGGCCATCAGCGGTTGCATTCTGTACATCGGCCGTTTCGGTGCAACGTCTGCCCTGCCTCCTTTGCGCGAAGCCATGATCTCAAACGACACTTGAAACTGCATAGCAATAAGGCATGGAAATGTGCTGGATGCTCAAAGGTATTCTCACGGCGGGATGCAATTAAGAGGCACAAAGACGGATGCAAGGCACGGGGACCTAAAGGAGAAGCCTGCATAAATGCAGAAGTGTTAGAAGTAGAGCTTGACGAGGAAGGTGACGAAACGTTGAGAGAAGAGAGAAGGGCAAAGATATGGAGTGGCATTACTGTTAATCAAATAAGCGGGACAAGCTCAACTCCCAATCAAGACGAGTTTGAAGAGGGCGAGATCCCGTCATCCGTCATTTCTAGTGCTCAGAGCACCGTTCTCAGCTTGCATGCTATTTTGCAGACACAAGTTGAAAGCGCCCTTGGAACTTCCGCGGGCCAATCCACTTCACCGCCAGTCGACGTAACTGCGGGTCAAGCCACTTTGGCTAGCGTAATCGCTCGTGCTCAATCACAGACTTTACCGAAGAAGATTCCCTCGGAGGCAATCGGAGTTTGCGCTTCGTCTCAGCCTGCCACTCCAGACCAATCATCAGGGCATGTGGTGCAACCTGAACCAGGAGGCTCCAGGGCCGGTGGCGAGTCACCGGAACCTCCACCTTTTTCCATGTTTGGTCTATCGGACGAACAGACACGACTATTAGAAGAAGCTATCGCCAATGCTGCCTTAGCCGCACAAGCGCAAGCGGAGGCAGAGGCGGCCTTAGAGGAACAGGAACAGGAAGAGGCAGATGAAGATTATGACGACGAGGATGAAGATGGTTATTACAGCAAAAAGCCAGCCGCAGGCTGACAAAATAATAAATGAATTAGGGGACTAGGGGTTCATAGTACGTACTAGTGCTAATGAAATCATACAACAGGTTGATAAATACAGAATACGCAGCAGCTTACTCTACGGCGAAAGCGAAGACACGTCCATTCTAGTACCCGTAACCGGCCACGAGTTCAGCGATTCCATCTGATTTTGAGAATGAACCAGGATTGCTTACCAGCCCAGGAAATTACGGTGTCGCCGTCTACATTTTAGACCTAGATTCCCGCTTTCGGGGTGCCAGATACCTCAGTTTGACATTTGCATCTATTCTTCTCCACAGCTCCTGGCTTTGTTTCGATTCCCTCTTCCAAGCTTCTGCTAGTGCTTGCGCTGGTGGTAGCGCTTTGCTTGGGAGGGTGCCCCGCTGTGCGTTGTTCGGGGTTGGGGAGCGAGAAGTCATCTGGACTCTACAACGGAACGAATTTTAGGCAAAGGATACACAGGAGATTCAGCGTACAGGAATCGACGGGTCAGTCTGGGTGATGGGTACGAAGCATCTGCCATCATTTTATATGGACATGGGTACGGAGACGTGAGGCAAGCTGCAATCAACGGTGGTCCTCGAAGGCAGTTATTCCTGAGGGCCAATCAATTCACACACAGCAAGTTCCTTGGACAAAGGAGGGTCCAAATTTGGAAAGTTCAAAGGAGGCATTAAGCTGGTCGCGCGACGGGCTTCGCAATGTACCCTCCGCCAGCTGGTATCTTAATACATTATATTTCAGATTTATGGGCCAGTGTAGGCAAATCCGCAGGTTGAAAACAAGAGCTGACTCGTGGCTGACAGCCGGCATGCAGCGTGTTTTCGGTATGTTGATTAAGGGACGGGACTTGCCCCATTTCTAAGGGTATTTTCTCACCGACAGTATAGCTTGCGAGACGGCCACGTTACAGGATCTTATCTTCAGACGATTATCATGCCTGAAGGCAGAATGTCATGTCTAAGTAGCATCATTCTTGGATAATTACGTATTTTTCCCTTGCGGGGCCGAGGGCAACCCGAAGGCCAGACCATAGGCAGTCAATAACAGCTGCTCCGTTGGCACATGCGAAAACCAGAGTTGAAGCATAAAAGAAATTGGCATTGCCGGTTCCTTGCCTCAGCCACAAACTATGAAAAAGCGGCATTAAAAGTGATGCATGGAGATGCAGCATGGTCGTTACGATGGGATGGCGCAAATCTAGTCAAGCGATTAGGGGTGGCCAAGAATTTAAAGGTTCATTTTATCGTACATGGATAGATCTCGGGGAACACGGCCACCATACTGATAAATATCCCAGAATCTGCTAGTGTGGGGTATGCCTTGAACAGGCCAACGATACCAAGGAGACAGAAGGTTGCATAGAGTGGATCGTACCTAGCGACCAATGATCGGTTGCTCATTTCCTTAACAAGAGACAACGTATAAAGCTTACTGGAACTTAAGGCAAACGGGAAGGATATAAATGAACAGATGGACCTGCCAAACACATGATATATTTCGGCCGGGCGTGTGGAACAAACTTACTGTGAAAACCATTAGGAAAAATGATCGGAAATGGTCGAACATCTCCGTGAAGAAGTACCACCACAAGCCGGGGTTGGGAGTAAGGTCCGGGAGTTGTAGACTGGTGAATAGTACCATCAAAGACTTGCCCTACTATATGAATACATACCTTGCCCCCCATGTCTGGGACATCCATGACCAGTTACCTGACGCAAAGCCTGACAAAGCCGTAAGTAGGGTGTGATAACCCAGAAATTCGCCGAGGAGAGAGAATAGAGCAAGTCGGGGTATATTGGGTTGATATGGGCTTGCAAGGCGAGAATAGGGTCCGACAATCAAGATCATAGCGATAGGCAGCAAAATGACGAGATAAGACAGAGAGATTTGGACGAGTACAGCAACACAAAGCATAGTAGACGACCTTTTCTCTGAGAAGGTAGATTAAGTGGTTGTTTGACGGGGAGCGCTCTGACGCTTACTGTAACAGGCAAACATGAGGGCTAAAAGAACGAGCATATTCTCCAAGGGCGAGGTGGACATAGCAAGACTTGAGAAGAGTATGTAAGGGTTCATCAGATAACTGTACCATTCTCAATCAGCTGGGGACACATGGCAGGAGTGGTTCCTACACACCAAACGGCAATGAGATTGTCCCTCTCACTTGCAGAAATCCTCTGTCGAGCGCGCCATACGCGGATGAGAGCCATAGCTCCAATAATGTCGCACAATGCGAACAATAAGGGCGCAACTTGTGCAGAAGGTATTAATGTGGTAAAGGCTATTAAGAAGAGCGGCGACTAGGACAGGGGTAAAGTTGTTAGCTCGACAATATGGATACACCAAAAAGTTGCGTACGTGGCGGAAGGACCCCCCAGAATATGGATCAATGCCATGCTTAAAGAGATAGATCCCCTCCTGCACTAATGACCAATGAGTATGCAAGTACCTCAATGAATACTCCTGAGCCTACGGACAATTGGACAGAGATGTCAAAGGTGAAGATACAAGGTGATTTTGCTTTAACGACCTTGGTACGGTTATGAAGGACAAGGCGAGTCTGGCCCCTGCAATAGCCAGAAATCCGTATCGTGTTGCGAATTCGTCAGTTCGCGACCTGGATGAAGCCATATGACCACAAGGTCGTGTGAACTCAAAATTCTTCTTGATGAAAACACTTATGCTGAGTGTTCTTTAGTGTATTTCCTCTCGTAACGGGACGATGGCGTAGTTGGTTATCGCATCTGTCTAACACACAGAAGGTCCTCAGTTCGAACCTGGGTCGTCTCACTCTTTTTCCTCTCTTTATTTGATGCACAATTTTGCCATCAGCACCCATGTATCTGTTTGAACTGCCAACCACGGGCGCTATATCATTTTCTGACTTTTGTATCGACCTGACTCCCGACAAGAAACTTGCCCATCGACTACAAGATGCCACGCAAGCTCGAGCCAACATTCGAGGCTTGCTAAAGGAGAGCAAAAACGTCACTCACGCCGACAAAGATAACCTCAAGTTAGTGAAGGTATATGCAAGCGATCAATGCCGATGCATTGCGTTAAACGCTTTATGTAGCTCATCGAAGAGTACCTCCCGCATCTGCTTGGGCTTATGGCCTGCACATCTCACGGCGAAGTCGGTTTGTCTACCGAGCCTGGTATGTGCCTTTGCTTTCTTAGATCGGCACTATAATTCCCATTACTCTTTTTCCAAGTGTTCAGCTGGAGAACGACATTGTCAGCAAACCTGTTCAACTCCTCTCCTCGACTGTCGGTGCCTACGTTTACAGCGGACCTTGGCTTTGTTCTGCTTACATATGGCTTTGCCTTATCAAATCTGGCCCGCGCCTATGTGGCAGCTCTTGAGACGTATGACCGTGATCATACCATGTCCGAAGCGGATCGCAAGTCGAAAGATGAACAGCTCGGCGTTGCCGTTAGCTTCTTACGCAGGGCCAGCGGGATCTTCTCGTACATCAGCGAGACTGTGTTAGTGAAATGGGAGGATGGAGGCGCTCCAGGCTTCAAAAAACCGCCCGATCTTACGAAAGAGGTCACTAGTGCGCTTTCTAAGTGAGTCTGGCGCCACGCAATGGACAAAAGAATGCCACATCCTTCACTCCCACAGGATGTCTCTTGCAGATGCTCAGAATTTGGCCATCCGTAAACTACTCTCGCGGACTTCCTACGAGAATAATATCGCCCTTGGTTCGCCGTTGCCCAAGTCCCATCCATCTCCGGTGCTACTAGCAAAACTCCACTTGGAATGTGCTTCACTTTATTCATCCGGGCTATCGCTCATAAAGAACTTCGGAGCAAGCAAGGCCATATCCGATGTGCACGGAGACGTATCTAACGACCTTCGTCGATATTTGACTGAAGAAGCAACATTCCACGGAGCTGTGGCCAAAAAGTGGCTAGGTATTGATTCTGGAGAGAACGGAGGGAGCAGCAAAGGTGGGGAGGCTGTTGCATTCATGGCATGGTCAAAAAAAGAGTTAGAGGAACTCAAAGACAATGGTATCAGTGTTAATCTTGGAAAGGCGGACAAGGAACAAAAGGCCGAGTTTAAGAATCGCGTTGCATTTGAACTGAACGCCGTTGTCAATCTCCTCAAACACTACAAGAAATTGAACGATACAGTGAGTTTAAGTGTCCACGATGGCGTCACGATCTCAACGTCGTTTAGGTGCATTTCCAACCTGTGCCCAGCCAGGGTGAGGTTCAGAGGTGCATTCCTGCTGGACGTTTAGCTGTTCAAGTCCAACCGTTTGTTTCTCCTTCACCGGCTTTCGGTCCGACTTCTACTGTAGGTGACGAGCATCAAGCAGTACGTAACGGGGAGAATACAGACCCTCGGCCATTGGGAACGTACGAGGGCGCAGGAGCTTACTTCTAAGAATACGGAACGTGGAAGACATAATGCAGAGAAGGTATAAGCAACGTCTCGATTCTTAGTTGTATACTGGTGTACAAATAACTACTGTGTATCATACATGCAACTCCAATGTAAAAACATGTCAATCATATCGTCCAAGGCCCTTAGCAGTCTTACTGACTTTCTTCGCCTCCGCTTGCATTGCTTTTGCACGCTTGGTCCTTTATTAATTTATTGTACAACTTAGAACTGACCTGCTTGATTTGCGTTGAGGAAATGACTTACTCTTTGAAAGCTTCTCGTTCCAGCTGTTTTGACTGTTCTTTCGCCGCATGGACCTTTTTCCTGGCGTCTGACAATGCCTTGTCGGCTAATCTTTCTGCCTCTAAAGCGTCTTGCACTCGCTTCCTTGCACCAGATACTCGAGAGTCCTTGGCTACAGCCCCGAACATGTCTCTCAAGCCTGGTAGAGCTGTTGCATAGCTGTCTAGCCAACAACATCGAAGACAAAAGTAGCACGCACAGAAAGAAGCAGAATTGGGAGCATCGCGTTCCTTGTTAGCTTCAGACTTTGGAGAAGATGGTGTGCGGTTGAAGAATGAGAATGACGCAGTACTACCACTGGTTGATGGGGTGCGACTGGGAACGCTGTCTTTCTTGAAAAAAGTCATGGATCGTGTCCCTTGTGTGGGGCTCTATCCAAGCTCTTTAAAAACCCACCACAGTGTGATAACATTGAGGCGCAAGAAGTATGATTGACGTGAGGCCAGGCTAAGGCGTGTCCTGTTTGACGAAGACAGGCTTAGGCGTGTCGTCCGTGCGTGGGAAAAACAAGGTCTGAATATTGGATCGGAGTCTGAAATGCCAGACTTTGCATGGATTCGCATCAAGTATAAAAGGGATTTCCCACCTTCTTTCTGCCTCGCACGATCGGCCCAGTCGCATCCGCAGAAGCTGACTGCCACGACTGCTTCGAGATGTCGAATAAAATAGTGGTGAGCTGCTCACCGATTTGTTACTGTAGTAGTTCTGTCCCATTTTAACCCGGCCATTTGGTGTCGTTGAGCCCGCCATCTACCGCGCAGTCATCGAAGATGTCATTTCTTCCATTAAGCCTGACTTTGAAGAGTATGGCGTTGATGAAGATATTTTGGCAGAATTGAAGCGCGTGAGTTACCAGATGATTTAATGGACTTGACGTTCATAGTAGAGTGTACTGCAGAAATGGCAAGAGAAGGTCCTGGCATCTCGTGTTGCCGACTTTGATGCCGCCCAGCCTCCTCCTCCTCCTCCTCCCCAGGTCCCGCAAGTGCCGCAACAGCATCATCCTTATCCTCCTCATCCTATTCATATGGTTCAGCCTCCATATCCTGGGCATAATCCCTACGGTGCACTCCCTGTTCCAGGCCAGCCAGCAGTCAAATCGGAACCTATGGATGGTCGATATATGCTCCACGGACTACCACATTTTGCGCTTCCTCCTTTGGCGCCTCCTTCATTGACTAACGGTAGGCAATTGCCGCCGCCGATCCCACACCCTGGTGGACAAACAGGTGTTCTGTCTTTCCCCCGCGCTCAGGCTTCGTCTACGCCATCCGCTAGTCCAAGGCCCTTCCCTTCACAGCCTGCCACTGGACAACCGTCAAGCCAACCGCCACCTCCCACAGCGGCAGCGGCAGCTCTTCAGTCACAGCAGGCACCACTGCGAATACCTCAGGTTGATGGGCCCTCAGAATCTTCCGGCGAGGAAGACTCCCCATCGCCTCCTCACTCACAAGCTTTTGCACCTCGTCCTTCTCATCCATCATTACCGCAGCCAGCGCTGAATCCGCCTGCAACTGCTTCTCGTGAAGATTCAGAAGCAATTAATAGCGATTTAGATGATTCTGACACTGAAGGTGAAGAGGAAGCAGAGGAAGGGACGGTTGGGGAAACTGACATCGTTTTTTGTACTTATGACAAGGTAAGATCATGTGCACCAGATTTGACATATTTTCCTTATTTCAA
The DNA here is from genome assembly GCA_000827485.1 of Amanita muscaria Koide BX008. NCBI lineage: Eukaryota > Fungi > Basidiomycota > Agaricomycetes > Agaricales > Amanitaceae > Amanita > Amanita muscaria. Next base: position 91,034 of record KN818239.1, on the reverse strand, counting down.
ATAGGTGGCCAGGGTTAAGAACAAGTGGAAATGCATATTGAAAGATGGAATGATTCATATCAATGGACGAGACTACCTCTTTGCCAAGTGTACAGGGTCAGTACTAAATTGACCAGTCTGGATAAATGACTCAACTTTTTTTCCAGAGAATTCGAATGGTGAATGTACATCCTATCATGATCGCAAAGAGGCTCGTGAAAGTTGTCAGCCTTTTGATGTTTCATTGAGCAGCGTCTTTGATCAGCAGACAATGACATGCTTTACACATCCTGTAATAACTACAATTTCTTCTTTGATTAGCGTGCCTTGGTGCCAATATGATCTGCTTATATATCAAACAATAAATTACAATAAACGTGACTTCTTGGGCTACGACATGACTATTGATACAGAGATTGAAAGGGTATAGATGGGGCATTTCATAAGATTGTTTTAATACGTCTGTGATTTTAATCTCGGGGACGCAAGAGACGAAGTGTTCTGTCATCTAACGGTTCTCGCCGGTATGGACAAGGCCGTGCTAATGACTGCAAGGGTGCAAGATCCCGATTTGGACCAACAGCACTTTTACGATCTTCAATAGGAATGAGGATTTCATTGGGGCCGGTGAAGGCGTAGACAGAGGCTTGGATCGCTTCCACTGAATGCAACGGAGGCAAGTACGAATTCCGTTCCTGAGGATTTACCTCTGGATAAGGCAGTGGGCGCAGATGAGGGCTTGGAGTATATGTGCTCCCAGACACGTCAGCATCAGAGAAGTTGATCATATAATTCGGATTTTCCATGACGTTTTGTGTCAGCGTAGGTGAGTGTGACCCAGCGTATGAGGTAGAGCCGTAGCCGCGATGCGTTGAGTGAGGGTTCCTGCCACTTGCCTGCGTAATGATATCATTGGCCCCCCTACGTGCGTAGTCGGGCTCTCGCTGCATTTGTTGAATATCATGAGTCCATCTCGCCGATGAAGGTGAACCTTGTGGGCTATGCGGAACGGCGCAGTATCTGGAATTGGGCGATTCTTCGGTGTGCTTTGGATACTGTTGGGGCTTCGGAGAAGCCTCGATTATACAGCCTGTTTGGGAAATGTCGAGGGATGGTTGGTACTGGAAGAACTCCTGCGTCTGTGTGCGGGGAAATTGACTAAAATTTACTGGACTCGCGGACTCAGGTGAAGATCGGTCTTGAGGTTGGCAGTACATCGGATAAGGAAGATGTTCGGAGTATGGGGTGCCCAACGACTGTGGCTCTTGTTGTACATGAGATCGGCTCGGATTCGGTTCTGGATTGGCGGGACCGGGATATGGAGCGTAAGTACGGGTGGTAGTTGACGTCGAACGCGATTTGTCGGCGGGACGTGCTTGTTCGTCCGATTTATTACGATTCTTGCCAGTCCTCGTGCTCTTAAAAATGCCTTGAGGAATGACAAGATCGCGTACGACCGGAATGTCGTCAACCGTTCCAAGGCGGTCTACGGTGGCCTGGGTGAAATAGGCAGCTAAGATGGTGATGAGCGATCCGATTGCGCTAAATTGGTGCTATATGCGTTTACTTAGATGCCATTTCCTCCTGCCCTTTTCCGTATCTACCCACACAGAGTATGTTTGTTTGATTAATGGGTCCCAGTCCCGAGGGGGTAACTTGCCCGACGATGAAGACCTAACAATTTGAATCGACCTTCGGCTTGAAACGATAAGGAAAGTCCACTCACCCTGGTTGTTGTGGTTCTGGAGGAGCAACGAATTTTTCATAATAGAAAAGAAATTCCTGACAATGATATCCAAATTCAACAGGCTCGACAAAGGCAAAAGCTATGCGACTGACATCTCTGACCCGCGAAGGGCTCCATCTTCTACCTTCTGTAAATCTCTCGATGCCGAGTCCAGTGAGTTCACTGTGGGGGCCGCGCTCTTCCCATGTGTACACACACCCGGTCTGGAGTGCCGATCGTTCATCAGTATCCAAACGCCTGGCGACCATTTGCAAAAGACCCTGGTTGACTGCATAGAATATTTTATGAGCATCCTGGGCAGAACGGATGCGTATGTTACTGCAGGTTGGGTTCTGCATCTTCATGGAGAGCGGACGAAACGATCATTGGAGGGAGAAACCTAGTACTCTCTTCCTGAATCTCGATTTCCCCATTCAATTAGCAAACTCAAAACCCAATCTAATTTTATGACCGTCACCCGCAAGAGTCCGCAAGACAACGAGTCAGATATTAAACGACGATAACCAATTGCAATCTGGTGCATCAACGGACTACATAACGGGGGCAAAAATGAGATCTACCTCTTCCTGAGGTCTAGTGAATTACGGATATGTGACGCAGGTCATTATGATGGGTAATCTTAGGTGAAATCGCCTAGGATTCAACGTACATTGGACCTGAATTTACTACATATTGATTCCGTGTAATAACAATGCCTGATATAGTAATCCATTCAACCAGCACATGCTTGGTCTCCACACTCGTTCTCTTCGCTTGCTTGCTCGTCTTCCCAGCCGCACTACCTGCACCCTCGCCACCTCAGAACGAATGTCCGTACAACAACCGCAATGGCTCATACCCAAACCCGAGGCTCCTGAGCCAGTCCTTCGGATATATAATTCCTTGACACGAACAAAAGTACCGGATATCCTTCTCTTCTCGTTGATCTACTTATCGCTTTCAAGACAGATTTTGTGCCAAAAGTTGGACGCCTTGTCAAGTGGTACAACTGTGGCCCTACCGTCTACGATGCCTCACATATGGGTCATGCTAGGTTCGTCATCATGACTCATAACTTTTGGCAAGTATTCGACAATCCCCAGAAACTACGTCATGCAAGACATACTTCGCCGTATCATGACGGATTACTTTGGCTATGATGTGCATTTTGTCATGAACATCACGGACATTGACGACAAGGTAGATCAATCGATTGATCCCTGATACCCTGTTTTGAGACTACGACTAGATTATCGAACGTGCTAGACAAAATCATCTGTTTGAGAGATACAGATCAGACCTCACAAATCTGACTTCATCGCTTCTGGTTCAAGTAGAGGATGCTTGGTTGAACTACCTACGCGAACGCGTGAGCCGTGGACTTCCCCCTGATAATACTTCTCAAGTATGGAATGAGGAATCCTGGAATACCCTTGATGAACTGGCACAAGATAAAGATTGGAAACGCGAATGCCTGAAGAGAGATGAAAAATTTGACATGCATGTCACCACCGCGGTGAGTTTATCGATCTCTCGGACACCACCCATCCTGACAAGGCCACAGAGACGCACTTACAAAGCGTTACAAAATGCCAAGCTGCAACTGAGTAGAGGCCAAACTGGACTGGACACGGCCCACCAGCTTGTCGAAGAGTCGAAAGACGTTTTAACTCGCTCTTTAGATGCTCAGGTCTGTTGTTCGACCCTTGATTTCTTCGTGAGTTGCTCACAGCGGGACGCAAGTATAAATCTACAGTAACGGATCCTAATATCTCCCGTGAGCTGGCAGCGTATTGGGAGAGCAAATTTTTCCACGACATGGATCGGTTGCGGGTACGCCGGCCTGATGTGGTTACCCGTGTCACGGAGTACGTACCAGAAATTGTCGCCTTTGTTGAGGGCATCATTAAGAATGGATATGCCTATGATGCTGAAGGAAGTGTCTATTTCGACACTTTAGCCTTCGATAGGGCCGAAGGTCACCATTATGCAAAGCTTGAACCCTGGAGTAAAGGAAATCGTGAACTTTTAGAGGAAGGAGAAGGTGGAGATAACATTTCCCAGTCATGGCGACAGGCCGAGTTAAATTTTCGCAGGTGCACTTGGCACAAGGATTGGTCGCAGAGCAGCATCGGACTTTGCTCTGTGGAAGGCTTCAAAACCTGGAGAACCTTCATGGCCCTCACCTTGGGGTCCCGGCCGTCCAGGATGGCACATCGAATGCTCGGTCATGGCTAGTGATATCCTTGGTACCTATCTTGACATCCATTCCGGTGGAATCGACCTTGCTTTCCCCCACCACGACAACGAAATGGCACAGTCAGAGGTATATGGAATAGCATGAATACTACTGCTCTGTCTGATCAGCGTTCAAGGCATATCATGATTGTGATTCATGGGTGAACTATTTTCTCCATACTGGACACTTGCATATAGAAGGACTCAAAATGAGCAAATCTTTGAAAAATTTCATCACTATCGACGTGCGTCATTCGTTACTCTCTCCAGTGCCGTGCTTAAATTATCATAGGAAATTTTGCAAAAATATTCGGCAAGACAATTAAGGCTCGCCTTTCTTACACAGCTTTGGAACGTAAAGGTTGACTTCTCCGAGTCTCTTATGACTGGGGAAGTCCGAAATATTGAACAAACTATCAATGTGAGTGTTCGCAATGTCAGGGATGGCTAGCTCTTTGACTTTGCCATAGAATTTCTTCACGGTCGCTAAGGCACTATTGAACCAAGCTCGTAATGCCGACTCCAAGTCGGATGGTTCGCACAAGAATCATGAGCAAGAAAAGGCATTAACATCGAAGTAGTTAATCCATGATCGCACTAGTCTTGCAAGCTCATTAATGTATAGGTTTTATGAGAGCCAACAAGCTTTCCGATCAGCACTTTGCGATTCCTTCAACACGCCCAAGGCTTTGGATACTATTAGAGACCTTGTTTCCAGAACCAATGTGTACATCAACACTCAAGGATCCAAGGTCAATGTCGACTTGGTGGAGTCCATTGCTCGGTGGATTTCTCGAATGTTGCGAATGTTTGGCCTAGGCGAAGGAGAATCCGACGACATTGGCTGGGGCCAAGAAACGAAAGAGGACAGCCCAATTAACGTATGGATCCACATTCCTCGCTGTCATGACCAACATTGATCTCATTGGATAAGCGTGAAGAAATTTTAACGCCGTATCTCCAAGTCCTGTCATCTTTTCGAGACAGCGTACGACGTCTGGCAATGTCAAAAAGTGACAGCGCCGTCAAGGATATTCTTTTACTCTGCGACAAGCTTCGTGATGTGGATCTCGTTCCATTAGGCGTTGCGCTCGATGATCAAGAAGGTAAATGCCTCTGAATTTCACATCAACAATGGGTTGTAACCCGTCAACAGATGGCAAAGCTCTCGTGAAGTTGGTCCCTCCAGCTGAATTGATCAAGGCAAGGGATGAAAAGCGAGCTCTCCAAGAGGCAAAATTGGCGCAAAAAGCAGCACGCATAGAAGAAGAACGGCGAAAGCGATTGCAGAAGCTGGAAAAAGGCCGTCTCGAAGCAGAAGTGCTGTTTAAGCCGCCGAATGTCCCAGAGGGTACCTATGGATTATGGGATGATCAAGGAATACCTCTTACAGATGGAGATGGGAAGGAGCTGAGTAAGAACCAGGCGAAGAAGGTTAAGAAGCAATGGGACGACCAAAAGAGGCTGCATGATGAATTTCTAGCCAGTCAGAGGGAGATTAACAGTTGATTGTGTTATTCAGGTTTCTACCAGTCGCACGCTTTGACTACGAGGCTAGCTATTCTCTCTAAACCAACCCTGTCGTCGTTGTCGAATCCACCTTCAGCTAGACAGTCTAGATCCAGAACTCCTAGCGCGATGACACTGTCGCCACTGTTCAGAACAAGTGGACAGACTATTTCACTTTTCGTTTCGCTATCGCAGGCTATATGACCGGGATATAGACCAACATTTGGCACAACTGTTGTCTTTCTTTGCATATAAGCATCGGCACAGACTCCACGCGCCTTTCCTGGTGCCACATTGATGAACTGACAAGCGGGTTTGCCGCAGAAAGGTCCAAGCAACAGTCTCTCAGCATCTACTCTAATCTCTCCCGCTGCTTGGATAAGAGGACGCGGGAAGTATTGTGAATGGATATAGAAGCCTAAATTACTGCGTTAATTAATATTTACGGCAAGGGTTGAGCTACTCACCACACCAGTTCACCGCCTTGGAACCATCGCTCCCGAAGTGGACGGGAAAAGAAAGCAAGGAATGGTATAGCAAAGAAGAAGCATTTGATAGATTTGATACCTAGGACAGTAGCTCGTTAAGGAAACGGCGTTTACAGTACTAGCACACTCACCCAATGCCGTTCGCCGCCGCCTAGCATTGCCTCTAGTTGGGAGTAGACATGTTGCCAGAATTCAGCCTTGGTTTGAATGCTTGGGATGAAACTATAGATTGACTGACAACCGAAGCGACAAGGACCCACCTAGCTGGTACCAATGATGCGTCTGCATGGGGCATTTTAGTTGGGAGCTGGGCGCTGATTTATTTAAATGATTATCGATCAACTCACCATTTCACCACGTACCCGTCATGGCACCATACCTAGAAACGGTCAAGGTAATGTATAATTGCAATCGGATTTTGCTTTCTTTCACCATCTCTGCTCACTAGTCGTTCGCCGATGTGACGGTTACTGATACCTCCATCGATACCCTCGAATTTCTTGAGGCATCCAAGGGGCTTGTCGGGTTGTTCGGTGCGTCGCTCTTTCCAAGGAACTGTTCCTCACGCTTAAAACCACGGTGCCGCAGATCTCCTGGGATCTGCTGCTTTCTCTATGGTCCAGAGTGATCTGAGCGGAAATATCGCAGTGAGATTACCGTTTCTCAAGCGGTGCTCTAACCCCAAGTTTATCGTCGAAATCAAAATAGAAAGTCAGAGCACGCTACGATGCTGCACCTACGCTGTCAGGCACTTTACAGCTCCTTGTCGCCAACGAAAAGGGAGAGAAGAAGAGGCCTGCTACGGAGGGTCTGATGTGGCTCTTACGTGGCCTCTCATTCACCTGCAAGGCGCTGCAATCAGCTCAAGCAAACAAGACGCAAGAGTTGTCCGCTGCTTTCACGAAAGGTTATGACGACACTTTGAAGAAGTTTCACAACTTTGTCGTCAAAGGTATTTTCTCCGTGCGTGTTCTTTTTTATTTTATTTTAGACGCTAGCTACTTATAGCAAAATCATCGGTTGCAAAAACAGGTTGCCATGAAAGCATGCCCGTACCGCAATGATTTTTATGCTAAACTTGCCGCTGACCCTGACGGTGGTGCTCCCGCCTCGACGGAGACGGTTGAGAAGGCTCTAGACACTTGGCTCGATGCACTTAGCGCGATCGTCAAACAAATGGAGGCATTTTATGAGTCAGGTGGATACGGAAAGGGTCTTTGAGAAACACGAGAATGATCTGTAAGGTGCACCCCCTCCACGTTTCGTTCCAATAGGAAATATCGAATTGACAAGCAAAATAGTTTGTTTGTGGACGGCAGCAATGTAAATGCAAATGTTTGTAACAATTCACGCTATTTGTGCGGCACAGACAGACCGTAAACCTCCCTTGCCTTTGATACTGACGATAAAGTCCGACTCGGGGTAAAACCTTGAACCGGTCTCAATAACTTGAACTGACCGTTCACGACATATCATGTCGTGCGATAACTTGTTGGTTCTAAAATCTAAAACGTGCGTCGGCAGCTATTGTCATTTCGCTCGCACCATGTCGTTAGTAGAGTGCTGCTTACTATCAACCTCTTCGATGGAATCTACAGGATGATACGTGGAGTGGGTGGTGCCGATCAGCTCCCCCCCCCTACGTCAGTTGATTGACCGTTCGTGTCGGCGGCTGGGATTGAACAAAACTCCGTCGGTCTTTGCGGTCACTAACACCGGTTTCTGTTGAAAGAAAGTTGGAAGAAAGTTCCATGTTGCGAGGCAATTTGTTTTTAACGACGGTGTTATGCCTCCCTTTCTTTCTCTCATTCTCGCACGCACACTAGATCTGAATCTTCCACGGTTCCGTTATACTCAAGATAGTGCATAAGCGGAACAAATAAAACGCGGTATCAATAAAGGGTATGGCGTGCGGCGCGGGCTACGTTGCCCACAAGTCGTCGCGCTCTTTCACCGCCGGCTGCTGATCCGATCCCCAGTGCTGTAATGTCAGGGTTAAAGGCCTGAATTCTAGCAGTACGCAATTGCGATCCGGTTCGCAAACTTGGCACTTGTGGCGGGACATTTATCGTTCGATTTATCGTTGTATTTCTTGAGAATTTGAACAGCCAGGCACTGTCTCATCCCCAGTCGCAGGCGCATTCTGAGAAGCAATGCAATGAGGAAACTACCGATACATGATATGAATAGATAACGGATTTGAGATAACATGCGTGGTAAAAACAATTGATACAAAGACGTCCCCGTGAAACCGTAGCAAGGGTATCTGAGCGTACCATTACAGAGTAAAGGCACCGCACCATTCTGATGACATGTACACATCAAAGTAGGCAGCTGGACATGTGCATTGTTAACTTTACCTGCATTTGTACATATAACCGACTGGGCGGCCAGAAAGGGCTAGCTAGCGCAAGAGCCTCTTGCTCATGGCATCCGTTTCCATCAAGTTATGGGCTGAAGCGTAGACCTTGCTTCTGGAAATCAGACTCTCTGTCTTTCCTTCCTGATCGTGAATTAAAGTACTGTTCATCTTTTTAGGTATCTGCATGGTAGGCGACGGCTCCATTTGAACTGTTCTAATGACTGAAAGAGGTGCTGATGGAATGTAAGATGATGGCGGGGATAAGGGTAATATGCGACGAGCCCTATGACGTGGTATACAAGCTGACGGACGTGGGTCGTAAACGTCGTTTCTTGGCACTTTTGCCACAGTTGGATAATCGCGAGAGACGACCTCCTCAAGCTCGTGGTTCTCTTCATTGTCAGATTGGCTCCTGCTCCTGTCGTCAAAGCTCGAGCTGATGCTATCGAAGGAGAGCCGTGGGACGATGCTGTTGCGAGTAGAAGCCGCTGTTGGCAGCGCTGTGAGCAACGACGAGAGACTGGTGGAGTGATGTGAATGGTTCCGGGTGTGGCTTCGGGACAGCGTGGCTGGCTGAGATCGAGGTATCTGACTATCTGTCAGGGACCGTCGTCTTTGGCGCCTTCGATGGGCTGGCGGCGATGGGGGAAAGAAGGATAATTGTGAGGAGGGTATTCGCTGGATCGTGGCGGAAGGTGGGAGGTCAAGACGGCTGATGGACGGCCCGTCCTCGTGCTGCAAAGGATCTGGACTGGAGAGTGTCCGGGTCACTTTGTCGACTGGTATATAGAGCACATCTCTTAGATGAATTGGATCAGACGCCCAGAGCTGGTTGATTTGTCGCAATTCAGCGAGTGGGATTCCGTATCTGAGCGACACACCAGGCAAAGAGTCTTTTGGGGAGACCTGATGATATGTGGATTAGCTTGGGCCCTCGAACCAATGCTGGACTGACTGACCTTGTGAACGACGACTATCCTCTCCTGACGGTCAATGACAGGTCTCTTGTCGGAAAGACTGTCGTCTCCCACATCCCGTGTAAGACGAGAAAGATATGGTCGTGTAATACCAGCGTCGGTGTCTTCTGGAGGATGACGAGCAGTTCTCCTTAATGGATGTTGGCTCACTGTGGCCATGTAAAGAGATCAAAAGTCATACATAAGAGCGCCGAGTATAATGATACAAAAGTGGTTCAAGTTCCTCCTGCCTCATCTCTTGATCTTTTCCCCGTCGTAGTACTGACCACCGGAGCCTGGGCTGCCCCAGTGACGCCGATGACCAATCCCTTTAACCATCCGTTCTCCCTCCTGAGCGCCTCGCATTCCCTCTCGAGCTCCCCAACCCTGATTTCTAATTCTTTTGCTTTTCCTTCCAAGGCGGCCTCCCTCTCTTTCTTCTTCATTCTGAAGCGTGCGCTTGCCGCGGTATTTCTACGGCGTTTATCTTCGGCAGCAACTACGGAAACTTGCTCAGGCGAGATCGAGCCTTCGGTAGATGCTATAGCCATGATGTCTGATGCTCTGCGACTTCTTGCCCTTTTAGCAGGGGGATATAAATCATCAGCGTTATTATCCTGAGCTTGGTTTTCCGTCGCTCTGGGCTGCTGTTGTTGGATGGGCATCACGACAGGTGCGGTAGCGGGATGCGCCAAGTTGGAGGCCTGAAGCGCCAAAAGTTGGGCTAGGGACGGTGCGAGGGCAGCATTTTGCTGTGGGGAGGAATACGGGTCGATGCCGATGGCAGCCAAAATGCTATTGAAGTCGAGTGGTAGCTGCTGGTGCTGCACCTGGCGAGAGATATGCTGTTGGTTGGTTCCCAAGCTGGTGCCGGTTACGACATTGATATGGCCGTCACGAATGGCGGCTTCTGAGGTACCCAGATGAGGGGATTGGGTATCCTCTTCGTCGTCGACCGATTTTTGTCGCGAGTGATCATCATCATTTCTAGCCTCGTCTGAATCAAATGTCAAATTTGACCACAGATCCAACTGAACAGCAAGATCTGGGTATGGTTGCCCAATGAGATCCCGTGAGTCAGCAGCTGGGGGAGGGGGATGTATGATATTGAGGCCTTGAAGATTTGAGGGCGCCATGGCGGGACGATGTAGAAAGGTAGTTACTCCGATTCTTTTCGTTATCTCGGCTAACGTATCGGCACGGCAAGATTTATATAAGCAAAGTCTCTCCCTCATTCAGTCCCTATCCCTTCCGTCGTAATGGATATACGTCTGCATATACCCCTGCATCTTCAGGGTCCTTCAAAGCCTCAACCCTCACCGCAAAGACGTTGAGACTGGGTGAGTCAGTGGGCAGAGCAAGCACGTGATGCACTGGATGAATAATCAAAGCGATTAAATTCTGATCGCTGATGGGTAGTGGTAGTCAGTATGTCATCAACTGACCACAAGGTTCCCTTTTTCAAAAAAGGTAAATCCAGGCCCGCCACTGCCAGGAAACGCTCCATATCCCCCTCTGCCTCGTCTTCCCAGTCTGCTGCATCGCATGTCGTGTTACCTCCGAAGAAAATCGCGTCCAATCTTCTTTCTGCGGGCACCAAACGATCGTCGTCACAGCGCGATGATGATGACCCATCCGACAAGGAGGGACCTGATATCAAGTGGACGTCAGAAAACAGCCACCTCAACGCTGCTTTGGAGATCCTTGCTGGTGACGAAGCAGAAGAGCTTCTAGCCAAACGCCGCAGGAAGGAGAAGGAGATGGCTGGTGAAGAAGAAGAAATAATCCTCGATGATGGATTGTATCATGGCCAGAAGGCCTACAAGACACATATAAAGAAGAGCACTGAGGTCCCAAAGTCCATGAGAGTTGGCCCGCAGCGCTCGACAAGTACCATACGCACGGTCACGATCGTGGACTACCAACCAGATGTCTGTAAAGATTATAAAGGTGAGCCTTGTCATCTCTTGGCGCCTCCTCTCTGACGCTCTCGACAGAAACGGGCTTTTGCGGATTCGGCGACACTTGCAAATTCTTGCATGACCGTGGAACATGTGAGCAAATCAATCTGCGTTTGTTAATCTCTTTTGATGATATGTTATATAGACCTCGCCGGCTGGCAACTTGACAAGTTGGCAGAAAATCCAAAGAAGCAGGTTGAAGATGCATCAGACTCTGACTCTGACTCTGACGTTCCCTTTGCGTGTCTTATTTGCCGAAAGCATTACACTGAGCCAGTCGTTACTCGCTGCGGTCATTACTATTGTTCCGCTTGTGCAATCAAAAGATTTGCTAAAACGCCGAAATGCCTGGCTTGTGGGGCTCCCACGGGAGGCATCTTCAACCGTGCGGACAAGATACTCGAAAAAATAAACAAGAAGAAGCAGGAATTGGACCAAAAGGAATTATCAGACCAAGAGATGGGACCCGAAGTAGAGATAGAAGGACTGGAAGGGAGTAATAGTCACGGTTCGGACGACTCGGAACGCGCAGGCGACTGAGTTACTTAATTTGCTTACCAATCGGAGCCGATCACAGCTTATCATAGCTCGCGCCCAGGGCGTGATAGCAACAACTGCACTAAAATACAGCCACCGCTCGATAAATCCCGCTCTTCGCTTGTGCCAAATATGTTCATTTTAGCTCATGCTATTCTGGCGCGCAAAATTTCGTCGACTACATGAGATCCAAAGCCACACTGGCCGGTGACTTTCAAGACATTGGCATTTCGTCGCATCCGTTGTCCAAATGCCTTTTTAATGAATCAGCCCTGTTTAATTCCACGTCTTAGTCCCTCCAGCGTGTCGCAGAATAAAAACATAAAACTAAAATAAACTTGCCTGCTAAACTCTTTTTCGCAGTACTGGCAACGATGCATGACCGGTGTAGCCAGGTGCTGCGTTTCATGGTGCCGTTTCCGGTCGTGCGATCTGGAAAATGTCTTCCCGCATTTCTCGCACGGGAACCGTTCACCTACCACAGATGTTGGTGATCCCGCGGTACCAGTTCGAGGTCTGGATGGCGTGCTTGTGCGCGCTGATTGCTGTAACGAGCCACGCGATAGTCCCTGCATCTGGTCATGATTCGCAACATATAATTCCGGCGGACGACCGGATGACTGGGGGTTTCCCACATGACGTGAACTCGCAAACGTCTGAGAAGGAGTGGGAATGAATTGAGTGCTATGGGTTGTATGTTGTGTCCGCTGGTCCGGTGCAGTGTTGTAAGGGCTGCCATAATATGATGATTGTGATCCGTATGGAATGGGCGAATAGCCTTGAGAGTAGTAGCGTGGATCACCTCCCTGTTCCGTTTGGTACCGACTGCCGTACTGTGTGGCAGGTGAGGGGTGATTTCCATAATTTTGGGACCCCTGATCTGCTGCTTGCGGCGTCAATCCACGTGTGCGATAGTTTTTACCAAGGATGTGCATACATACCACCAGTGGTGTTCGTTGAATGTTGACTGGAAGCATAGTACTGTCCGTTTGGGTGATGACCGTACGTGCTTTGGTGACCAAAACTAGTAGACGAAGAGTAGGTACTTCCGTGTTGTATAGCCAGCTGCTGTCCGTACGTGTCGCCGCCCTCTTCGTACGAGTAATTCCGCTGATTCTGCATAACTATTGATGCGTTTTTTTTGGTGTGGATTATGAGGGAGGGAGGGCAGGGGAGGAGGAGAATGACGACAGAGATGTGGTTTTCACTGGCTCCCTTTAATAGCGGAACTGCCAGAATGTCATGAGGCGAACTCTAGAAAATAGGTATTTAAGTTTACGAGAGAAGAATTCAAGAACCTTGCCTGGACGACGGAACCCACTATTCACGGCCAAGTATCCGAAACTTACAAGTCACTGTAAATGAAAGTAAGGGCGAGCATGAGAACTGGCTAAATTTTGTTGCATCTTAGTTCTCGAAGGAGTGCCCGAGCTCCTACTTGGAGCTAAATCGGGCTGGGTAGTTGCCAGAAACCGTGTTTAGGGTCCTTTCTAGGAAGTCCTTGTAAATTTGAGACGTGACACTCCAACCGGGGCGATTACGCATCGGCCTACATACAACTTTGGATCGTCAGGTTAGCCCTTTTCAGGATAAGACGCTATACATGCCACTTGTCAAAGATGCTAACCGTACAAGTCCATAGAGCATTGGGGTAGGGCCCGGGCATGTAAATTAGTACCAGATTTCAAAAAACAAGCACCTGAGATCCGTTCAGCCAAGATCTCACCCATAGAGAGAAAGATGATGGCGTTATAGTGGAGATCAAGTCGTGACTCCCGTTTGCTTCCATTGCTGAATTGTTCACGTCTACATGTCACAAATATACTGCTAAACGGACAGAGCACGGAAAGGACCTTGGTAGATATCGGGATGCCACGTTGGCGAAATGGTCCGATTTAAGGGCTGAGTTGATGGATCAGACGTTTCGAGCTATTGACTTGCATCGAACAACCGAAGAGACTGCGGCCGCGGCAGCATTGAAGGTTGTACCTCTTTCTATAAAAAAAGGAAAAGCCCTTGAATCGCGACGGATGCTCCGAACTATCCCCGCATACTGGTACCGTTGTTGCCATGATTTGCGTGTTTGACTTGGAATTTTCAATCGTAAAAGCCACCACTGCGGACAAGTCCGGGACGATGGCACACAAAGCACTCGCGGAGTGAATCACGATGTCAGCACTTTGGAGTGGCTGACGAAATCAGCGGCGACCTTACGCGAGTTACCAGAAATGCCTGACAAATTGTCAATGATGCTCCAGATAAAGACGCTTCGCAATGTGGTAAGCATGAGCTTCATGCTGTCTAGAGAGCGAGATAATCGCGATGATAAGCCAAGGAAAGAGCTTGTTCGGAGGGTTAGCGAGGTCAAAAGGTTGACAATATGGATGCATTTAGAGCGTAAGATTAACGCTCTATACGTCAAGCACGGGCACAAGACCGACGCTGAGCCAGAGTCAAGCAAATAAGGACAAACGCAGCCGATCACACTCTTCCATTCAGGTATGGCTCCCTTTGATTTGGACGCATGTATTCAGCAGCTTTTACGAAAACAACTTTTGCATGAGGCTCTGCTGCGCGAGATATGTGAGAAAACTAAGGAGGTCCTCATGAGAGAGTCCAATGTCGTCCATGTCAGTGCTCCTGTAACCATAGTCGGTGACATCCATGGGTGAGTCATGCGAGCCGCTCCGCATCTTCTGTTCTCAATGCCCATTCAAGCCAGTTCTACGATTTAATAGAGATATTCCGCATTGGCGGATATGCGCCTCACACTAACTACCTGTTCCTCGGTGAGTCCAGAAGTCCAGGCCGTAACACATCCCTTCATTCCAAATCCAGGCGATTATGTAGATCGAGGGCTCTTCAGCGTCGAAACGATATCACTCTTGACTTGCCTAAAGTTACGGTATCCGGACAGAGTGCAGCTGATTAGGGGAAATCACGAGTCGAGAGCCGTTACGCAAGTCCGTGCATTAGCTTTTTCGCTCATCAATTTAAATTCTCATTTTGGCATTATATAGACCTACGGGTTCTATACCGAATGTATGCGGAAATATGGGTCGTCGCACGTGTGGACATACTTCACCGACATGTTCGACTTCCTGACCCTCTCCGTCGTGATCGACGATCAAATCTTCTGCGTGCACGGTGGTGCGGCCCATCCGCTGTGCTCAACATCCGACTCTGCTGATGCTTTTAACCACCAGGACTGTCACCTTCAATACATTCTATAGACCAAATCAAAGTCGTCGATCGGTTTCGAGGTGAGGCTATACGACATCAGGACGCATAGTTGTGTGTGACTCCCGAATTTACGCCAGAAATTCCACACGAAGGTCCTATGGCAGACCTCGTCTGGTCAGATCCCGACCCCGAAAAGGAAGATTTTGCTATTTCACCTCGGTGAGTCTAACGGTTGGTTGGTCTTCTAGCATCTGTTGACGTTTCAAGCAAGGGGTGCTGGATATACTTTTGGATCCGGCGTCGTCCACAAATTTCTTGACCAAAACAAGATGTCACACATCCTTCGCGCACATCAGCTTTGCATGGAAGGGTATGCATCTCTGTTCGATAAACATTTATCTACAGTTTGGTCGGCTCCCAATTATTGCTATCGATGTGGAAATTCGGCTAGCATACTCGAAGTCGGACCAGGCGGTTCAATGTTTTTTAACGTGTTCGAGGCGGCCCCAGAGAATGAACGAGATGGCCCGAATCAACAAGCAGCGCAGAATGCGAGCGGGAGGGTGAGATTTCTCTCGCCAACCTTGTTTCCAATTCATCGTGAACATGCCTACAGTTACCAGAGTATTTCCTTTAATTCTACCATAGATCTGCAGAGACCCGTGATCATTACTCCAGGAAAAAAACTCTGCTCGTATGGTAGTGGATACCCTCAGTATGTGTGGCAATAGCAGTTGTTGCAGAGGACGGTAAGTTGCACCGACTTTCGTTCAAAGGAACCGGTTTGAGCTTGTTGCTCGCGGTAGTTGGAAGATACGCACCATTCGTCACCTAAATTTGCCTATATAGCTGTGAATGCCTCTGATCTTGACGGCAAGTACGACTATTGCTATTACTACGGCAAGTGTTATGTGTCTCTGCCACCGCGTCCAAAACAAAAGGGCCAAAGTCCTTGCAAGATCACGTTTTCTTCTACGTCCATGCGGAAGTATAGTGACACCGCTTGCTTGAGAGGCAGGATAGCCAAAAAAGGGGTTTAGGAGGGAGGTAGCCGACAAGTCTCTCTTTGGGGTTTTAACGCCCGTTTCAGGTTGAATGTGTGGGGGCGTCGCAATGGTCAGCCTCATCAGTGGATTGAGGAAGGAACAAGGATCTTCCGACTGGGCCAAAAAGGGTAGTGTTCCACCGTACTCTAGGGGTATGTTCATCAGCGGGCATGTGCAAGACCAAGCATGTATAACAACCTTTTAGTAATGCGGACGGAGTGAAATATTCAACAAGCTCTTGCTGTGTAGGGAAAAATAACCGGGAAAGGGCCGATGCAGGAAGTAAACGCCTGTGGTCGAATGTCAATGCTGACACCCTTTCCAAGTGAGAAAGGGCGGCCTACTTGACAAAAGTCCATAATCCAGAGTGTGTCCATGAATAATTTAGTACAAAAGCTACATGAGATCATGAGGCAAAATCGATGTTCTAGGCACGGTCCGTACTTGCCTCCTGCCAGCATGCCCGGATAATGAGGAATCACTTCGCGAAGTGTCCAAATAACGAGTTCCATGTTCTAGCTTTGTTATTGAAAGGATGGCCAAATTAGGCGGAAGGCTTACGAGCTTCTGAAGGAATAGTCCCTCGAGGTCTAATAACACTACATATTGCAACGCCGGATTTCCGGCGGACTTGTCATTCAACCGTTTCAAATTAATCCTGAGGATTTCAAATGCTTGGAGAATCGAAAGCTTGATCGCATCGGAAGTTTGATTAAAAGCCACCAACTTTACGATAATGATGGGTCGATCAAACGGGTCGAGGACATTGCAAGGCAAGCACCGCAGGAAATCTGTGGACGAAAACTCGACTAGATGCTGGAAATTATTCAGACGCCAGACCACATTCTTTCTGGTGTCCTCTAGAGCGAACGAGCGAGTGTAATTATTACGCTACGTGACGGGCAAGTCAGTGCTATAAATTGAGGATGCTTATGCAACATACTCTAAGAATTCGGAAGAGCGTGACTAAATTCATTAGTGCACTTGCCATGAACGAACGGGTAATACGTACATGTATCGTATAGCCATTCCTTCGTCCAATCCGTGGTCTCCGGGTCAAGTTCGAGTTCATCCTCCAATGAAGGCAAGAGGTCGCGTAAAAGTGTGGCTTGGAGATTTGATACATTTTCGGCATTTACATGATACTGTTCCAGCAGCGTCTCGTGGTTCAGCCGCAAATGTTCTCGAATAGTCATGAGAGATGATGGGTGTAGTTGGTTAGACGGTCATTGCGGCACCAGACGTGACGCGTGACACGGGGACTTACACAACAATCTTTCTTTCTTTCTATTTCCTTCTCACTTCTCAGCCACTCTACATTCTCATTCTGAATATCTTGCTCAACATTCAAATTTGAATGCTGAGCAAGATATTCAGATTGTGACCATGGCTGCCCAACCTAATTACGCTGCCATTGGTAATCATCTCCAAATTGTTCTCTTTCCAAACGCTGCACTGGCTGCCCCTCTTACTCTGGCACAAGTTCAACAGTTAATGCAACAGAACATGCTGCATTAACTGTTGAACTTGTGCCAGAGGCCCATCACATCCCCCTCCAACTCCATAATTCCAAGCTGCCCAACTCATCCCCTATTCAATACCCTCCCAGTGTCTATCAAAACTTTATGCCTTTATCCAAGGCAGATTTGGAGCACTCGACAGTGCAACAGTGTCAGCAAACTGCAATTGCACTTGGCCTTCTGGCACTTCCTAATGCTGTCCTAGTTGCAGATCAAAGACGTCAAATTTAAGTCTTCCTTGGAGCCATTTGATCATGGTTTGTCTTTTTCTTTTTCTTCCCTGATAAGATTACTAACATCAGATGTGACACAAAAGTGGAAGTGATATGTGTTTCTTTCTCTCTTATAATTTATTCCAGTTCTCTCTTTTGTAGCTGGCCAGCCATGTCATATTATCACACTGTCATTTACTGCTGAACACAGCCTTTTTTTCTTCGCGAGTTTCCAAGGGACTCTCTATGTTATGTACAGACTGAGCTAAGTGACAGGACATTTCAAATGCATCACTGGGCTTGTCGAGCAGACAAGTCCCTAGTGAATTGGACCTGGCGACGCTGGAGTGTCTTCTGATTGACAATGCTAGAACACGAGCATACGCAGATCAAGCGGCGAACAACATGGAGAGCCTCATCGGCGATAACTTATTAGGCTGGTACCGGATACTTATGTTATGACAAACGCAAAGCGGCATACTAGTGCGCGGGAGGTCTACGGACCCACGAGTACAGAGTCATAACGTTTAGTTTGAAATGGGAATGTTCGCAGCGCAAGCCAGCAGATGTCGTCGAGATGTCGTATCCTGCGTTAACGGTGACAAGTGGCGTCCCACCGAGCAACACGGTTGGTTGGTCATGCATAGCCTTCGACCTCAAGCTTAAGCTTAAGCTACAGCTGAGCCTTGACGACAAACTTGGCATGGTCCGGATATTTGCCTTTCTTGGCGATACACAACATGGATGACATCGACCCGTCCTTCATTAATTGGTTCAATTCGAATGGTGGTTTCTTAGATGTCAAAGTGGTTGATATCAAAAAAAATTCAGCACCGGAAGGTGGTCGTGGTATGGTGGCAGTAGCTGATATACAGGCAAGTAAGATCATTCGCAAAAGACACTCAATGCCATGTCTTTTCTATAGGAAGGGCACACCCTTTTCACTATACCACGTCATCTTATTCTCTCTACGGGAACCTCTCAACTGCCATCTCTGTTTGGCTTGGAAGAATGGAGAAGAATGGGACTGGATAAAGGTTGGTCCGGCTTGATACTCTGCATGATGTGGGAACAAGCAAAAGGACCGTATTCCAAGTGGCACGACTATCTAGGTGTGTCTATTCGCGAACCATCCCGGCGTCTCATCCTTTTCGCAATGATAGCCATTCTTCCGGGTCATTTTCATACTCCTATGTTCTGGAATGAAGAAGATCTGCATGAATTGACAGGTACCGCCGTGGTAGGTCTGTTTCTGGAAACCAGATACCACACTAGCATTGTCCGTGATCGCTGACCTGGCGTAGAAAAGCTAGGGAAAGACGACGCCGATAAGGAGTACATGGAAACGATTGTTCCCGCTCTTCAGGTGACGACATTATTAGTCTAGTGCCTAGGCAATGCTCATCCCCCACAGAGCAGGACAGATCTATTTCCTCCCGACACGTTAGCCCTCGACTATTCTTTGGCTACATACCATGTCATGGGAAGCCTCATTCTGTCCAGGAGTTTTCACGTTGAACATTGGAATGGGATACTCAGTGAGAACGATGTCATAAAAGATTCCGATGAACGCATGGAAGAAGAGCCAACCAGCTCACCCGAGAGTACTGATTCAGTCGACGAAAGCGACGGTGAAGACTCGACTGAAGTTGCAATGGTCCCGATGGCTGATATGTTAAATGCCAAGTTCAGGAACGAAAATGTGAGTCTCAGTAACATGGTCATCAACAAGCGTACGAGACATGAACGATGGCTAGTCCAAACTGTTCCATGAGCAAGATTGCCTCAAGATGATCGCCACAAAGCCGATCAAAGCAGGAGATCAAATAGTACTGTTCGCTATTATTTCGCCCCTTCTCCTTCTGAACAGATCAACAGTGGAATACTTATGGCGATCTCCCAAATGCTGAACTGCTTCGCCGTTATGGCCACGTCGACCTGTTGGCTCTGCCTGACGGTGAGATAGGTAATCCTGGCGACGTGGTTGAAATAAAGGCAGATCTAATCGTGGACGCTGTCATGCAACATCAATCTGCATCGTTGTCCGAGTTGCAAGAGCGGATCGATTGGTGGCTAGAAGAAGGCGGCGACGAGTGCGTGATCTTCCTCGAATCTTGCTGCTTGGCTCATTCTGCAGCGTGCTCGTCATTGATTCGGATGGCGAGGTTCCGCCCATCTTCTTATCCCTCACTCGTTTGTTCCTCCTTCCCAAG
This sequence comes from Amanita muscaria Koide BX008, assembly GCA_000827485.1. Classification (NCBI taxonomy): domain Eukaryota; kingdom Fungi; phylum Basidiomycota; class Agaricomycetes; order Agaricales; family Amanitaceae; genus Amanita; species Amanita muscaria. Next base: position 71,104 of record KN818239.1, on the reverse strand, counting down.
TCGCAATGGGAAACGGTTAAGAATAAATCGAAGCCTCCAAAGGCAAAACTAGAACTAGACAACCTGAACGTTTTATTAACGACGCTGTCCCAGAGGTTGAAACAATATCCGACTAGTCTTGAGGTGCGTGCTTCCTCGTTCACTACCTCGTTTTTATTGACTTCATGTGTAGGAAGACGAGCGGTCAATGCAAGAGGTGACAACTCTCAACAAAAAGCATGCTGTGGCAGTGCGATTGGGTGAAAAGAGAATATTGACAAAAGTGCTGCAAAAGTTGGAAAACATGCGGAATATGCAAGGAGATTCAAGCTTGAAGAGGAAACGAGCGGACGATGATGGCGAAAAGGGAAGTAAGAAGGACGGTAGAAAGTGAGAATAATGTCATAGCTTGATATAAGGAGTTGTGACTCTAGTCTTGACTACTGCGCTTCTCTCAATTGTACCACCATGTCTGATAACGAGATTACATTGCCCTCATCATCTAGTCATAACGACGACCCTGCAGATCTGTCGCGTCAAGAAAGCACGTTGACCACAAGTACAGCTAGTAGTCACCGTGACACTCAGGCTGAACAAGATGTGTTGGATGACGACATCCCAGTCGATCCTCGAATCGCCGCTCTTAGGGCCATGTTTCCAGACTACGACGATAGCGTACTGTATGTCAAGCCCTGTTTCGCGGCCGGGTCCTGATTCGTTTGTAGGCAATCCATTCTAGAATCTGTTGGAGGAGATCAGAATTCCGCCATCGAGGTGTTACTTGGCATGAGCGACCCGCAATACAAGAGTGAAACACAACATGATCATGTACAACTCGTACGCGCTACGGATCTTTTTTTCTGCGCTTGGCCTTACATGTTCCTAGTCCCAGGTCGATTTGGACGAACAGTTGGCACGCCGCCTTATGTTGGAAGAGCAGCATGCCGCCAGTGCACAGCTGCCGCAGCAGGCGCAGCAGCAGCCAATGTTGCCATATGAACCTTACACAGGTTCTACACGACGCGCTCACCGTTCGCAACAGCAGCCTCAGGCGTACCCCAATAATGCCGATAATGAGAGGGACACCATGACTGACATACAGGACCGTTTTGGCCGTATTGCTGAGAGTGAGTATTGGCCTCAAAGTGTTTATCATTCGCTGAGTGTTACCGCAGCTGGCAAGAAGACCTTCGAAAGCCTTTTTTCCAAAGTCAAAGCCAAGATTCAGGAATATGATAAGTATGTAAACTCTGTTCTACTGCGATTCTTGAGTTTCTAAGCTTGGTAGGCCAGGCAAGCCAGAGCCTCCCAACCAGGAGCCTCAATGGGTCGGGGTGTCATCTGCGCCAAGCCAGCGATGGTCGTACAATAGCGCCGGTGTTCAGCAGGCACCGTACTACGATCCGAACCCGTCAACCCCCCCTCCACCCCCCTTACCTGTTATTGCCAGCAAACCTCTTCCTTCACCTAACACAATTAAAGGCTATGATGTTGATACCGAACAAACTGCAGGTCAGCAACCAAGCTAGTTTTAAGTGTAAACCTCATAACGTCATGCCTGACGCAGGACCTGCAGGACCGTCACGATCAGAATCCGATCCAGCGTCTGATGTATCTAGTCCTAGAACTAGCACGGGATCGCGACCGATCACGGCTATAGATGGAGGTACGGAAATAGTACAAGCATCCATCGCAGCGTGTATTTATCTCATGTTGGCAGGAAAACTTGGACTTTTGCCGAAAAGGCCCGTGTCTTTACTGAAGCAACAGGGAACTGAGAGTGCGAAAGAGCCTGTGCGGGAGGATTCAATAGAGAGCAACGATGAACTTGAGTATGCAGAGAATCCGTTTGAGGAATCTCGGAATTGAGGGGTATACTCAATGCGTATATTATTCTCCTGCGTTCTGTAGTATCTTCCAGGGACGTTGAACATGCTATGTAATGTATTTATCAGTGTAACATTGGTAATTCGACACCCTTGAATTCTGGCGCTGCGCCGCCAGCAAGAAGGCCGACTATTTGTGAATTCATGAGTGAAGTCATTACCGGAAACAAACAACGCGCGACATGCGTACCGATAAGTCCGAACAATCCTAGGATACTTCCAAAGACTTCCACAACAAGAATCTTCACGAACAGGTTAGGATCAGCAGCGTCTGCCAAGGCGGCGGTCGACCCGGTCACTCCGACAGAAATTCCACAAAGAAGGTTGCAGGCACCGACAGTGAGACCGCCCCAAAATAAAGCGAACCCTGCGAATTCGTCTTACTTTTGTGAGCACAACGGTAGCTTGTTCCGACACGTACCAGTGAAATAATTCTCTCGCGTATACAGCAACGGCTCAGGAACAGCAGACATTTTCGCAGAATAGACAATTCCCATGATCTGAATGACTGTTATTCACGGTTAGAGGGAAAATAGCGTTGCCACGTACGACACCGTAAATGGCAACGACTTCACAGAAAATAATGCTGGTTCGAATGTGTCATGAAGGGTATACATAGAAGAGGCAGAAGAAGTAATACCTTATGAGGTTTTTGGTACTAATCCTAGGAGCACGAACACCACCACCGAGGATTGAAGCCCCGGTTACATATATACCCCTGAGAGCAGTCAGTGAACACTCGATCGGTGGCGTGAAGACGGAAGCTAACCATCCTGCACCCAACACACTCAAACCAATACATAACCCAACGCCTGTAGCGGCCCACGCATATGGGCTAGATTCCTCGAGGAACCTACCAACGTTGAAAGCCTCTCCCGATCCTGCGGTCCGAAAATGAGGTCATTGGTAGACAAGAGTAAAACATAGACCGAACCAGTAAAGAGAAGATACAAGGCGATGGTTATGATGAGAAATATTGGGAGACCATATGGGTAATAAGAGTACAAGCCCATTCTGACTGTCACCGGCGGCGTAGTGCAGAGAGGCGCGTTTGTTGTGTACTGTTTGTCTCATGACATGTATCATCTACTCAAAGGTCTGCATGAATACTTGACCAGGTTTGATCCTTTCCAACGTCTCTTGCCGTTGTTCACCTTCGTAACGCGCAGGAAAGACGAATTTTCAATTATCATACTTGGTCTCGATGGCGCGGGAAAGACGGTTAGATATGAACTCTCAGCTATACCGTATCGTTTTCTCAGGCGGTCTCGTTTCACTCTCTAGACGTTGCTGGAGAAAATAAAGACATTATACAACGACACGCCCGGGCTAACGCCAGATAAGATAGGTCCTACAGTCGGTCAAAACAGTATGTCCTGGAATTGCATGAATCTAGTGGTGCGTCCGGTAGCTTAAACAACAGCTGGCAAGATTATGCTTCCCTCTACCATCCTACAATTCTGGGATCTGGGTGGTCAACGAGGCATAAGGAACATCTGGCACAGATACTATGAAGACTGTCACGCCGTCGTCTACGTCATTGATGCCGAGGATCGTGAAAGGCTCAGCGAAGGCTGGGAAGTGTTTGGTAAGCCCTTATATATTCTTATTGAGGCCATTGAGTTCATTTGGACAAGCGTGTAGAGTCTGTCCTTTCTTCCCCACAAATACTGGGTGTACCTCTTCTTCTCTTGGCCAACAAACAAGACTCCCCCCTGAGTTTGTCAGTGGAGGAAATTAGGCACGATTATGAGGACTGGCATCAAAGGAAGCTTGAGAGCGCCAGGCGAAGCGTGCGTCAAGGGGAAGGAGAAAATGAGATTATTGCGAAAAAGGAGCGCATTGCTAGCCTTGAAGTCATGGGCATTTCTGCACTCGAAGGGTACATGACCTCATAAGCGTCATGTAAATGAACTGACCACTTTCTCAGAACCGGCGTTAGGGCTGCAGTTGACTGGCTATTTATACGTGTCCAAAACAGCAGGCGGCAGGAGAGACACAGTTAAGGCCATAAACAGACAGCTAGCTACCGCCCCAAGCATGCGAATGACCGAATTAACCGTGACTCTAGTGATCTCCCTCGTTACCAAACCAACATATCGAAAAGCGTATAAGCGTGATTGCCTGATTATTTCTGAATGGCCAGACTGGAGCCTGGGTCAACGCCAGGCGTGTGGTGATTACTTTCCTACCACTGCAACGTCAGGGGAAAAAATCTACTTGAAGTTCCATCTATTAACCAACCAGAGGCTTTGCGTTGGCAGCACAATAGTTGCTTGCCGTCGCACTGATGTCTTTATTCTGTTCCTTTTTCTCGAGAGCAGAACAGGCGAGAGCGAACTGTTGAAAGGTATATGCAGCTAACTCGCGAGAGTAGCGGTGGGTGTCCACTTGGGAGGAGAATGTCATCGGAAGCTATGTCCTCAAGCCTCTGTGTGATACGCAATTTATCTTGCAACGCTCCATATTTTTGCCAACTCCACAACCAGTATCCACGACGTATTTCCTATCGGGTGTAACGCCGTATGGATGACCAGCTCCATGACATCAGATGATCGGCCTTAGTTGTTACCCAGTGCCATATTTCCTCTAGCAAATTATCCAGTCCCCCCCTTTCGTCCCAGGATGGTCCATGGTGTGGCTGTCGTGTTGCTATGAACCGTAGGACGTCCTTCACCGTCACTAACCCTACAAGCTTCCCATGGTCCTCTACAAGTATGACGCGAGGCCTGTGGCCAACTCAGCATGTGTCATGAGCACAACCTCTCTGACCTACCCCATTCGCTTAAACAGTTGCATAACAATCTCTAATGGCATTTCCGGAGAGACAGTCATTGGCGTCTTTTTGAACGTTTGTAGGTTAATCCTGAGCGATTTAGTACGTATCACGCACCTGGTTTACCCATGACCATATTCTCAAGCCATCGCGAGAACTCTCTGCGGAGAACAGGGCTTCTTCTCCAAGTCCGGAGGGGTTTGTACCATCCGGGTCAGACTCCCGAGCCAAGATACATGGTGTGGTACTAGTGATGCCATATTTTCTGGCTCTCTCTGTCATACGTCAGAATGACCCATGCGTCATTAAGCAGCGTGCTTGCCTAATACGTAGCGAAGTTCTGTTCTGCCAATATAACCACGTAAGGTTTGCGTTCCATCTGTACTCAAAACCGGATATCCTTTAACATCTGCTGCCGTCAGAATATTCTCTGCCGAAGGCTTCAGCCAGTTGTTACACAAGATAAAAAGAAGTGGGGTACCTAAATCCTTGATACGCATACCGGCCTCATTTAGGGTACGCAGATTACGTCGCATGACTTCGGAAACTGTAGTAATGATAAGGGCAAATCCGATGACCTAACATCAGCCGGAGCTTACCAGAAACGTTATACGAATGATCCTCTTTTTCAAGAAAGGGAGACCCATTAAATTTGATCATCGCGTCAGCGATTCCGTTCGTCCCAAGGAAGTCTCCGACTGCTTTTGTCACCAATAATACAATCTGTGAACTGCTTACTTCTCCATCTCTGGAAAAGAATGAAAATGCTGTACCATAGTGGGTAGAATATAAGTCAGTGCTCCAGTGAGCTCGAACATGATTACGACGACTGTAACAGTGATCCGCATTACGCCGCTGATAATATTGTAAGTGGAGCAAACGGCCAAGAAAGGAAATTACCTGAGGGCTGCGGCGGCACCCAAAAACGCGTATGTCCCTGGTGTAATGCATGGCACATCTGGAGCGCAGACAACAAAGACACCCGATTTACGGAAGGCGCTGTTCAGATAGAGGTCATTACGAGATGAATTCGCACTTTGACACAGCTCACGTATACATCGCCTTCACCATAATGCCAATCATACGACCAAAGGTTGCTCCAATTGCCATGGAGGGCACGAAAATACCCGCTGGAACTTTGCAACCATATGATATGATGACCAGACAAGTTCGTATGATAGTCGCCAGTAACAACGAGTTGGCTATTCGCCATTGAGCCTCTGACCTGATTGGGGATTGTGACACCACAGTAGTATTGCGTTCGCAGACTTACTGGCAGAGATTGTGAACATTGCCACCACCTTCGCATTCTCGGAACAGTATAGCCATACTGGACGTCATGTCGAGTCTGAGGAAGTGGTTGAAGTAACCTATCATGGCAGTTACGATTGCAAGCAAGACCGCCTCCGCCACTGGATGATTTCCAAGATGCTTTCGACGAAATGCAGCAACTTGAAGGTTGAAATTGACCACGAAAGCTCCATATAAGCCCTATATTGACAGCTTAGCACAGAGATCAAGATGTGCGTACGAGTTCGTACCCCGAATATACCGAGTATGATAAAAAAGATGATCTCGAAAAAGTGCCAGTCCCTATTATAGGTCACCTGGAAAAGCACAAGCTTTCCTGTGCGAAAGGGATTGATAGCCTGGAGAGCTCATTTAAACGATGCGCACGGAAATGGATTGCCTTCGTACAGCTAACGTGAACGTCGCCATGAGTGCGCAAAAGAAACTTCTCCACATTGTCCGAATATTGAAAACGTGGCTCATTTCCTAGTAATGCACATATTAGCATCCCAAACTTGCCATTTGTCAGACCCAGAGCGCACTTCTATTGAAAATAGCACCCCTCCGATAGGGGACCCGAAGGCAACAGCAACGCCAGCGGCACTCGCTGCAGTGACGACTTCTCGCATCTTACCTAACAATACCTTGAGCGTTATTCATAGTAACAATGGCCAAACCTACTTTGACTTTGAGAAAATTTATCGAATAGACCCGCTACTAAAGAGCCAATGCAACATGCGACATGAACTGACGGACCCTCTTTTCCAACAGACAATCCGGATGCAATTACGAGCGGCTAGGGACTATGAGCCCCAAGACTGAGTTGAGATATGTTACTTACTAATGTAATACTCTTGATGAAAAAAGTGGCAAATCCTAGATAACCTTTCATGATGAATCCGGCTAAGATGCATTTGATTTCTGATATGCCAGAGCCAGCGGCATACTTGGCCAAAGAACGTACAAGGTGAGCAGCAATGAACGAGAATACGCCCTTTGGATAATATTGAATCCATCTCTGCACACAAAGAAAGGAAATCTGGGAACGTACAGCAAATATGACGAAGATTAGCCAGCGTGCCAAAGTGACGTCGCTCCATGGGTGCCACGAATCACAACCATCAGCTTCGTCGCCCTCGATCTCCCAACAACAAAATTGCTGGTTCAGCCACCATCCATCCGAACAATATCCCATCTTTATGTCTGCCAGCCACACGCTTACAATGGATGCAATGCCTGCATTAAGACCGATACACACCCCTTTTGAAAAGATGAGCTCTTTAGACGATATGCTCAATGGTTTTTCCACCCGCCTACGAGGCTCACAACAATCCAGGTTTGGGCAATGTCGAAGGCTTTACGCACTTGTGACCATAGCCACGGTAATGACGTTTTTTGGTGAAGGCCCTGATGAAGATGGCTAGTTCGTGCCTTCCGCAAGCGCCTGTCGCGTTCAAGGACAGAATCCTGCATCCAGTCTGATTCTTGTCCATCAAGTGGTATTACAAGGGACTGCGGCAACACATACCGATTGTGTCGAAGTCCTCATAACGACTATGACGCGCTCATCAGAAGATTACCGGAAAGATCATTCGCAGTGCCTACCGAATTTGGTCGTACTCGTCTTCATTGAGGTCGTTGGTGTTCATGACGTTGAGCAACTGAATCTGTAACAGCCACAGCTTACTTACTACGATCACACAATGACTCGTGAGAAGTAAATGCTCTTTGTGGTAACAGACGAAGGTACAATATTAAGAGTGTCTACCTCACGAACAAGATAAAATTACAACGGAGTGCCCTGAGTAGCAAGTCGATTCTCCAAAACTCTGTTGCATATTATAACGATACGTACTCCTTACATACTGTGCATGTCACATACCTGAGGGTTTGTTCCTTTGCTGATAGTTCCTGGTGTTTTTCTTGCATCTCTCTTTGCATTCTCAGCTCGATCTCGCGGAGCTATAGATGAGACGTCATCAATCGTGGTTTTTACGACGAGCAGGAAGGGAAAACGTACTTTCTCTTCTTCCCGGCGTAGCTGTTCTTCCTTGATGCGAACACCTTGCGTGGCTAATTCTTCCGGGTGCAAAATGGAATCACTATAGTTTGACGTCAAATCACCCTGCAAAGGAGGTGTTGCAACACGTACCAAACATCGAATCTTGCCGCACGAGACAACTTCTCTGTGCGGTATGTTTCGTATAAAACATCCTCGGTTATGGACTTGAAGTCTCCCAAGTGTGACCTGTAGTCAAATCAGCTGGATTGCACTTGACCGCGGGCGAGGAATTACCCCAAGATGGCCTTTTTGAGGTTTATGAAATCGCAATGCTCAGGATTATCCACCTCTGCAACCCCCCACGGATAATCTCTCCCTCGAACCTTCTTGCCGTTTTTCTCAACGACTTCTTCAGATCCTATCACTGCGAACGGGAGAAGGGCCTGTAATTAATAGTCAGAAAGGTAAACGTACCAGAATGTCAACAACTTACGCGCAGTTCCAGGTTTTCTTGAATTGTCTCCTCGTCGTCATCTTCTGGATCGTAAGGGAAGTCATATATAGGTATCTGATAATGTTCTATGTCTTCAATGATCTGACGGAAATCAGCGTCAGCGAGGAAATGAGCTAGAGCATGAGTACCCGTCGCTTGAATTCCCTCAACTCAGAAGGAGTCAGCGAGTCCGCTTTTCCGATAACGGGGATGACATTGGCGCGGGGGGAAAGGCGCCTCATCAGCTCAATGTCCAACTCTCTCAGACTAAACACATTCCAGAAGAAAAACCTAGAGGCCAACATACATGACTTACGCATGTCCACCAGGTGGAATAAAATACAATAGACAATGAACTCTGTTGTCGGTGAAGCGAGGGTTGCGCTTGATGCGAGATTGCTCGGCCAAGATATCGTCGTACTGACGCTCAAGGTAGTCCACAATTTCCTGAAAGCTAATGTCCAGGTTCAACGACTTGTCAAATACCACCAAGGCAGCACTGGCATACGCATTTCTATTGTCAATATTGTCTCCAAAACCAGGGGTATCCACAATGGTCAAGGAAATACGCAGGCCATCTTCTTCCAGCTCTGCATATAGGATAAATAAAGTAAGAGACAAATCCTCCATTAATAGCTTACCAACAGTCACAGATTTCATCGCCATGCTTTCTTCCAGATGAGTATTTTGAGGATTCTCACAATCTTTGTGACCTAGAATTGCGGCCTCACAAAGTGTGTTGACGAAGGTGGTTCTCCCTGATCCTGAAGCTCCTGGACAACATTGTCATATCATGGTAAAGACCCCGTAACGCATGTCCTCACCTACTACCATGACAGTAAATTGGACTCCCTTGACCTTATTTCTGCGTCTTGTGGTGGTGAGTGGCATGTTGTCAAAGTAGAGGGACGTGAAGTGTCGATATGGTACGAGGTGCGGCAAAGAATAAAATTTCAGCTATACATCCTTTTAAAGTCCAGCGAAGAATCAGGAAGCTTTATAAGCTTTGTACGTTGCGGCACTTAATCGAATATAGACTATCAAGCGACGTAACGGAAACGGCGTTGTTTATTAACTTTTAGTAACTATGCTAGCGGACAGTCCTATCATACATGCGAGGGATATCATGCAATGTACATAAATCATATAAGATAACAGGGTACACAAGGGCGATTAAGGTTGTAGTGGGACGGATTGTAGAGCAGGATTGTACAGAGACCCGTTCTGGCTATTCGCGCCGGCGATGCTCGGCTGTAGTGGTGGAGGCCGAGGAGAGATAGTGGTTTGTGGTTCTTTGCCTGGGCCAATTGGGCTGGATAAGAAAGGTAAGGGATGGAAGCCGCCGTCGTTCCGAGGTGCTTACGCTTCTTGTGCGGGCGGTGCAGTAGTAGGATCAGTAGTAATTTTCAGATAACCTGCTTGGACCAGGAAATCCCAGACACGGCTAGTTTTGTTGACGTCTATCTTAACAAGATCCCTAGCTTCTCTCCTGCGCAACTTGCCACCTCTACGCGCGTATTCCCGCACGAGAGTTTCCTTGATAACCAAGTAAGGTTTTGGCAAGATCCGTAATTGGGAGCAAAGTGCTTGTTCTGGAGGAGTAAGAAGATGCAATGAAGGGCTATTGGCGAGGTTCAATGGCGCGGCTAACGGGACTGTCAGAGGAGAATTATACATGACAGAAAGATATCCGTACGTTGCCGTCGTACATGGATTCCAGTCGTAGATCCGGGGGTCTCACGCTCTCGCGAACGTCTGTCTTCAATATCGCCGGCGAAGGAAGTTAAACTGGCACGACGGGCATCTGGACCAGAAGACAGACGACCGCTACTTCGCGCTTGTAAACGATCATAGGCATGGTCGCGACTAAGCGCCTTTGTTTGCTGCGTCTTTGATAGTGCTGTGATGAGTGGTCTTACCCAAAACGAAACATGGACTCACTCTTTTCTCGAAATCGACCTTGTACTTATCGAGATCAGCGGGCGTCATTAAGCCTAGCCTGCGATAATGTTGAAGTTCTTGGATTTTCCGTCGCAGCATTGATTCATCTACATAATCAGACGAAGGGAAGTAGTTATTGATTGTCACCCACAGAGAAGATCGGTCGCGAATGCTTCATAGTCTTCTGCCGTTTGCAACTTGGCAAACGGTCGCAACCTATGGATGATCTCCCTGTCTTCTCTTGGCCTTTTTTTGTCTGCTGCTTGCATCTGCCAACAGTTTGGTGGAGGATTCATCGATGATTCAACTGTGGCTGACCTTCTTATACTCTACCAAACCGCGATCGAACATGAGTAGCTTCGATTCCATTCTCTTTTCGACTCTTTGTGAATACATTTCGAACAATGTCAGTTTAAATGCGAGGGAATCCTCGTTCTCAAGCGGGGGCGGTTGAGTAACTTCATCAGTTTGGTCCTCGTCACAAGTCATATTGCCATTTGCGGTTGCCACATCCGGTTTTATTAATGATTCATTGTCGACGGTACTGTCACTCTTCGTATGATGATGGCCGTTGACCCCATTAACAATGCCCGATGGCAAACTCTTGTTCGAAGGTATTTGAACCACGCCTCCCCTGCGTTCCTCTTCCCACCTCGTTCGCGCTCGCACGTCAGGATCGTCGGGATCCTCAATAATTTGATCGCCCCCATACTCAAGGCAAACTCCAAATTCCAGGTCTTTCACAAGGTCTTCAGCTTCATTGTCGAGCTCTTGCTCGAATTCAAGTCGACCAGGTAAAAATCCCCCGATTTCGTGAATGGCAGGGGTCGATGCGGGTGGGTTTTTGGGCGGAGACGGCTGAGAGGCATTCATGGTCATTATTCTGCGCCGCTTTCTCTCCTGAAATTCTTCTGGATCAATGTTGAACACCAGATCCATACGCTGGAATATATCTGAATTGGACATTCGCGTTATACGAGCTCATGCCTACCGGTACTGGCCAATCGGGCGATTCAACGTATACTCCATTGTAGTGCTCTTCAACTTCCCCCTTCGTTCGAGTGCCGATGTGTTCTGCTATCTTCTTCCAGTTTCCTAATCCATGACTTGCGATTCCCGTTAACAATAACAGCTCCCTGTGATACTTTCAGAACACTTAAGAGAGTGGATTAAGGACACCATTCACTCGTCAGCACCCCAATCTTCCGTAAAGATTGGGTATGAGTTTATTTCCTATTTCGACTTAGCTGGAATCAATGTCTAGCTAGGAATAACTCACTACCACCCTGTATGCATGGGTTCTCTTGTGTTGCTTGAACTCCTTTCCAGCACAGAAACAAGATGGGCATATGTCCACTCCGTCGTCTGATTCGCAAATATTATCGGCACATTTAATGCGGATAGCATGGGTCAGGTCACAAGCGCAAGAATCACATTGGTATTGAACACCGGGCTCATTGACCGCTGACAGTAAAATATCACTCATTGTTGCATAGACAACGAGAATACACATACTCTGAATCTCGTCAGGCAGATGCTGTGGCTTTCGTTGCGTGACTGTCATAATGCCCCTGATGTCTGACTTGCGATAAACCAATCAAATCGTGATCACTTTCTGGACAACAAGTTTAGCTAGAGGACGCGTCCAGCGCAACAGTAGACAGCCAAAGCTGTAGACTGCTAACTTAATGCTTATTTGTCCATGTTTCTTCTAAAAGCCAAAACGCAACAGGCAATTACACTACATATAACTAACTGAACAATCCATACTACAATGCTATAAGATAGATTAGTCTTTGGTCATGACATTTCATCATCTGTATCAGAAAGCATCTCTTTGCTTTTGCTGGATCATGGTCAAAATTATTTTTGGCTCATAGTGAGGGATCGCTTACAATTGCTTTTTGCGGGGATTAGCGTTTTCTTCCTCGTCCTCATCGCGGACAACGCGTTTTTTCCCGCCGCGCTTCGAGCAGGTTAATTCCAGGAAATCTTCAACGTTAACTTAACTCACCTTTTTCGGCTTTTCGACCTCTTCTTCCTCACTGAACATGGCCTGATCCTCACCGTCTGCCATCTCGGTACCATTTTTCTTGAGTTTGCCCTTCCTCCTCTTTTTTGGTTCACCTTCATCCCCACTACCTTCAGCCTTGGGTCTACGTGGCTTCTTAGATTTCTTCTCTTCATCGCTATCCATTCGTACTTCGCGTGTCCATTCCATGGCCTGCTCCCTTGCCAGACGACGTTCTTCGGCCAGTTTTTCGCCAGCCTTCTTGAGCTCTTCCATTCGTTGTCGCTTGAAAGTATAATTTTAACAAAGCCTGAATTCGGCGCGGTTAGCTCACTTACTTCCAGAGCCTCCTGGCGATCCTTCTCTTCTTGCCGCTTTCGCCTTGCCGCTTCTAGTTTCGCATGCGTTTCTGCTTCGTATTGCTGCTGAGCTGCAATATGTTCATCGGCTTTGCGCAGCATGCTCTCTCCGTACTTCCGCCGCTGGTCAGCAATATCGCGACTGTAGGGAACCATTGGGCTGTGGTCAGATGCCAAGGAACCGAACAATCTGTCCAAGTCAGGTTACGTTGATACATAGGAGTGGCATACGAACTTTTGCGCATGAACTGCTTGTTCAATGACCCTCTCCAGGTCTTTCAGCGTCCTTTTCGAGGGGCTGATTGCAAATAGCATCTCTGCAGACTTCTGCTGTATCATTGCGATGTTGTAGACGATGGCTTTGTCCCACGGTTGAATATGCAAAGCCTTGACGCCAGTCATACCGCTGTATAATAAAGGCACCAAACCCTGCTTACCATTTGTGCGTACTTCGACGCGGTATTCATCGCCGAGTGTGACTGATCTTTGATAGCTTTGGAGTACCAAGAGCGGCACAGACAGAGCAGGACAGATACGTTGTGTCCGCTGTAGAAGCGTGACAATGCCGTTTCATACTGGCAAGATATAAAACACTGTCAGATTCCTTGTGACAATGGGAACGACTCACGCTTTCAATGGCACGGTCGAATTCATCGCGAACATAGTAACAGTGACCCATGTTGACATACACGCTACCGTCATCGATCGACTCTCTGACTTTAGCGAATACGTCCAACGCATCTCGGGCATTCTTGAATCGCTTTTGAGCCTCGTCAGCACTAGACCCTGTTGCTCCAGGCAGCGCACCACCTAGGGTGCCCAGTGCATCTTCAGCTGTGACAATTGCTAACCCTTGTGCAGCAAAGGCGCACATTGAATCAAGTTGCAATGCCTTGTCATAGAATTCTGCTGATCTTTGAAAACCACGCTTTCGTTCCCTGATGCCGTCCACCGTGTTCTCCCGGCTCTCGCGAGATTGGTTATAATGTATCCAGCCTGCCGCACAGAGTGAGTATACATCATATTTATCATGGTCCTTCAGCGTGGCAAAAACAAAATCCTTGGCCGCTCTTGTAAGGTTCGACTGAATGAGGAAGTATGTATAGTAGGCACGAATGTTCAGATTGTTGCTCTGAGAGGTAAGGCATTGTTTGAGAAGTTCATGAGATTCTGGAAGTCTGTTTATATTTAATTGCATGTGGGCAAGCCTTATTTTTGCTGACAACAGTATAGATGTGAACACTGGAACACAGGAAAGGTGGTACGTTGACGCACCATCAACATATTCAGGATGCCTCAACGATAGTTTATCGTAGGCCTCCTTTGCAAGCATGTCCTCCCCTAGGTCCTCATATACTCGCGCCAAATTATAGAGCATACTGGTTGAAAGACCTTCTCCCACACTCGGCTCCAAGGAGGCAGCGTTGGTCAAGGCACTCTCATATAGGGAGCGCGCTTCGTTGAGGTTATTTTCCAGATGCTGCAGCACGCCGAGATTATTAAGTAAACGAGAATCAACTTTTCCTGCGGCCTCGCTTATTCTGAGAGCTTCCTTCAGGGCCTTACCCATCCGATCAAAGTTCTCCCCTTGCCAAAGGCGAGCAATTTCAATGTGCATATCCATGTCCTCCCCGACCAAGCGAGAAGCTCTACTTGGGCCGTTGGCACGGACTTCATCTATTTCGAGCCCTTTGCAAACACGATCAAAAAGTTCTCGAGCTCTGGTACGTTCTTGCGCCACATCCGAACTCGAAACGCCGGGTCGAGGGTATGCCCGTAAAGAAGCTAACATGGCGGAAGCTTCTAACGATCTCAGAGGATTTGGAGGTTGCAAGAGGGTATCAAGTGTATGAATGGCTGCAGCCATCTCGTCTATAAAAGAACCTTCAGCATACATGATAGGTTAACAAGCTTAACGAAGTGTACCATTTTGTATCTGCATTTGTGCCATACCAATTGCGCCCAAAACGTGCTTTGGCTGACCGTTTACAGCCACTGTGAAGTATTTAGTAGCTTGTGAATATGAACCTTCGGCATGAAGGATCCGCGCAGCACGCAGATATCCATCAGTAAGGATTGTCAATGTATCAGCAAACTGTATTGTTCTTTCCGCTAGTTTCAACGCCTGGTCATGATGAGCAGATTGCCCAGTCTGGTTATTTGCAAGCCAATACTGACCTTCTTGTAATCACCCCTGCGCAAAAAGAGCTCACAGAGAGCGTTCGCAGCAGCGGCACTTTTTTTGTTGACATGGAATGCCTTTTCAATCATTTTGGTACCGGTGACAACTGCGTGCGTGCGCTCAGGTTCTGTCAATTGCTCGTTTTTGCTAGCATTTATAGACTCCAATCCCAACAAAAGTTGAGCTGGCCATTCCCCGGGGTTCTGTTGATCCCATCAGTTCATTCTCTGGACAGAGGTCTCATAACGTACAACTTCTAGACTGCGTTGCCACGCTGCCTTTGCTTTGGCTTTTTGATCCATTGCCCAGAAACATAGTCCTATGCCAATTCGAGGGTCTGGCAGACATGCAGGGTTATACCTGAGAACGTCCTGAAACAAGCGAAGAGCGTCCTTATAGTTTCTTTGTGCATACACAATCCTAGCCTGAATTTCAGTTAGCATCACACTCAACCGAGACAACAACAAAAACGCTACTCACCTTGCCTAGTAGCGCAACGACGTTTGTTGGCTGTTCTGCTAGCACTGCATCAAAGGAGCGCAGTGCATCATCTATTGACCGTGTTGCTAGCTGCTGAATGCCTATTCAACACAGGATCAACTCATTTTGCCACACGACCGGGAGACAGCCAACCTCGGGTCAAGAAAGATAATGTCCCACCAACACCTTCCCCTGCTTCTGCCGCGACACGCTCGCCGGTATTGAGATATTGTGCAGCTTCTCGATAGTATTCTTCCTTTGGCTTCTCCGTGAGTATATCCTGACCTATAAAGTCGACAGTCAATTATTCTAAACAAACAGTAAGAGCCTAAGAGGAGGTGCCGTACGAGCGTCTGGAAGGACCAGCTTCGGTTGTGTGCTAGCCCTAGTAATCTTCATGTTTGCGAGAAGAGCATACATTGGTGGCAATGCAGCTGCGGAACCACTAGTATTGAAGGCTGGAAGAATTAACAATGAAAAAGCGTCAAGGCAAGAATACAATAAATCATACATTCCACAGCAGAGAGGGCTATTCGCTCTGCAGCATCGAGATAACCTCTTCTCCAATACTCTCCAGCGAGTTTCGTCCATACCCATATCTTGCACTGACCGTCTTTCAGGAGGTCCAGGACATCCTCAGGGTTCGGATCGAGATTGTCCAGGTCGATTGTGATGACTTCCTGGCCACCTAATTCTATGTCAATAGAACGTCCAGGAACAGCACCATCCATTTTAGCTATGAGCTTCCTCCCTGAATAACAAAATGGTTTTGTAGCTGGGCGCCCTAGGCGAGACGCGATACCAGTTCAAGTGCTCGGTTTCCCACGTCCTAAATCGGGAATGTTCGATCACTATGTGATACTGTCTGCACGTCTCGCACTTTCGTGCAGCTGATCCATAATATAACTATGTAAGATGAGCAACCTCCCGTGCCGTTCACAAAGCCACGCATTTTTACCGGACTGTTTAAATATTTTGCATTGGTTATCTTGGTTGATACCACTGGGGATTGATTGTTGTCTAAGAGCCAAACGATTGCCAAGCTCAAGCATATATACCGTTGACAACAATTCCATGCCTGATTGCTTGCGCCTTTCTCCGTCCATTTTCTGCTCTAACGGATCAATGATAGTCGGATTTTTTTAACTTTGAGCCTCTGTAGAGAAAGTCCAACCATATAAGCAACAGTAAGAACGTATACATATAAAAGCCAGCTTGCTTGATTCGCGATTTACATATCAACTAGGCGTGGGAAAGATTCTTAGCATCCCTCGCACATCGCCTGCCAGCAACACTCAACGACAAAAACGGCCGTCGTTGTCGACAAGACTGACCCCAAATTATACGGTACGTCTCTCAGAAGTACTCGTCACCCGCATGAATAAAGAAAGAAACGATTTGAGAGTGTTGCGGGATGGATGCATGGAACTCATTACGGATGATTGACATTTCCCTGTATCGATTTCAGGATCACAATCATGGCCTCAACAAAACTGCCATCTATTTTGAGCGCAACCGAGGAAGAAATCCAACTTTTGTTGGCTGCTCAATGCCATATTGGCACAAAAAATTGCGACAAGCAAATGGAGCCATACGTTTGGAAGAGGAGAGCTGATGGTGCGTCAACCAACTCCAATAGCGAGCGTTGAGCTTCATGATACTTATAGGCATCTATCTTATTAACATTGGCAAGACATGGGAGAAGCTTGTTTTTGCCGCACGTATCATCGCCGCGATTGAGAACCCGAACGATATTTGTGTCATCTCAGCTAGACCCTATGGACACCGTGCTGTCCTTAAATTCGCTGCGAACACTGGAGCCCAAGCTATTGCCGGTCGCTTCACCCCAGGTTCTTTCACGAACTATATTACTCGTTCATTCAAGGAACCCCGTCTGGTCATTGTCACGGACCCCCGCGTCGACCACCAGGCTATCCGTGAAGCCTCTTACGTCAACATCCCCGTCATCGCCCTATGTGACACCGATGCACCCCTCAAATTTGTTGACGTCGCTATTCCCACCAACAACAAGACAAGGCACTCGATCGGTTTAATTTGGTGGCTTCTCGCTCGGGAAGTCCTCCGACTCAGGGGGACGATTCCTAGGACTCCCGATGGCTGGAATGTCATGGTTGACATGTTCTTCTATCGTGATCCTGAAGAGGTCGAGAAACAACAACAAGATGAAGCAGCCGCAAAAGCTGCTGTACAACCTAGTGAAGCTGAGGCCCAGCCAACTGAATGGGATGTTGGAGGCGGACAGGCTGGTTCAATCAACCCTGCACTCGCTCAAGAAGGAGGTTTGTCTTTGATTCCTGCACATTTGAGCCATGCACTAACTGGCTGGTTCTTAGGTGCCCTTGATTGGGCGGCAGATGCTCCAAGTGGTCCGACAGACTGGGCAGCTGAACCAGCACCGTCGGGATGGGGCGCAAATGCTCCTGCTGCTGCTGACGGATGGAATTAAATTTTCACGTACTGTCGTATACTGTCTTAGGACGACCATGTCAAACCGAAATATGATGAATGGTCAATGTACACTTTTTCAATTTGACAAATCCAACCTAGGGTTTAACTAAAATTACAAACCACTAACTGAGGAGATGCAAGTCCTGCAAAACTGTCAGCGAAAATTGAAAGGACTCGTGGAACGGATGTATTACCATGAAGAAACAGTCGTGTCCTTTCCGAATCGTAAGCAGCAGAAGTTACTCCTGAAGCAAGGCTTCCATCGTCTTCAAAGACCTAGTTTGCTGCTTAGCAACAGGTTTTTATGTACTCAGCCGGGACCAAACCTTTTCTACTTTATACTTTTCACCGTAGAATGCAGAAGGACCGGTGTTGATTGAAATTCGAAGGGCCGAGGATGGGCAAGGGACCGAGGGGTCTTCGAAATGTTTATTTACCAAAGTTAATGCATTGGTGAACCCTGGGATTGCCACTCTCGTGAATAAAGAATTGCACCATCTGGAAGCTTGCCTACTGACCGGCTGCCCATACTGCACCATTTGTGTCGATGGCTAGATTGTCTATGCCGCGATCTACAGATCAACGATCAGTTAGGCCAACAGTTGCATCAGTCAAGAAACTTGCCTGTCTTGATATATTCGGACAGAACAAGAGTATTATCTCGCTGGCGTTCCAGGACGGATACACCACCACCTAAAACGTTGGCCACATAAATCGTATCATTCTGAGCTTTGACTATGCCATTATTGCCGTGCATGTTGATCATAGCGAACTTGCAACCAGTATCGGTGTTGCAATATACCACAGATGTACTGGCACGTCCCAGGAAGTCCAGATACCGCCACTGACAAAAAGTCAGACGGTAGATTAGATTAATGAAAACAAAAACTCTTACGAGACTAATTTTCTCGCCATGGTCATTGGTGACGTAAAAAGACTTTCCATCTCCGTAGCCGGTGATATCGTTAGGGGTGATAATTGTGGAATCCTCTATTGTCTTGATATGAGTGAGGGTGGAGCCTCCCACCTGAGTTTCGAAAACCTCTATGGCAGAATCTGCGCCGACAGCTTTAGCGGGCTGGCCGTTGAGTGGTGCACGATGGTTGACGAGATAGATGAACAAACGGTCAGGATTGGACGTGGATGGAACCACATCCATCCCATGAACAGAAAGGCCGCGATCGCTGTTAAAGTTCTGAAGCTTGAGGCGAGTAACTCGAGAAGTGCTGGGATCATAAGTTGCTACATAATCGTCTCGTGAAGCCGCTGTTTCATTAAGACGGCCGACTGCAGGGGTCCAAAATGTGCGGCTTGCCGGAGTTGAACAAGCAAGATAAAGAACACCGGTAGGTTGATGGATTACAATCTCTAAGGGTCAATGACTGGATTAAGCTAGTAGGATCAGAGCAAGAGCAAACGACCTCACTCTCGCAGGCTTTTAACTCCGGAACGGCACGACAATTGTCATTTCCAGTAGGCTCAACGAGACGGCCAACCCCAGCGGTGATCAGATACGGCCGTACACGAAATTGATAGAAGCCGCCGAACAGGGAGGCGAACAAGATGAGAATACTGAGAAGTATTCGGGAACTCATGGTACCAAGGTAAGATACTCTCTTACTAATAATAAAGTTAAGCTTTACTAACTTGTCCTCCTTCCCATGGGTACCTCAACGTCCAAGCCGGAGAGCCAACCCTCGACTTACGACGAGAAATCCCAGCTTACCAACCAGAACCAGTTGCCAGTTGCGGTGACTCCTGTTTCCAAGGATGGTTCTATTTCTTTGAATACTGTTGCCCTCTGGGAATCTGCCGCTTCTGCCGACCCCAAGCTGCAGCTTGCACGTATCATCTTGTCCCATTCTGATATTCGTTCCGCACTCGCGTCTCGTTCAGCGCACGTCGCTGACTCCCATGTCTTCAGTCATGTCCTTGACTTCAAGACAGGGCCTATCACAGACCAGAAGAGCAGTGGAAGATGCTGGTTATTTGCCGCGACCAACATTGTTCGGTACAACATTATGAAGAAGTTGAATCTCAAAGAACTCCAACTCTCCCAGGTAGCTTCGTAGTGATCTGAATGGACTATCCTCTAACATCTTCAATAAGTCTTATCTATTTTTCTGGGATAAACTCAACAAATCCAATTACTATCTTGAAGTCATTATGCAACAAGCAGACCTCCCTGTTGACGATCGTCTAGTCACTTTCTTATCTGGCGACCTCATCGGCGATGGTGGCCAATGGGACATGGTTGTCAACCTGGTGGAGAACTATGGTCTCGTTCCCCAGGCACTATACCCCGAATCAACGCATTCGTCACTTTCTGGCCCTCTTAATGCACTCCTTAAGACAAAGTTAAGGGAAGATGCCCTTATCCTTCGCCGACTTGCGGCATCCCTCCGCTCCTCTTACGTTTCAGAAGAGCAAGTTCTTCTTACTCTTCGCGCAAAGAAGGAAGAATTGATGAAGGACGTCTACAATATCCTCACCGCCACTTTGGGAACTCCGCCTGACACAAACTCCAAGTTTGTCTGGGATTACATCAATGCGGATGACAAAGTTGGCCGTTGGGAGGGAACGCCTATCGAGTTTTACAGGACGTTTGGGACAAAGCCATATTCCGTATGTTTTGATTGGACATTGTCTCTCCCTCTAACATCTTGCACTAGCCCACAGAATCATTTTCTATCATTAACGACCCTCGGAACCCGTACTCAAAGCTTTATACCGTAGACAAACTTGGCAATGTTTGGGGTGGTAGACCTATTTTGTGTGCGGTCCTCCCTATTGTTTTCTAGGTTCATACGCCTCACGAGTTTTCTAGATGTCAATACCCAGGCAGAAAATATGAAGAACATGGTGGTTAAGGTATCATTGATCATTTATCATCTACCCAGTGCTAAGTACGGCGTTAGATGATCAAAGCGGGGCTACCTGTATTCTTTGGTTGCGACGTTGGCAAGTTCTCCGATAGCAGCTCGGGCATTATGGACACTGCCCTGTTCGAGTACGAGGTACATGTCCGTCATTACGCATAGGCCCTTGCTTATCACTGATACTAGAGCGCCTTTGACATCAAATTTGGCCTTACCAAAGCCGATCGGCTTCAGATACAGGAGTCCTCCATGACACATGCCATGGTTATATCAGGTGTCCACCTCGACGAGGCTGGTAAACCGGTTCGTTACAAGGTTGAGAACTCCTGGGGCGAGAGTGCGGGCAATCATGGCTACTTCGTGATGACAGATGCCTGGTTTGAACAGTATGTGATTGAGACTCGTGGACTTTCCTCCACATTTACCCTTTTTGCAAGGTTTGTATACCAGATCGTGGTACCAAAGGCCTTGGCACCGAAGGAGCTTGTGCAAGTCTTAGAGTCCGATGAGAAGGTGGTGTTACCCCCGTGGGACCCTATGGTAAGTCCTTGTCTTCTCTACCGACCATTCCTGACAAAGAAACTGGCAGGGCGCCCTTGCCTAACGTGCCTACTTTTGTCAGGTGGTTTCATTGATGAGGCTGCTTTGCGGCAAGTATCTACATGTATTTTGTATCTATGCTCCTTCAGGACAGTTCAAGTTGACTTGTATACATATGTGTATAAATCAAATCTGTTACACTTGTCAGGCCTGTCAGGTTTCAGCCGCAATCATTACGGGTGCTTTACTCGTTCTGATGACTACCCTTGTGGGAATGCCGCCCATATGCGCCGCAGCAGGATATATCTGGACTTATGTGGCCGGTTTATAGTATTTCTCCCGATCATTGCTTGTCTTCCTCTCAAACACTAGAGCCCCTCCGAGTGCCAAACGCAAAAGCATGTCAAGTAATCGTGCCAGAAGTCTCCTGGATGCCTTGGGTGGGAGGACACGACAATGTATAGTATAATCGAGACAGTCGAATACAGCCAAACCTGACAATTTTACAGATAAGCCAGTTCCAGATGATGAGAGCAGAGCAATGCTGGAAGAAGAAGAGGGTGGCGCGTTGCCGTACGAGCCATTCTCTCCTGAGCTAACTAAGCAGCTTGCACCACTGCAACCTACTCGCAAGCGCTCTTTAACCTTCAAGGTTTGGAGTGCCGTCTTTTTGGCCCTCGTTCTATGGATCACTGTGGTCGTCGTTCTATGGATCATCGGCAAGCTTGCTGTCTGGGCATTCCATCCTGCAAGTACATTTTATAAGGATTAACGTCGACCTTACTAACTGCAAGGATCAGGACAACGTTCCAGCGGTAAAGAACGTTCCGATATACAGCACCTCCTTGGGCTGCGCTGCGGCACCTCATATGTATAACAACTCGATGATGACCGTTACAGTCCCATTCGATAAGGAGGATGCAAAACACGCCTTTGACGTGTTTGGCGACATTGTTGGCACTTTTTCGCTCGCAGAAGGAGCATCCGACATGGATGAGGTCAAATATGAACTGATAATTCGCTCGGATGATCCATCCCTCCTTGACCGCATATCTTTCCACCACGCCGAGATAGCATCCAATGGGAAAGTTGAGAACAGTCAATTCGTCATCGTTTCGCCGAGACTGGGTGGAAAAAGTTCGAATTGTTTGAGATACGACATCAAGATGTTCGTCCCACCATCGCTCAAGACCCTACATGTCGCCGCGCATGCGGTGACTCATCTGCAATTCGATCCGCTATCCAAAATTCAGTTGGACAGGTTCCATGCAACCCTTTATGCGATGAGTAACAATAACCTCATAACTCCATATCAGTCACTTCAAGCCAAAACTCTTGGCCTAGAAGTGTACCGTGGTTATATTACGGGCGACGTCAGCATCGTAGAAAGTACTTCTATTTCGACCCAGCGCGGCGACGGCGTCGCTAGCGTCCGCGTGCACCCACTCGCTCCTTCAGACGGTCATACACCCAAAAAGGCTGTGCTATGGACCGTAACTGGAGCTGGGCACAGCGACTTCACCTGGGTCACCCACGGCGGTCAAAAGCGACCGATCGAGGCTGACCACAAGTCCTCCATGAACGGAGATGTCTATCTCGACTATCGCAACGCACACTTTGACGGCTTGATCGCGCTAGATTCACGCCACTTCAAGACAACAAATGTTCATGCGGTTTCAGATGGCAAGGACGATAAATGGACGCATTACGCAGGTGACCAGACGGCATCTGACAAGTTGATGGTGCAGTCCAGAGGGTGGACATGGTTATATTTTTAAGTGTGACTTTCTGACCAGTATTTATGCAATGTATAACAATTGGTCTCTATGCATGCGATTATGAAGTGAGATATCAATCATTGGGGGCCGTTTGGACGTCTTGGCATACAAGTGATAGACAGCAGTAGACAGTGGCGTGATTGCAACTGCTAAACTTGATGCCGTGTTGCCAGAGTGGTCCTGATACGTCACAGATATCTATGCACTGAGCCTCTCATTGTCCTTCTCGACAGCGGAGTCCGCCGGCGGGGTTCTCTTGCGGTCATAGACATTCGTTGTAGCATGTCGACTTCTAGCAACGACCTCTGTCATAGCTTCCCTACGTGTATAAGTCGTCTGAAATACAAAGGCTCCGACAGCCTGCACTGAGAGTATGAGCAACGACATTGTCGAGGTAAATCATTTTTACCATGATAACACTCAACACGAACACGCGGTCTTTCCAACGATCGTCTATCCTTTTGCCAGAATACAGCTCTTGCGCACGTCTTGCCTGCGAAGCAGCACGCCAGGCGGCTGCGGTCGGATACCCTCCT
Source organism: Amanita muscaria Koide BX008 (assembly GCA_000827485.1). Taxonomy (NCBI): domain Eukaryota; kingdom Fungi; phylum Basidiomycota; class Agaricomycetes; order Agaricales; family Amanitaceae; genus Amanita; species Amanita muscaria. Next base: position 47,503 of record KN818239.1, on the reverse strand, counting down.
TCCTTCCATCCAGAGGAGGCGGTGTCAGGCTGTCCTCTCCTTTTTCTCAGAATGTCGTATGCAGCAGTAATGGCTTGAAAGCGGGCATGGGCAATCTCTGGCGGTGCACCACTAGCTTTGTCAGGGTGGTAGATCCGTACTAGGTCGTAATCTGTTCAAGGGAAAGTTTGAGATTGTATTCGGGGTGGACAAGCAATCTTACACCGTGCTTTTATGTCCTCTTCAGTTGCATTGATAGGAAGGTGAAATAGTTGGTAAGGTGTAGGATTGCGATGTGCTGGGAATGGGTATGGATTGTTGTTTGGGTGGCTTGTCCCAGGCGAAGTGGACGCTGTCCGAAACCAGGGAACAGCCCTTCTGCACGTCTTGCGCTTATGTGAGTATGAGCATTGAACAAGCCAGGAGTCTAGTAGCCTGGATGTTACATGGAGGCACCTGTGAGACATGCAAGGAATGTGACTGATGTATATTGCAAGAACAAGAATATGGATACAAACACGTAGCTCCAATAAACTAAATGTGTGATAACGAATAAATATGTGTCGCCTAAATTGTAGTATGATGCAAAGTGAAATCTATGTGTATGGTTAGTGCCCATGAGATGAATGCTGATGCAGTTCCGACTGTTCGTCGGAATAATGCGAAGCGGTTGTAGCAGGAGTATGCGGTAGTGAGGATAGTTGGCTCATTGTTCGTAAATATGAGTGATGATGTGCAGAGGAACTGGCAGGTGATCCAGGAGGTGATAGGGAGACGGACCATCTGCTAGGCAGAAGTGAGCCCACTGTCATTGTTCCCGAATCTCGACGAGAAGTGCATGGTCCAATGCTGGGCTCTGGAGACGCGACTGCAGAAAAATTATATGGCGAGAGGCCACGCTCAAGAGGTACGGCATGATCTGGAGTAGGATTGATAGGTCGGCCCAATCCTTGTTCGGGATCCCACGAGTCTGACGACTTTGTCTTCTCAATAGTTCCAGCGGAACCGGATTGGTTCAACTGGTTTGGAGAAGAGGAGGCACTTCTCGGGAAGGGTAGTTTGACGCTACCGGAAAGCAGTTCGATAACTATCCGCGCAAACGCGACAAGGACCGCCAAGGAGAATATAACGATAACAATAAAGCCGAATACGACACGTTTGATGGCATTGACGTTAAGGCTCTCGAGGAATGCAACCAACAAGCTTGTGCACAAAAACCTGACAGCAGCCTGGATGATCGAAAAAACGTCTTCGCTTCGTGTTCTAAACGGCCGAAGGAGGCAGAGCGATAAGAGAAGTAAACCTTCGATGGCAATGATCCCGGCAACTTGAACATCGCCACGGTCTTTTGCGAATGCGACGAATATCGATTTCAGGAGGATAGCTAGTAGAGTTGGAGCAAAGAAGTAGAAGCGAGACACCCTATAGCGTGCATAGAGAGGACCATGTGCGGCGTAGAACCGGCGTTCAGAATAAATCGAGGAAGGATAGAAGTTGAGTGCGAGGCGAAGAGTTGAGATGACGGGATAAATAACGAGTGCCAGAACACCCAAAAACGTGAAAACGGAGAGCAAGATAGATAACCATGAATCCTTCAGAGTCCATTGGTAGAAAACAAAAATTAGCGTCGGGAGTAGGATAATCAAACACTACTCGAGGTTCAGCCTCTCAGGAGTGTCGAGAGCTATTAGAGCACGTACCAATCGTAGAACCCATGCTCTGACGTAGCAAGGGTAGTCTTCCAAAAGTTCTATCCAAAAACTACGCTTTTTCGGATTCTGTCGCTTTGTAAAGATAAATAGGATGAGGTAGATGAGTGACAGAACGGCCAAGAGGATCGCTGTCAGCATCATGATGACGAAGAATATGGTCATGAATGCGTTTGCGGTTGAAATATTTAACGAGTTGACATAAATAGGAACACCGGCTTGCAAAACATTGGAAGAACTTGCAGTCACAGTTTGAACTTCACCCTGGTCGGAGGTAGAGAAATCGGCGGTGCCAAGATAGATCTTGTTGACAACCGGGCTGATGAGTCGAAGGGCAGAACGTGTTGCACGAGCAACGAGGGTCTGCGCGTCGGCGTTGTACGGACTGAGCTTGCGATTTACCAAGCTTATCGCAGATCCTGTGCTTGAATCCGCCAAGGAGCCCCCAGTCATATGGCGCATGCGATTGATAGAGCTTTGAATCTCGGTGGATGGGAAGAAGCCCATAGCCCAGGCGAAATTGAGAGTGAAGGAGCGGTAGACGGATGGATAATTTAAATTAAGGAGAGCAGTGGTTGCGATGGTTTGATATAAATAGAACAGGTCAAGAAGTAAAAACGGGCCCAGAGATCCTGGCGAGAAGGATTTCCATATGGCTAACAGCGAAGCGGCAAGTGCGAAGGCTCCTGTTAACCACTCGACAGCAGGTTGATGGGTAGACCAGCCGTTTGAAAGCGTAGCTTGCACGCAGGCCCTCACTTTGCCAGTGCCGACTTCCGTCAACGTAAGTTGAGCAAAGCCTTCAAGATCGGGGATTTTGTAAGCAATAGTCGGGATTCTGCCAGCGACGCCTAGTGACTTGGGCAAAGACAGTGTGTCTGCGCCCGTAAAGTTGTACATGGGCAAAGGGCACAAAGCTCCATTGAAAATGCTGCAGAGATCAATCGTATAGTTGACAGGATTGAGCCCGTAGACATTGAGGAACAAGTTGGCGGTGACATTAACGTTGGCTTGCTAAGTAGAGGCAACAATATCAGAAATGTCAGAGTAATATGGGATGATACTAACCACACTGGCTGCGGAAATGTTGAAAGAGACGGACTGGTTGCTTGCAAAATAGATGACGTCTAGTTGCTGAATGAGAAGGGTTTCTGGCGGATTGCAATAGGTGACGGAAGAAGTGACTATAAATGGTCAATCAATACTCAGGGAGTGGGGATGAACTTGAGATGACGTACACAAAACTTCCTCCCTAGAATAAACGACGGATGCAAGAAAGAAGAAAGTAAACAAAGCTGCCTGCAGCCTGGCGAGCATCGCGAATGAGAAGAGGATGAGAGAAATGAGAGGCGATGCTGCAGGCCTAGGTGCATAGATATATCAGAGAAAAAAACAACGGAACAAATTGCGTCGTGGTCACCACGAGGCATTGTTCTGCTTACCGGAGCTGAAGTAAACAATGACTTTAGACTATTGTTGTCGGTTGCTAGTGCGAATACGGTGTTGTGCGCTTGTCCTAATGCAACCTGTATTGTGGGGGCGTATTCATAGCCGGAAAAGACAGGGACTGAAAGGAGTGCAAGTGGAAACGATGCCGAAGGAGTGAGTTGGTAATGGGTGGAGCATGCCTCCTTACCGCATTGGGATATCGGTATCGCCGTTGTCAAGCCCCCTCCGTGCGGGATTTCACCACTAAAGCATCGGTCCTCCTTCTTCTTCAGGTTAGCTTTAGTCCAGGCCATCGGCGCTGTGCACGGTACGGTCAGTCTAGTACTTTTGAAGTTTTGATATTTCAAACGAACTAGTCGTGGAGATCTAGAACAAGATTCCCACGTGTCTAACCGGCAAGTCCCGGTTCTTGCCGTTGACCGACTTTTCGCTCTGTTGGTAGTCGACAGACAAAATATGTTGCTCGCCTCTGCCACTCGCCACGTAACTGCTACGCCCCGTCTGGGTCAACGCGCTGCATCTGCTATCGCTTCAAAATACTCTAATGCTACCTACAAGGCGGCACTTTCAAAATCTCCTGCGACACTAACCAAAGTTCATTCTGAACTTACTACTTTGGCCGGTACGCTCAAATCAAAGCCAGAGATCAGTGCCTTTGTGCACAACCCGACTCTTTCGAACAAGGATCGCTTGTCCGGTCTTTCTACCCTCTTCTCCACCCTCGAGGGTCCAAAGAAGGAACCGCTTTCGGATGTCACCAAGAACCTTCTCAAGGTGTTGTCGGACAATGGGAGGCTCGGAGAAACGGAAGGAGTCATTGAAGAGTTTAACGAGCTCGTTGCACAATACAAGGGTGAATTGACCGTCCTGGTCACCTCAGCAAAACCGCTACCAAAGGACGTTGTCACCCGTCTCGAGACCACTCTCAAGCAGTCTCAAGCTGGCCAGAAAGCCAAGGTGCTGAAACTTGTCAACAAGGTACGAATACTTTGGTATCTTCTGTCTACCCGAACTCATTTCGAAAGGTCAACCCATCGGTACTGGGAGGTATCGTCGTCGACTTCGGTGACAAGACGATTGACTTGAGCGTGTCCTCGCGAGTGACTAAGCTCAACAACGCACTGCAGCGTAAGATTTACATACACCGTTATATGAATTCGCGATTGACTCGATTATACAGAATCAGTTTGATACCATATGCAAGGATTCCTTCCCAAAGCGATAGAGAGAGTTGTAATGTTTAATCAACTAGAGAAGCAGGCGAATCTTGTCTGTTCTTATACATCGGAGCCAAATCATAAAATTTCCGTCGGATTTGTCCCCCGCTAGAAGCCTATTTAGCTATTTTGGTCTTAGCGGCGTTGTGCCCATGAAAAGGTGCGTATCTGTTGGTGGTTTCATACGTTGATACTGCTGCATATGTCATATCTGGGGAGAAGAGAAAGCAGCCAACATCCTCGTGGTTTGTGTCGCTTACATGCCAGCCCGCTCTCTTGTTCTTTCATAACATGTCAACCACTGTATCTTGGCTTCTCTCAACGCGTTCTTCCGCTCCGCTTCGGTACATAACTTTGATTCTTTTAAAACGAGGGACGACTGGTGACCCACCCTTATTCCGATGTTGTATCTACTCCCATTGTCCCCACAGCTGGTAAAATTACCATGTATCATGGTCGCAATGGTCAGCTTTCAAAGAGCAACAACAGCACCCAACCCCCCTCCCTCTCCTACCGAATCGGCTGCGTCCAATAGCTTGGAATGCTTCCTTAGACAGCGGCTGTGTCGAACGGTAGTTCAGGTTGCTCATTTCAATTTCTCTTCTAAAATAAGGAGGTTGACGCCAGTCTAGACAATATGCTGGACGACAGCACTTTCTGAAGCAGCTGTGATCGTAGCAAATCACTTCGACAAGGACAACAGCAGTCAAATATTAACATCACTTGCGCTCACCTGCAACCCAGACACTATTCAACCGAGCCCAATGTTCTTCCTTGGTACATTTCTAACTGCATTCGGCGGTTATATTCGCTGCAGGTGTTACAAGACGATGGGCAGAATGTTCACATTTGAAATGTCCATACGCCGAGACCATCACCTCGTAACAAGTGGGCCATACAGCGTAGTCCGGCACCCTAGTTACACGGGCATTTTGTGCACCGTTGTAGGCTTTCTTCTATGGAACCTGTCGCCGGTGAGGGAAATTCTACATTCCTCACAGGAACGACAATATCTAAAATCTTAAACAGGGCTCTTGGGCAACTGAATGCGGTGCCTTGATTAGTACGCCAGGACAGCTAGCATTCTGGACATACTCTCTACTAGTATCTGGTATCTGCGTTGGACTGGTTTCTCGGATGTTTAAAGAAGATGAAGCTCTGCATGAGAGATTCGGAGAGGCGTGGGAGGTATGGGCCAGAGCGGTACCGTACATGTTGATTCCTGGTGTCTATTAGACTTGCGACATACCTTTACATCCATGGCTCTCGATGGCCCTGGTCTATCATTCCCTGCCGTTCTCCAGAACGCTCGGCTAGCTTCTCGTTTAGCCCAGATTCAGGCTGTGGCTAACGACCAACTTCACCTCACCGACGTAACTACACTTGCATCCAAATCATCTCGAAAGGACCCATACGAAGGAAAGCGATGGGTGAGGCGCAAAGACAACGGTGCGTGCTGAGAACGAGAGGACAACCGCTCCGTACATCTTTCGATTAGCCCAGTTCATTGGAAACCCGCACATTGTCGCAGCTACCAAGAGGGACTGGACTGTCCAGCCCCCACTTGTTAGGCCTACCTTCCCTGAGCCGCTTCCGCCTTATCTCCCCCGGACAGAGAAGTTATCAGGGACAGAGATACCTGCCACGGAACCTTTATCTGCCAACGCTGGCCGATTTTCCCTAAGTCTCAAAGGGATGCGCAAGACGCTTCGCCGATCCGGCAACCGCGCAGAGGTCCTCGTCCGCCACATCGAGAACGAACTCATTGAATGGCTATGGGAGGGCGGCACACTTTTGAATCCCGATTTAGTGTCAGGGCCCACAACGGACGCGGACATGCAGAACCTCGTGCTCCAAGCAAAGCCAGTTCGAGAATTGCAGACAGTCCTCGAAGCCATGCGCACGCCTTTGCAGCTCGTCTGGTATATTGCTGACGACGCTTTTGCTCGTTATATCTTGCATTGTTGTGCACGGTATCACGAAGTCGTGAGCTACAGTACGTTTATTAACTTTTTTTCCCTTAGCACTCTCTAATCCGCTTTGATAGGCAAGGACGTTGCAGGATTCCGCCTAACTTACCTTCTTCGTCCCAACGTTACACGACCTGATCACCGAGCAGCGACGGCGCTCGACACCCCCCCAGTCACTGATATCGACTATTCATCTCATCCTGAATCCGATCTAGACTTCTTGTCCGACCTGTCAGAGAAAGCAGCAGACTCTGACATGGAGCTCTCGGAGCGCCATGACCTGGATACTAACGTCGAAGAGGAGGAGCCCGTTGCACCTGCCCCAACTTTGGTCGAAGATCGGCCGACCGACGTACCGCAAGGAGACGTGATTAGCTTGTCAGAGGATTCAGCTAGCCAGGTGGGCTATGTTGCCGTCAAGTTGGCATCTTTGAGCGTCAATTCGGAGAAGAGGCGTCCGGATGGAGAAGTGTGTTCAGATGAGCCTGGCGTCACAGCGCCTCATTGGTACGGGAAATCCACTTGCCGGCGAATGTGGAGTCGTTCTACGTCTTCCCCGTCCCGGTCTCCAGCCAGGCATATGGCCCGGCGACGGGCCACCCTTGTGCGACGATATGAACCTCCGAAATCGACGGTTACAGCACTGGGCGCGGCGAGGCCTCAAACCCTCCATGAGTTTATTTATTCATGACGAGAGGATGTAGACGAACAGAGAGAGGAAGGAGTATATTATGCTCTAAGGTAACAACAGATCCCCGATTGTCCATAAGGTATATCATGTATGTTCGTACAATAAGTGACTCGTAAGATGCGAAAGCCTAAGCTTCATCCTGTTATGAGACGTGTTAAGAGATACAAGGTTGAACCCAAGAAGCGCTGGAAGTAGATAATGAGTTACATATAGCAGTTGTCAAGCTCTACTTACCACGGAGTTTGATATGGCTGTGAAAACTAGCACAAAGAGCAGATAACCCTTGGTTCGGCTGACGCTGTCCGGATTAGCAAATGTATCACTAGGCTGCGAACCGCCCAAGATGGCGACAAGCAAGACCCCCTATTCATTCCCCAGTGAGGTGACAAGTAAATTATTTAGGAAAGAACGAACATTTGATAGAACCCATGCCAACAAAACCTTGATCCATAAATGTTCAAAACCATGAGCCAGGCACAGAGTCGGTTTGTACTTACATTTGTTCGCACATTTGCATAATAATCTCTCGCAGCCATATCCTTCTCTGCTTCGGTGGGTGTTTTCTCTGGTTTCTTTTTGTCCTTTTCCGTATATCGCTGACGGAAATTTTCAAGGGCTTCCTCGTATAAGCTGTTGAAATCAGCTGGTGATGATAACATCTCGACGTCGACTTGAGATTGGCTGTTTTGAACTACAGCTCCAAGGTCCGTTTCTGGAACAGCGTCTTGTTTGGTACCCCATGAAATCTGGAGATCATTAGCCAGAAAGATCACGAAATAGGAAAGCAACGGTACATCATCAAGATTGGAGAACGCATAACTTCAACGAAAGAATGAGCATGGTTCAACCTCAGGAAGCACCGGAGCTTACATGTTCAAGATGTTGATATAAGTTGGTGAAAGCAACAAGTAAGGGATGAAACTCGTGATCATATGCCATGGGTCGAATGCTAGAAGGCTGCTTAGAGCGTACACTGGGTTGACGGTTGATTTTTACAGCAACGAAATATGGGCCAGACACTCACGACCGTATGAGACGATGATACTAAACAGTATCGCGTCATTAGCTCCACCTCCCTGATTGACCGCCTGAATTGCACAAAATGTTGATGCGAATATCATATAAGCCATTATTAGACTTAGAATAATTGCAGTTGTCTTGTATTTCCACTGTGATCTTTAAGGTCCGGCATGTTAGACTGGGTAACCGAGCTCAAAAAGTCAACTTACGCTCGTGGCTTGTTTCCCATAGAAAACAAGAAACATGCAGCTATCAAACAAACCATGACGTACTAGAATGGATAAGTGATAGGTCCCCACAAAGAATGATAGACTCACATGAATGAACGAATTGAAATATTGGATGCCGGGAAGACCAAAAGACGGATCCTCTAATGAAGATGTTAGCACCACCTGACAATGCCATGAGTGCGATATTTATTTTCAGCGATTGCCCTTACGAAGAAAAGATAAAAATTGCCCTGCACAAAATTTTAATTTTAGACGATAACGATGGTATAGCACCAGGAGGACTCACGATGCTGAACCACGAAAACGTTAGATTGATGATATTATAGAATGTTTCTATCATCAAGACAATTTTGCGTGTCAAACTATGGCCAGAACGCAGGATTTGTCCCACATGAGCGATAGCATAAGTCGCTGCAAAGAACGAGCCATTGAGCCAACGTCTCCTTTGACTGATGAATTCTGGCAAGCCGTCGGGCACGTCGGTTTCTCCCACGGCACCGTTAACATATCTGAGAATCCTGGAGGCAACTTTTACATTTTGGTTTTGAGAGAAAGGCATAAGAGCTCACCAATTTGAGTTGGCTTTGGCTATCAACTCAAAGCACAGAATGCGCTATAGATTACCAATAAGACCCTGAAACAAAAATCGCCACATGACGGCACTCACGTCTTCTGCCAAGTCTAAAAAAACGCCAATTAATTATCGGAAGCACGTTCTCCAGACTCACTTACACATGTTCGATGTAAATATATCAGTGTCATGCCCGTGGAGAACTTCTCCCTTGAAATACGATGCCAAAGGACCTCGACCATGCTCATCGTTTTGTAGGGCAATAAACCTGTATGCTGAGAATGCACCAGGCTTATAAAATCAATTAGTGCGCAGAGGTCGCAGTGATGATAATGGGCCTCACCAAGACACTGATGTAGCCAAACATATTTTCTGTTGGTTTATCAAGTATACAGCTAATTTTATACTCAAAGTTCTGCGCAGCGACTGCAAGTTCGTGAGTCCAGCGCTGAGAAATGAAAGGCTCGATCAAACCTAAGGGATTCAGAAGCAACGACCATTTCTTTCCTTTGTATGCCGATATTTCGCCACATGCGCCACCCACATTTGAATCAAGGTCGAAGACTTTCCATAGCCGATATAAACTGGTATTGCCAGGACGCGTCCCAACGTCCAATAGTATACACACATTGGGCTAATGGGGTTCAGCTTTTGATTTGAACATGGCATCTGTCGAGGGACGTACCTGTAACATTGGCGCAAATGCGTTAAAGAACCAGCGATGGCTATTGATCTTCTTTTGATTCTTCTCCTTCATGCAAAAGATGATTTGAGTTGGGACGATACCCTTGTCAGGGTACTTGAAATGAATATTGGGGTCGAGAGCAAATGACGTGGTGTATTCGAAGAGATGGGCGGTAACTGGAACTCCATTGACCATGTTTTTCATGTGGTCCCCAGCTTGATATACGCCGAGAAGGGTAAGGCAGTCGAGGACCCGAGGATGAACCTTTTTACGGCCATCTGCTATTATGCAGACCACGACCTGGTATAACAGAGTTTTTAGACCAATCAAAAATGAAGGCTGAAACTTGCCTTTTCCCAGGCATTGGGTCCCCATGTCTGTGAGTTTTTACGCGTACCGAGATGAGAAATATTTCGCATTACTCCATACAGAGTTCTGCAAAATAGAACTTCGTCCTCCTACCGTGAGTTAGCAGCTAAGGACTTCAGAGCAAGAAATGCGAAGGACTAACATTGTACATCGTAATGCAAATGAATAACTCGGTTTTTCGGCCATTTTCGTTTTGTCGCAGAAAGAAACCTTTCTTCTCAAAATCGTCAGGGTCGCAGGTCACAGCTGTGTATCGTGTTCTGGTCGTTTCCGGTTCTCCGCGTCTAGGCAGAATAAGTTTCGGGGGGACATTGAGGTCAACAACGAGATTTCCGTTTGTCAATTGAACGCGTTTCTTGGTCTGGTGACGGCGAGTGACGCGACCAGTCGGAGCAGGCCCATAATGGCGGGTCTCCAGTGGTTCGGCTGAGAGTTCCGAATTCTGTGTGGAAGTTGGCGTTGCAGGGACCGGATCATATAAAATGGTTTGGCCGGTCTTTGGATCGTATGACGCGTCAGAGGAGGATGAGTAGTAGCTGTTGTGTGGTACATGTAGAGCAGCCTTTTCGGGGTCAGCGTCGTATTGACGGGTGCTACGGCGTTGAGGCGAGGTGTAGTGCACGCTACTGTTGCCTACGACGTAGTAATCTTCGTCATCGACCGCGGGTGTTGGTGAGCGTGAGCGGGGTGGGTGGAAGGAAGGGCGTGAGTAAGATCCCGATGCATAGGCTTCCATATCATGATTAAAGTGGTCTATCTCGTCAGCGGCAAGGGGCAATGTTTCGTAAGACGAAGCAACGTAAGAATTGGTGGAATGGTTAGATGTTGGATAATATGACTGGTCATAGTACACGGAAGACGTTGGTGTGTGTTCGTCAGCAAAAGGATTAGACGAGTAATGGCCATGATCGCTTAGTTGCAATGTTTCGCCAGTGAATATGGTCTCAAGCTGCTGGCCGTGTTGGTATGGAGCATAAGGGGCCTCTGGTGGCAAGGTATCGCGAGATAGGTCTGGTTGGATGTCTTGCTGAGCCGGATTGACTCTTGGGGCGGGTTTTCTACGCGTCGCGGCCATTTGTCGCCAAGTTTGAGAAGACAGCGCGCCTGGTCATGTGATCGCTTCAGCTGTATGTTAGCAGCGATGAAAACCATGAGGCAAGGGCGAGATTAACACCATCCCTCCTCCAACATTCAATGCAATCTCAATGGATATCCTCTTTTCTATAGCCACAGGACTCGGCCTCCGTTTCATATGCCTCAACCTGACAGAGCCACTCACCAGACTTTCCCCCGTCATCATCGGTGTATGGGAAGGCGCTATCTCCCATCTCGTGCTTTCGCAAGACCCCGAACTACGGCAGTTGAGTTTCGACCAATTTCTAGCATATGGGCTCCGTCTTGTCTTCGACTTGATCCTCACACAAGATCCCGCACGGCCCCTCGCCGTTGTTTTATGGACGGGCGTCAGTCTTTGGCTGTGCCAGTTCATAGATCAACAGTCCATTCCTCTGAGTCCTCAGCAGGGTAACCGTCGAAAGCGTAGTCGGAGACATAGAGTTCCAGCCACCTCATCACTCCCGTCTCATGTCCGGGTTTACCAAACCCCGCAACCACCCTCCGACCCTCTGCCCCACGCCGCAACCCCACCCCATGAGCAGCCAAGTACTCCCCCAAGTTTCTTTCTTCAAGGCGAAGGATCTGAAGCGATTCATTTATCTCCAGCCCCTGATCACCCCTTGTCGGCACTTGTAGATCCACCTCGCCCTCCGTCCGCATTGGCCCCCCAACTCGAAGCAGACGATGGTAAAGCACAAGACAAACCTGCCCCTTTTCCTACCCCTCCAGCAACGTTCGCCTCCCCGGAGATGGACAAGGATTTGACCGGCTCCGCTAGGCGGCTTTCAACTATCGTTGAAGCTTCTTCAGTGGAAGACGTCCCCATCATAGCCATGGCGAATTTAGGTGCAGCTGATGGGGGTGCCCAAGGTACATTGCCGGAAAGAAAGGAACAAGACCAGAACGCTAATGGAGTTCGCACCACGACCAGGACTGATACTGTACCGTTACCAGTACCTGATCCTTTTTCACGACAATTACGATCAAGGGCATCTGCCCAAGCCTCCATCGCCGCAGATTCCGAATCCGCTACATTTATATCCGTCAAGCCTGCAATTGCTCATAAATTCCTTCTGCGGCCATACCCCGAAGAGGAGGTGCTTTCTGACGAACTGCAGACTCCTCTCAATCCAGTCGCTCGTGCCCTTCTCGAGGACGATGTCGATAACGTTTTTACTGATAATGAGCTAGACGACGAGCTCCGAACACCTCTGAAATTCACACGACAACTAGGTGATGGACCACTGTCACCGTTATCTCCATTACTCTCAGTTCAAGTCCGACTGAGCGATGTCCAAGCGGGCTCCAGTCACAAACCACCGTCAGGTACCCAGATAGCAGGTACAACAGATGCAACAGATGCAACGCTTCTGAGAAACTCGTTGCTTATAAGTTCTGAGGCCGACGAGCTAGATTCACTCGAATCGGACGCGGAGTCAAGCATGCTATCTACCGCCGTTCCTACTGAGCTATATATCCATGGAGATGACTGGAGGAAGAAAGCATGGGAGGAGGAAAAGAAATATCACGAATTAAAAAAACAATACGACAAGGCCCTGAAGGAGCTGCGGGTGAAGGATGCGCTGATGTTGAAGGGCCAGATAGCGGAAAGCGATGCGACGATTAAGAAGTTGCATGAGAAAGCTGCCAGGCGGTATTATAAAGGTTAGTCAAGCTAGTGAATAGGTACAGTTTAGCCATGAACAAGTTTTGTAGCTCGGAACGAGCCAGGACAAGCCTTTGTTGACGTTCACGGCTTGCGTGTTAACGAAGCCGTAGAAATGACAGAACAGGCGCTTCGCAAAGCACTCTCATCTGGACATGAGACTTTGAGAGTGATAACTGGCAGGGGCGCACACTCAAAGGGCAAGCTACCAGTTCTCAAGTATGCTCTGCTAAGAGCTATGGAAAAGTGTGTTGTGCTCCTCTGTCCAAACCGATTTAGAAGTTGACCCTAGTTTTACAGACAAAAAATACCTTGCCAGCCAGACCCGGTTAATCCAGGTGCTTTGATAGTTACGTTACCACCATGAGTGAATAATCCTAGAACTTTTTGTATATCAGCATTCTTGCATTTAGCTTTCCCCTAGTTGGTTGTGTAGTCTATGTAATGTACAACAGTGTGGAATAAATTATTGAGGAATCAAAACGTGTAGAGGAGTTGGGTATAAGAAACTCATGTTAAAATCGCCGTTGGCTTCTCCCAGCACCAGCCGACGCAGGTGTTTTCCGTTTTTTGAAAAGGCTTACGCCAGTTTTTGAAGCCGCAGTTTCCGACATTTCCTCCGTCTTAGGCGGCTCAGAACCATCAGGAAATGCGATGTCAGCTTTGATAAGTGACTCTCCCGATGACACAGACATTGATGTAGATGGAGGCTCCTCTACTTCTGTCTTTACTGCATCATCCGATCGTTTCAGTGCTGGATCTTGACCGGGATTGAGCACAGAAGTGACGCCACCCAGCGCCTCGTCTGTTTTTTTCCACTGTACTTTAACCCATTTGGGAGCTCCTGTTGGCTTTGCAGTATCGCCTTCCTGCTCCACTGCGGGTGAGAGCAAGCCATCGTCCCTGGCCTCCGCAGCAGCAGGTTCCTCCTTTTTCGGTTTCTTGATGGTTATGATTCCAGGATCATATATCTCTCCCAGCCCAGTACCGACTGTCTTCTTCCGCAGCTTGGAATGACGATCAAAATCATCGTCCGAATGAGTTTCAGACTCTCGCTTCGATGGTATCTGAACTGATTCTCCCAAGTCCGGCGGTTCGACGGCCCGCTGATGTGGCGGTGCAGAGGGCGTAACGACTTGCCAGTCGCCAACAACACCTTGTGTCCGTCTCAGCTCCGCTTCAGCGGCAGCTTGTTCTGCGTCTGGATCAGTGTATCCAAGGGATTCGGGAGTAGTATAATTAGTGAATGGATTTGATGGCTTTGTTGTCGGTTTTGGAACCGATGTTGCTGACCCCGATGCTGATGATGATGAAGTCGTGGTGGGGCGTGCATTGCCTGCACTGATATCTTGAGCGAAAGCGGCATGGGCGGCCTATCGAACGTTAACGAACAATCAATCGCTGTGTATACCCACAGCTTACCTGTTCTACGCGCGCTAACTCCCTCTTTTCTTCCTCCAAATCCTTTTTCTTTTTTTCGCTCGACTTGTAGATGTTTCTTATAAAACGCTCGCGATTGCCTTGGTGTCGGAGGCCATTTTCGTGCTGGCGGCGCGAAGGCACGTCGTCTGCGATATATATTTCGCAGTACTTGCAGAAATACTTTTTCTTCGAAACCCAGTATTCACTCATGATGGGTTACGGAAGCGAGCCGAGTAATACTAATATGATATGACAGGGTTGCCAAGCAGCGCAGTGATGTTACTGCACCAGTTGAATCTGCAACTGCAAGCTGGCAATCACCGCAACCAACACACACGCCAAGAATGTCTAGCCTCCTAAATATAAAATTCCCCCCGTTTCGGTTCCTTCCAGCCCCGCACATGGACGACATGGTAGAGATGTTACCTTACGAAGGCGAAATCTCCGCTCTGGACGACGAAAAAGCCATTTTTCGCTCCTCCTCCCCGATAGAGCCTGTCAAGCCACTTAGTCAAGAGGAACCAGTTTATCGCCTATATAGACAACGGTTTGTGGGACTCGCGGCGCTGGTATGTGACTCTATTCATGGAAGCGATTCTCACTCATGTCATAGGTATTGCTCAATATTGCTGCTGCTTTGTCCTGGACTTGGTTCGGGCCCATATCGAATGATGGTGCGAAGACTCCAGCTTGCAAAGAGGCGTATCACTGATGTCACAGCAGCGGCGGAGGAGTTTGGTATCTCGTTAAACGATGTGAACTGGCTTGGAAACATTGTCGCGTGTGTTTATCTTCCGATGGCATTGCTCATCCCTTCAATGGTGTCAAAGTTTGGTATTGGCCGCTGTGTAAGTGAGACTGCTGTCCAACGTCTTTTTTCTTAGGAACGTAGCTGATATGACCAAGTGTCAAATTGCTGCAGTGGCTCTGATAATATCGTCATGGGTCCGTTATGCTGGCACTATTCATACCTTGTCAGGAGGTAAAGCATACGGACTGTTGATTCTTGGTCAGGTAAGTAAGGCATGCAGTACTGTGAAACATCCGCATGGTGAATCTTGACCGATTAGGTCTTTTCGGCTATCGCCCAACCGATCTATCAGGTCATTGGATCGAAATATTCAGAAACGTGGTTTGACCTAAAAGGAAGGACGACCGCCACGATGGTCGTAGCAATTGGTGAGTATGTTGGGCCTCGTCATGACTTGGTAACTTATTGTATCATTATATTCATAGCAAATCCGGTCGGATGTGCCCTCGGGCAGCTTTTCAGTCCCATGTTCAGCAACACCAGACAATCGGTGCGTTCTTTGACGACGTTCCCATAATGCGGCTACATTGTAGACCTAGATCCTTTATCTTGGCGTCGTATCGACGGCAGTCACTCCACTCGCCTTCCTTGTATTGAGCACGCCGCCAACGCCTCCCAGTAAGGCTGTATTCTATCAGGAAGATTAATTCCTCACTTCTTGTCAGCTTACGCAGCATCCAAACCAACTGGCAATTTTGCTTCTCTTCTTCGTGCTATAATCGGCAAAATCAATCCGTCCTCTGACTCTTACATGTCTGTACGGTCACGTATTGATTTTGCCCTTGTAACCCTGATCTTCGGCATACTCGTCGGCGCGTATGTGTCTTGATCTATCATTGTCTTCACATTCACATGATCTCCTTGCCAGTACAAACTCATTTTCTATTCTTACCGGACAAATCTTTGTAAGCTAAACCCGTTTACTTGTTCTATTCCAAAGGTTTACCTTGTATCAGGAACCCGTAGGCTATGACGCGACCACCAGTGGTTTGTTCGGTGCTTGTCTCCTTCTCACTGGTATTGGAGCCGCAGCTATCACGGCACCATTGTTCGACCGCGTGTTCACACATCATCTTGCTATCACCATTAAGGTTCTCGTCCCACCATTATCAGGAGCCTGGTTATCCCTTGTATGGGCTGGTCAGTCAACAGTGTCTATCTGGTTTTGCATAACGATAAACGAGCTCTTCAGTTAAACCTAACAACACGGGAGGCCTCTTTGCCATAATGACCATCTTGGGTATCACCTCAATCACGCTGCTCCCTGTAGCCCTGGAACTCTGTGCAGACTTGACAAAGAACGCAGAAGGAAGTTCAGCAATCCTTTGGTTCATGTAGGTCCATCTCGACTTAATGACGGCGACATTCTCATCTTTTTAGGGGCAACCTGATTGGGATTCCATTCCTGCTTGGTGAGCGCTGAAAGCAGAAACTGTCGTAGTCTACTTACTTAGTTGGATTAGTTCAGCAAGCTCTTCGCGCAGGAAGCGATGCATCCCCTCCCGATAACATGCAACGTGCATTGATATTCAACGGTGCTTTTGTTATGACCACTGCGGGATTGGTATTCCTTATACAAGGTCGCCAAGAACGCAAGCGATTAGACGAGGAGAAGCTCAAGGATTTTGTAAGAGACGTTTCAAAATCATGAGAATAGGTGTCAAAATGTGGGCCCAGTGGATTGAGCTTGTTTTATGATTATTGGATGTGTATATTAGTCGTGTATTGGGTAATGGGGTACACTTCCTGCTGTCTCATAATTATCGTGGGGAGCATCCGTTCTGAAGCCTCGGAAATATTTCTCGCGAAAGTCCTTGTGGGCCGGTACATGTTCACTGGTGACTGCCTCCTCAGGACTGAAACTAGGCGGGGGATATTTAACTGTGCTGGTTTTGCGTATAGTCACTAACTTCGTGAAAATGTCAGCGCGTCTTTACGACGACAGGGAATTAACAACTGAGGCTTACTCTCCTTCCCCACGATCCGAAATCCTGAAGTGAATTCGCAATAAGCTCCATTCCACTGCACATCATGCTATTGATGTCAACCTCTTGGTAGTCGTCCATCACTGTTGGCAAGAAGAAAACCAGCCGACCGCCTGGTTTCAGCAAGTAGCGAGCGAGAATGACGAGGTCCGCAGCAAGTGCTGATAATTCGTAAGGTTTCGTGGGTGGTATATAGGGTTGATCGTCGCTGAGAAATTCGTCAGGTTTGAAAGGTAACAGAGGATTGCCAACACACGGTCGGGGGGATTTTCGGTGTTCAAGATACTTGGCACGTCGCTCTGGACTCAACTCTCTCTTCCGACCGAGACGCTTAGCGCCGGCACGGACACCATCTGAGTCGTCATGATATCAATAAAATCATCTACCTGCTGGTCGCGGCTTACAGGGTGGATCTGTGACAATGGCATCGAACAATTCACCACAACGCCACGGATTTTGCGTCACATCAAAGGTGCAGAGATCCAGGATCCTTGCAGCGACGCCATACTGCTTTGCAGCGCGAATAATTCCCGGTGGTTTCCCTTCAAAAATATGTTTTTTCGCACTTAAAAGAACTGAGTAAAACCAACCTTTCCCCCTCATTTGGCGGCCATCGATATCCGATCCAAAAACGAATGCCCCGAAATATGCTGCAGGCTGTGGGACTCGACTGATGGACAACGTTCATATCGGAATCAAACGTACGTAAGCCATGCTTCCTGTGCCCATGAATGGATCATAGATCAGTTTCCCTGGGGCCGCCTACGATCTGTTTCAGTACAAGTTGCGAATGTCCAGGTCTCCACTGACTAGCGTTTGGTTCGTCATTAGAAGCGAGATTTCAGATTCCATGCTAGTATTCCCATAATATACTCGCTTCTTGACATCGAATTGACCTATCAATTGGCGCGCTGAACCTTCTTCTATCTGTGAGTTAGGGGAGGAGCTGAACGATGTATCTGTTCGAGTGGTTGGATTGGACATACCAGCTTCCCAAAATATACCTGCAAGAAAGAACCGTCTCCCTCGTGCTTGACTCTCGTCGTCCCATGTTTATCGGGATCTGAACAGACAAACGTGAGGGAAGATATGATGCACCCAAGACAGACATACATTCTTCGAAACACCCGAGGAGAATCTCCGGATCGTTCATGTCAATCTTACCAAGGAAGTCCATGTATGCAAAACTTTCGATCACTTCTCTCTGTCGTCGTTGTGGGATAGAATGGTTGTATGCTGTCACAATAAATTTGAAAGAGGTTTTGGGGATGTAGGATTCCCAAAGCGCGCGGTTAGCCCGATTTGCTTCATGCAATTCCTTATACGTGGATCCTTGTCCATAAAACTGGTATATGGCTCTAGAGGGATGTGAAGAAGCGCACGAGGGGGGATCGTGAAGCGCACTTGATCAGAATACATCTCCTTGCCAGTAACCTTGCATGTTCTTCTGAGGCTAAGTGTATGACCATGAATGGTCGCTGTGGATCGCTGCCATCTGCGAGAGTATACGTAAAACCATGTAGTTCTGAGACGGAGCTCAACTCGGGTAACCGAAATTCGTTGTGAGCTTGGGCAAAGACGATTAGATATTGATGAGACATCGTGGGATGATTGCAGTGTATGGCCTCTCCCCATGTCGCGGATATCCTGATTCATGCCCTCGACTCGATAGAGTCTGATTGTCGTGCGTGCTGCTTGGATTATGCTCGCCAATGGTGTAAATAATATTACAAAGTGTCTGATGACACTATTGGGGAGCTGCAATTTTTTCTACCAGAGAACCTGATCCTGGCTGCCTTGGACCTTGTTGACCACGAGAAGGGTACGTACTGCAACCATACTAGCAACCATTTCATCACATACTTGCACCGGCCAGTGATCCAATACATCACACCATGGGGTAGCAGGTTTTATCAGGTGCTTGGTTCAAATGCAACATATTCTGTCTACATCGACATGGTCATAGCCCCGATTTCCTACTATTGCACCTGTCCTGCATTTGCATATGCAGTGTTACTCTCAGAGACTCATGCAATGGCATGTCCCAAAATCTTCCCTTCAGGTTCTCGATGACTTATATATTAACTTAGTGCAAGCATGTCCTCGCCACTTGGATTTCTCGTAGGCTATCTCGATGCTTGGATCGGCCTGTTACTTCGGATGATCTGCTACATGTATTAAGTCGCCAGCTTGGGCCTGAAGAAACCAGCCTATGATATGTCTACTCTCAATAACATCCTCGTGCCATTAGTGTCAATTATTAAGGTCATACCGGTCTACTCGATTCCTCCATTCTAGCAAGTCCGCAAAATCCGCTATCTGTTTTGACAATGTGATATCAATGTTTGAATTGTGGGCCCCAAGCCAAGTAGCCAGTTTCCGAATCTCGTCTGCTTCGCCAATTGCCCACCATCCCTTTTCGGCATCTTTGTCACCAGCGTCTTCGTGAACCTTGCGATTTTTGCTCTCCTCAGGTGGCAGACCCCAGATAGCCAAAAATCTTGACCATTCTCCAAATTTGTACTCGCGCGGCACTGCCGCAACTGCCTGTTCTTCTCTTTTTCGTCCAGATTTGCCTGATGACTCGGAAGACTCCTTGCTGCAAGCACTGGCAATGAATTGACGAGCGGCAGAAATTTCTTCTATGCCTGGACTTATCGCCCAGTACAGTCGACCCTGATCGTCCTTTCCTAGAAGTCCTGTGAAACGAGTTGCATAGTTTGACGAGATAATATCAACCGCTTTGTCAATGCCAAATAGGCGTCGCTTATGGGCGTCGCGAAGCGTCCTTTTCTAGAAGGAGATCATGAATAACAATTTCCATTGGCCAGCCAGAATTCTTACCTGTTTCAAGGTGCGGGCCTTCCCTTTGTCGGCCACGTCATTGTCCAAGGCCTGACGAGTCCTTTCCCAGCTCTCATGCTCCAATCTAATGGCCTCTTTGCTCCTCTGAAGCTGTTCCTTCACATCTCTATAACTAGCCTCAATCTCTTCCCGAATAGCATTAGTGGCAATAGCATAATCCACAAATGCAACCAATACAGGAACCATTTGTGCAGAGCAATGGATGCGTATGTTGCTTGAAGCATTTTCTGCATTCCGCACACTCCTGGTCTGATGCACTGTTGCAGACACGGGAGGGGGTAGGGGATCAGGGAATGCTAAGTGTATGCGCCTATTATTTGAGACAGAGCTCCGGGGTTGAGATAGATCGCGAAGTGACCGTAGAGTGATCCACACTTTACTTAGATTTGTGCCCATGGAGCGAATTTCTTTCGTAGTAGATTTGACTGTCTGTTGGATGCTTTAGCACACATAATTGTATACCATGCCTCTCGGATTACCTCGGGATTGTGACATTCAGGGGTGAGCAGACCGAGTATCCCCAAGACCATGGACCTGATGCAGGATTCACTAACCCATGGGGCCATGCCTTCGTATTCATCACGGCCTCTAAGTCCACCACCAATCAGTTCCAGTTCCTCGAGATAATTCTTGTTGATGGGAGGATCCATGATTCTTCCGAACCGCAACATGAACTCCCGAATATAGATGCGATCTTCTACTGCAGATAAGCCAAGAGGCATGTGCAGTTTCGTCCATTTTGGAATCGTGATAGCGTATTCGGACGGGCCTCTTGCAGGTTTGTTTGGATACAAAGAGTCGCGGGCAGAAGGTTCTTCCTTCTTTGTTTGTTGTGGCACTGGGTTCCTAGTGATGGAAGCGGCCGTTTTATGCGTAGCAAAAGCATCATGCGGTTTTTTAACCGATTCTGTGCTGGATAAGCGATAAGGTTAGGCTTTGCTTGAGCACAAACGGATCGTCATACCCCAACGGGTCAAAACCCTTCGATTTTCTGCACTGACTACAGTTACAAATATCTCTGCATCTGGGGCATCTGCAATGAAGGCATGTAAAACTTACGTCTTTGTAACAAGGAGAGCAATTATACTTAAAGTTGTAACCCGGATTCTCCACGTGACCCGTCGCTTCTGACGATGAGCATGCACCAATTTTGATCTGGCTCAAATCTTCTCCATAGCGGTTCTTAAGACAAGACTTGCAATATTTGGTGGTGCATCGCGCCTTGACATTGGTCTTGTTGCCGGAGAGTAGAGGAGTAATATTGGTGCATTGTACGCTGGCTAGAGGATTGAACGTCAGTGAATATATGCGCCTTTGTTTTCGTCAATGTATACCCAATGGATCACGTCTCTGGGAACACTGGTGGCAATAAACGAATCCAGATGGAAGCCCATCAACGCCAGTGTCGCTGAGAGAATGCTTCGAGACTTTCACATTGTCGCGTCTCGCCTTCTTCACGGAAGATGTGCCTAACTGAGTGTCATCATTACACACTTTGCGCTTGAGGGTCGCGTGTGCTACAGGAGTATTACTCGGGGAAATAAGCGCATTCTCTTTAGCAGGAACGCGTTTGACGCGATTTAAACTTGAGCTTGACAGAGGCTGATATTTCGAGAGATCATGAGGTGACGGTGGTATTTCCACGTAAGCCCGAGTCAAGCGCCTCTTCCAGCTTTGCGGAGTACTCATGGTTAATGGCCATTAACAGCGACAAATTCTGTTTCACGCGTCGAATGATCACGTGATCCGTGTGATCGTTCCCACGTGTGCTCCTGAACGAAAGTTTCTGTAGTGTGTAAAATCCAACACGACATGTCCCATGCTGACCATACACGAGATCCTTGGTGCGTATTTATCCTTCCATCCTTTTCTTTTTAACAGCTAGATTAGCCCCTGGGTCATCCTAAATGATTTTGGTGGAGCTTTCGCCATGGGTGCTGTCGGAGGCAGTATCTGGTACGGTATCAAAGGTGCTCGCAATTCGCCAAGGGTATGCTTGTATTCTCTCACTGCAATCGACAAGTTTAATCCATTTGAAAAGGGTGAACGTTTCGTCGGCGCAATCTCATCTATGAAAGCAAGGGCGCCAGTTACGGGAGGCAATTTTGGGGTATGGGGTGGAATGTTTTCATCTTTTGATTGCGCTATCAAGGGGTGGAGACAAAAAGAAGACGCCTGGAATGCTATACTCTCGGGTTTCATGACAGGTGGATGTTTGGCAGCTAGAAGTAAGTTTACCCCGTAATTCAGTGCATTTCAGCTTTAATTTCGATCATCGCAGGTGGCCCAAGGGCAGCGCTAGGTTCCGCCGTGATGTGTGGTATACTCTTAGGTGTTTTTGAAGGTGTGGGCGTGCTCTTGTCGCGCGTATTTAGCGAGGGTCAGCGACCACAGATGGCACCCCGTGAGTCGTTGCAGCGACATTCCTTAATTCCGTTGACAATTCCAACTAGTACCAGCACCACAGCCGTCGCCAGCATGATCATGTATTCCCCATGCAGTAGAATTTTACGCACATTATTTCCCTGTTCAATATATAATCACCGCTATTCTGGAAATTTCAGATTGATAGAGCTGGTGGCTTGAGGCACGTATATGGCAATCCGTCTAATGTTGACGTCACTGGAGTTGTCACGACGTCAGTTTAATCCTCTTCATCCGCTGAGCATATAAAAGACGGGGGAATTCTTCGTTTTATTGCATTAATGTCTCAACAAACCTCCCACCTCGACCCCTACACTGAGCAAGCCGAGAAGACCGATGTAACGCTACAGGAGAAGATTCAAGGTAATACTGGGCTGCCATCCGGGCACCTCAGCTTATGCGCATCTCAGGCCTCCATGGAATTGTGCACCAGGTCAAGACTGGTATGTTTACCACCCGTTCTCCCGGCGGGTATCTCCATTCCAGAGCCATGACTCCTGCGTCGCGTTGGTCAAATCTTTGCGCAATATATGCGTTTCTTACCAACATGTATTAGCGGTTGAGGAAAACCAGTTAAAGCTAGTGTTCATTGCCAACAGAGTAACACACAAATGCGACGAAGTGGAGAATGATGCACATGTCAATGTCAGTTTCTATGACCCTAGTACCACCAATTGGGCTTCGTACGTGTCACATAAGGTTTTAAGGTTTTAAGGTTTCTCAATCTTCCGCAGGTACTGCGGGACGGCTAAAATAATCCAAGATAAAGAGATGATAAAGAAGTATTGGTCAATCGAGTGAGGTTATGACTTGGCGCATGACTTCTTGATTGAATTGGACAAACAGGACCTCGGCTTGGTTTGGCGACTTGAAAGACGGTGTTCACCGCGGCGATGTCAACGACCCCCGTGTCGCCCTCATTGAAGTGGTTCCTGACGAGATTAGGTACTGGATCGCGACGAAAGGTTCGATCGGTAGGGTTGTGGAGACAGGGATGGGAATAATAACTGGAAAAACTGCCTGTCCCGGAGAGATTAGGACTATCACCAAGGGCGAAGTAGGTTCTTTGCTGTCAGGTGTTGTCCGATGTTAACCCAAACGTATCAGATCGAGCTTACTTGCGGTTTGCACTTGACATAGTAGTTTGCGGCGTGTAACATCTGTCTTCTAAGAATTATCGCCCTGTAACTGTAGCGTTCTCATTGGCTGCTAGCTCCACCGCACAGTTCCGGTTGGCTTTGCCGCTTGCCTCATGTCTCATTCAGTTCCCTTGCTGTCAATCGAACCCCATTTTGTGCATCCTTGCTTGATGTTTACTGTGATGATTTTGTATAAATGGTTTTCAGGCGTAGGCAGCTTTTTCCAAGTATGTCTCATTCAGTTCCCTTGCTGTCAATCGAACCCCATTTTGTGCATCCTTGCTTGATGTTTACTGTGATGATTTTGTATAAATGGTTTTCAGGCGTAGGCAGCTTTTTCCAAGTACGTTTTTGACGCTCCAGCAGGTATATTGTGTATTTTGATTGCGAACTTCTCCTAATCTCATTCGTATAGGATGCCAACGAAGGATGCCAACGCTGACTCAACTTCGGTGCATAGATCTCAGTCCCAGAGCGAATCCGATTCGCGTCCGGCTCCGGTGTCTATTTGTTCGATGCCACTAGAGGTATTGTCTAACATCTTCAAGTTAGGCAAGTCATCATGCGAGGATGAACTGGAAGACGACGAAGCATGGCCTGATCAAAACAGCCTGCCATTTGAGATTCTAGTCAGCCACGTCAATTCGCACTTTCGCAGGACTGCCCTAAGCTCCAGCACCTTATGGTCTTCTATTCGCATAACTTTCGTAAAGTCTACGAGTGAAGTTGCAACCTACATCGAACGATCCGGTTGTTGCAAACTGGATGTGCAGTTAACATTGTCACACTCGAGTTTGGAGAAAACACAGGAGTTAATCGAGCTCATCCTACCCCATTCGTTTCGTTGGCGAACATTCTATTATAGGTCAGTTTGCGAAGCCCACAAAAGTGGTGTACTTTCCTGTCTCGCAGACATCGCAGTGCCAATGCTCGAGGTACTCTCCCTGAGCACCGACGAAACGGAGGAGGCTGGCAACCCCGCTGCTGATGATATACTTCAGCAAACCATCCTCATCAAAGGAGCGCCCATGCTCAATTTTGTTCGCCTTCGAGGATTTGCCATTTATTCACCTTTACCACCGATGACTACCGTCCGAATTCTCCATCTAGACCAGACAAAGAGCGTACCACTCCGGAATCCCACATTCCGACACGTCTTGTCATCCCCCCACAATCTTGAACATTTGTCCATTTATGGGGACATGGTTGCAGATTCGACTTGGCCAACTGTGGCAGATATCATCCATTTTCCTAGGCTGTTTTCCTTGAGGATATATGACGTAGGGGGGTGGGCCTACACAGGCTTGCTGCTGGGCTTTAATGCGCCATCGTTGAAGGTGTTGACTCTAATGGGAGTCCAAGATCAGGACCTTGACAGATTGTGGTCCATAGAGGACCCTTCTAGATTCTCCAGCCTACAGCACTTGATATTCTGGGATTTCGACCTCTTAGTAAGCGAATGGCATCATGTTTTCAGGCTGCTCTGTGGTATAACCAACTTCTCGTCCTACTACCGCACAAACAGATCAACTATATTGCATTTACTTGCGGAACCTGGTTCGATACCTCTCCCTTGGCCTCATTTGGCGTCGCTTTCCATTATATTCGACGCGGAAGAAGGAGAAGAGGAAGAAATCCTGTTGAGAAAAGTCATTAATGCTCGTTGCGCATGTGGGCACCCATTGGATGTCATGCGTTTGGGGGTAAACGAAGGCGTTGTCGCTTTCATGGGTTGTTCCCCTATCGGCTCAACCAGAATTGAGTACTTCCGGAGCCTCGACAAATGGCCGCTGGGGCGCGATTTCCGTGATTGGGATGACAATTTATTTCTCTGACATAATGTTGATACATAGCTGATATGTATGATAATCAGTCCTCAAACAGCGGTCGGAACTGTAAAAAAGGTCTGAATACGTACAGCAAAGTAGTACTGGATCTTACATCGATTCTTTCCCCTTTCTGCGTTGCTTCAATATCAGTCTCATCAAAAGTAGTCTCTTGGCTACTGCGCAAAACGTTTATGGGACGTAATGGAAACTCTGTGCTTAGCTCGGCCACGGGAGTTGATGAAAACTGTAAGCCTTTGTATCTTGCATCAGAAGCATTCGGCGATAATGGTAAGAACAAGGGTTCGTCAGGTTCTTTAGAAACACGAGAAAGGGCGCTGGCCGGTGGTAGAACGTGAGCGCATGACCCCGAAGGGGATATACGAGGCACTGGAGAGGAGGCAGGTTTAGATGGCACCCGCGTCAGACTGTTCGACCCATTTAGTGGTGTATCAACAGGATGAACAGCTCGAATGAGTTTTTTGGAAGGCGCAGGAGTCACCGTTCTTTCCTCCCTTTCGCGTTTGGGACCGCCTGAGACAGTGTAACCGGTAGAGTTCGATGCTCGAATTGGTGCACCATGAACTTGACTTGTCGATATGACGAAAAGTGTTTCAGCACTATCGTTCTCCCCGTCGATTTCAATATACAAAGGAGCAGCAGGATCCGTGAATCGGAGGACGAGCGACAAGTTCATTGAGTCAGCATATGCAATGGTGGCCTTTAAGGTTTCAAGTGAGTGAAGATAGCTCCTAGAAAAAATTATTCTACAAACGCTGAATTCGCGCAGATGAAAGGCTAGCGTCATTGGTGGTTCATGAATGAGATAATCGTCGAATTCACTGGCATTAACAGTCAGCTCCGTGGTTATTTGGACTTTTCCTTGAGCAGATATTAAGGTTTGGTTGATCCAGTAAATATGTAAATACCTTTATTGTCAATTCCCCCATCTAAACTCTTTACCCCCACTTCTGTCTCTCCAAAACTCCACACCAGTCGGGGATCAGACTTGCCTTTCGCAGTAGGAAAATGTTCGAGCATCTCTTTGAGGATTCTGGAGCCGATTATGACGCGACATTCCTCTGATTGATCGGAGACTGAAGGAGCGAGCAAGGTGCCATGAGACATGAGAAGTAAGCAGTGGGTCTTGACAACACCTAAACTCCCAAGTTTAGCGATAACCGTTTAACGGGTAAATTAGGACATTACCATGTTTACAGTGCATACGGATAACGAGCTTACTTTCAACATCTTTGTTTTCCGCAGTAGAGCCAGGTTGGGCGCCGTCATAAATGCACAGTTCGCATCTTTCAATTGATTTGTCTAATGTCTTGTGCTTGAGAACCGACAGCAGAGACTGCCGTGACAAGAGTTGGGTAGGGGTAGAGAACCTGAGACCGAATCTTGTTCACCTTAGTCAAAACTTGTCCCACCACATCATCTGGCACAGTTGATCCGTACGAGCCATTGGGCGGTGGGATATCTAGATAGTAGCGAGAAAAAAATGTCTTCACAAATCTGAACCGGCAATACGCAGATTTTGAGGAGTTGGTTGCCGACAAAGAAAGAACATCGGAGGACGCATGCAGCGTCAAATCGTCACCATACTTGGACAAACACAGCAAGGCCTTTGCGAAAGCTGACCTATGTCAACTGAGACAATACGAACACCAAACCAACTGTCTTACTCTTCAGCGCATGTACGTCCAGAACTGTCTGCAACATGCCGATCTTGAGGGGCGTGGGAGAAACCACTTCGCACAACACTGGTGTCTTTTGTGCTGAACACAAATGTGTGCACACATCCAAGCCACTGTAATGTCGCACTCTACGAATATAATCTCGAAGTGCTGCAATGTAAGAGCACCTCCCGTCGCGCGCCGCACGCCTGCAATTACCCTCGAGAGCAATGCTGGACTTGCATGCCTTATTGTTCACATTAATATCCGCCACTCTAGTACATGCGCAGACGCCTGTTCCCGGGCAGCCTGTGAAGTCTGGGGCCCCAGGGCAATTCGAACTTATAGGCCAAAGCCTTGTCAGCGCTCAGCAAGTACATAAGTGATTGTCCATCCCCTTAGGTTCAACTGACTGGCCGCGCAGCTTTTCCTCGGGACTTTGAAGACAGTGTATTTCATAGACAAGGTAGAGAACAATCCGACGCAAATCAATGGACACCCCTCATGGGCTTCTGGTGAGCATTTGAATTGATGCGGATATTATAGCTCTTCATCTTCGATGCAGACTGGAATGTAGAGTCTGGCGCTCAACGCCCCATGGACATCTTAACAAACACGTTCTGTGCTGTAAGATGCAATACATATCCAGTTATTTTTACTTCATTATCCATTCAAAGGGTGGTAATGTAATGGGAAACGGAACATGGATAAATGCAGGTGGAAATCAGGCCGTCACTGTCGGCGGTTTTGGAGCTCCAGATCAGGCTGGTGTTCCTCCTTACATGGATGCTGATGGGAGACAATCGTAAGTTTCATCCATCACGACAGCCAGTTGTATTCATCTGTCGAGTCTTTTAGAGTTCGGTAGGTGGTTATCGTGTTCTATGGTCAACAGATGCAAATTTTTGGTAGTCTCCTCAATCCGTGCGATGATGGCACTTGTAACTGGGCCATTTTGCCTAAACAGATCGATCAGCGTTGGTACCCAACAATGTAGTATTTGGAGATTTCAACTTCAGAACCCATCACTGATGCATCTTGAACAGAGAAACGCTGGTGGATGGATCAGTCATAATCGTATGTGCTTCATTTTTCGCATTTGACGATTTATCTACCACCAGGCAAGATTGGAGGTTGCCGCAATGGAGGTTTTGTGAACGACCCTGGCCAAAATAACCCAACGTACGAATTCTTTCCAACCCAAGGAAAGCCTATAAATATGGATCTTCTGGCTCGCACGTTGCCTACGAATCTGTACCCTTTAACATGGTTGCTTCCTTCAGGGAAACTGCTTATTCAGTCAAATCGCGAAACAATACTGTTCGACTACAAGGCGAATCAGGAGACGCCACTTGACAATATGCCGGATGCCGTACGTGTCTATCCCGCGAGCGCTGGGACAATAATGCTTCCATTGACGCCCGCAAATCAATGGACTGCCACTGTCCTGTTCTGCGGCGGCTCTAATGTCGCGGATAACCAGTAATGCATTCTATCTGACAAATGAGCTCCGTTAACATCGGATATATTCAGGTGGTATGATCCAAACTTTGTTCCCATCACTCAACCAGCCTCTACTTCGTGTGTACGGCTTACGCCAGATCTTTCTGGCTCCTATACGGAGGATGACCCGTTACCTGAGGAACGCAGCATGGGCAACCTTATTGCTCTACCCAATGGCAAAATGCTGCTTCTGAATGGCGCACGGATGGGTAAGTGGTGGGGTCATCGATTCATTCGAGCGACTGTCAATCTTTCCATTTGTTAGGAACGGGGGGATACGGCACAAACGGATGGGCTGTTGGACATTCATTTGCAGATAGACCTGCTCTTACTCCAGTTGTCTACGATCCGAACGCACCTGCAGGTCAGCGGTGGTCCCGCGATGGCATATCTCCCAGTACAGTGCCTAGAATGTATCACTCGAGCGCCACTCTCCTACCCGATGGTATGACGTACGATAAACACTTAGTTTCAGACCATCTAACACGTTCTTCAGGGTCCGTTTTCGTGTCGGGATCTAATCCGAATGAAGATTATAGCGTAGGACTTGAATACCCGACCGAATATCGAACGGAGAGGTTTTACCCATCATACTATAATCAAAGAAGGCCACAGCCAGGCGGAATCCCGACTCAACTAACATATGGCGGTCCTGGGTTTAACATCACTCTCAACTCTGATGATCTCTTCGGAAACGTGCAAAACATTAACTCGGCCATGGTCGTTGTCATACGGCCGGGATTTTCGACCCACGCCATGGTATGTAGCAGCCAACAGTCTTGATGCGTGATTAACATAAGTCCGCGAAAGAACATGGGTCAACGATATGTGCAGTTGATGTCAACGTACACTGGTAGCACGAGCGACAACACGGGAATACTGCACGTGCAGCAGCTTCCACCAAATCCAGCGATCATTGTCCCTGGCCCCGCTCTCTTTTTTGTAGTTATTAACGGGATACCTTCCGTAGGTACCCAAGTCATGATCGGGACTGGCCAAGTCGAAAATCAGCCAACAAGCCAACCGGCCAGCCTCCCAGGGTCTGGCTTTGTGCAAAGTCTGGGTACCGGCTCAACGTCAAATACTGATCATCCGCACTCTTCTGGTTCGATTTCACGGAAGATGGACCTTGATTTCTTATCAGTTGTTTTGTTGATTACTGTAGTGATGATAATTTAGCGATTGTAATAGTATGCGAAAATAGCAATAATTTCGGGCCACAAATAGATGCCTTCTTCATCAATCGCCATCATATATGCAACCTCCTTATCGCCCCAACGTTCACAGGTCATATTCAACGCTAACAGTTGTATCAAACGATGACCGGACACCACATGGAAGTGCACCTCAAGTCAGTCTCCCTGCACCGAAAGGGAAGATGCATGTGAAACGGGTAACATTGACGTCAAAGAAGAACTGGTGGATGGGTACGTCGAACAGAGCTATCTGCCATCTGTGCTGATAACACGGTAGTGGAGATGGACGAAGATGAAGAAAACGCGCAAACGTCGGCCAACCCTTTCTCGTCATCGGAAGAAACTGTCGTCGAGCCTTCTTATGGCTATGGTCTTGAAGCAAATCAAGTTCATCAGCCTGACAGCATGGAAATGGACACCCCACCGCCCTCCCCGATTTACAACCCGCCTCGACAACCAACTTCCATCTTTTCATTTCCAACACCGATCGCATATTCCGCACCTCCCAATCCCACAGCGAGTCTCCTCCCTTGCGCTCAGGGGTCTGCATCAGAGCTGTTCAAATGCGTGGTTAAGAAGCCAAATGTGATCCAGCTAGAGATCAATGGCGAGATGCAATCCAACGCCTCGGATGTAACAGTACAATTTCTTGCAGAGCTCAGGGTATATACTACTCTAGCACGTCACAGAAATATTTGTGCCTTTCTCGGTTCGCTCGAGAATGTGGGCATGGTGCTAGAGTATGTTGAAGGGCGAACGCTGTACGACGTCGTCATCTCCCGGCCGCCAATGATCACAAAAGAGAAGGTCGATTATCACAACCAACTGCTGGACGGGCTCACTCACCTACACTCCTACCGGTTGAGCCACGGAGACCTGTCCTTGCTGAATGTCCAGGTCACTACACGATCAAACACGATCAAACTACTAGATTTCGGCCGCTCTGTGGGTGCAGACTCTGAGTTTGCTCCTCCAGACGATGGGCCCGTGGACCCGTTTGCATACCTACGCAGATCTTCCATGTACAAGGGTAAAAAGGTAGAGCAGATACATCCCGGTACAAGGCCATTTTCTGCCCCGGAGGTTCTGCGGGGTGAGTGTAAAGACCCGCTGCTGGCTGATGCTTATAGTTTTGGGATGATATTGGTATGTTTGGACCGATGCGAAAGTGTGGACGTGAAGCCGTGGGACCAGAGAAAGGATATACTGCCGAAGGATTTGTTCAGTGGATGTGAGGTGTTTGGGGAGAGAGCAAAGGAATATGTGAAGAAATGGGAATTGGGTCGTCGACGGTTGAAGAAGGAGGATATGATACTGAACCGGTAGATACCCTGTGTAGCGACAAGTGTGCGAATCCATCCCAACTTGGCTCATTGACATGAGCGTCTTCTTCCCGGGTCTCCCTATCAATGTTCGCCTTGCCGCAATCATGGACAATATCCTTGCTATTGGCCTTGGCCTTGCTGTCCGCTACGTTATCGACGTCGTCAGCCGCGGCGACATGAAAATGACTGGCACTCTGGTCGGAATGTGGGAGGGCGTCGTGCTCTCCCATTTCCTCAAGAAAATGCCAAATTCCTTCGATCCTCTCCTTGGCTACGCTGTCAGACTCTTCTTTGACTATCTCGTCAATGAGAGGGTGACTAGACTTGTGCTTGTGATCGTATGGACCGGTCTCGGTGTTATTCTGGCAGACATCACCCCCGCACTGTGGGTCGATGTAGGTCTCCATCGGTACTGGAGACGTTTCCGCCGCGACCTCTACTATATGTCGCGCTCCATGACAAAAGTCGACATTTTCCCAAGAGCTCGCACCGTTCGCTTCTCCCCTCGACATACGACCGCCATCCTGAGCGACGCAGAAAGCACCGTCACCCCTTCCGTTGTCAGTACTGCGCAGCTCCCCAGAAGAACGCAGCCACCCGTGCCCATCAAAACTACTTCGAGACGGCACGTCCCCGGTTCATTCGAGTCGGACGTGGACACTATCACTGAACCTGGCTCCGTCCCCGTCCGCCAACGTGAACTTCCAACACATAGCCCCCAACCACTAACGCCCAGACGCAGACAGTCCACTTATCCCTCCTTTACCCCCGTCACGAGAGATAATGCGTCAGAAGTGAGTTCAGTTGGGCAAGATGTAGACGACGGCAATCTTTCATCTCCAGTTTCCGATGGGTTGACAGAAGATGTATCAGCTGTCAATCCGAATGAGATACCCGACGAGCTTGAGCTCGAATATGTAGATACCAAGGCTGATGGCACCCCCAAGCAGAGCAATCTTGGACTTCCAACTCCCACCGACTCCGTCCGTCCCTTTGAACCCCTACGCCATGAAGAAGACCATGTGAAACCCCCACCCCCAGCCGACATACGAACAATTTCTGACACTGACGATGCGAACGGTGTAGATGGATGGGAGAATATCGATCAAGGTGAAGCAGTTACGTCGGAGAGTCCTCCTCCACCTCCTCCAGAGAAGAATGACGGACAACCAATGCTTCCTTCCCAAACTGCTCCACCTACAACCCAGGCAAAAAATGAACAGATCCGGAGGTGGAATGACGGACAGCCGATGACAACAGCATCGTCTTTTCCTTCCCAAACTGCTCCACCACCTACAACCCAGGCAAAAAGTGAACAGATCCCATCAATCAGCCAGACCCAAACTTCGACCGCAAACTCGACAGATCTTCAAATATCGAGTCACGCCAAAAGGGATTCCTCCCAGTCAGACAAGCCGCCGTCATACAGAGCTACGTATGAATTTCAAGATCTCTCTCAGAAGCTCCCAGCAGATACTGAGGAAGAAGTTCGGGACTCGACGCACGCGACAGAATCACCGTCGGGCGAGGAACAAGCCAAATCAGAGGATGGAGCAGAAGATGTATCCACGTTGTCAGACCTTAGCGAAACCACACTACAGTCTTTGGAGGGCTTAAGCTGTCTCGACCAAATGGCCAAACTGCATCAGTTGATCAAAAAGGCTCGGAGAGAGTATGAATCAGCGGAACAGAAGCACAAGGCTGTACAGACCTCAGGGAATAAGACGATGGGAGAACAGGCAAAGGCTGAGATGGATGGGCGCGAGAGGAGATTGAAAAAACTAACGAACAAGGCGGAGGCATGTTTCTTGACACGTATGTTTGTATCGTTCTCCAATCGCGACTTCCTAATCTTGTTTTCCAGACAATCAAGCTGGACGAAAGTTTGCAGAAGAAGTGGACTTGACCAACTTAGACAATTCGGCAACGGAAGAGCAAGTGGGAAAAGCCCTGGAGCAGTTCCTCAGACCTAGCACTGAACAGGTTACATTAAAATTTTTAGCCAGCAAGGGCCGCTCGGGTAACCCACAAAAGGATCACATCACAAAGATCGTTAAATCGTGAGTTTCAGCTGGAGTGTTCTTAGTGTTTTTATTAAAGGTTCCTCCACTAGCTTGGGTTTGACATCAAGAAGAGAAGTTAGCAACTCAAGGGTTATCCTTGTAACCAAGTGATCTTTGTGTTGTCTGGCTGTACCGTATATACTATTTTATATCTGAATGTTTTGTACTGTACCAGCAGTCGATAGCTATCCTCTATGCATTGACCTACCCAGTGCGTCGCGCTTGTGTAGACCATGAAAATGACATTGTCGGGAAGATATCGACTAATTGCCTGTGGGGTATTGGCTGAGATGTGTCCCGTAATGATAGGAAAGTGGTATGGTGAGCTGCGTTACTGGTGCAGATCATTTCTGCGAACCACGTTTTCTAATTCTGCAAGTATAAGATCGAGTCCCTCGTCGGCCCAAAATCTCCGCTCGTGAGAGGAGAGTTTGGACAGTACGTAGGCGGCTGCATCGCCATCATTACGGCCGATCCCTATGCGGAACCTATAAAACTCTGTCTCGCCACCAAGTGCAGCGATAACGCTTTTCATGCCATTGTGACCATTAGCTGAACCTCCGATCTTGGCCGACAGTTTTTCTGATTGATGCATCAAAGAGTCTGTGATAACGACCAAAGATTTTGGGTTTGTCACATTTTTCCGGTACGTGGCCGCAATAGACGGTCCAGAGATGTTCATAAGGGACTCTATTCATTGTAGATTGTTTTTAAAGAATTCAGGACACGGACAAATGTCTTTACTTGACTTGAAAAGTGTCAATGACACTGTAGTTTCTCCGATGTTTACTAGACCCTGACCCGAGTACCCATGCCGGTCAGGTGAGAGGCGAATGCCAAGACGCAAGGCGAGGGCATCCAAAACGAGGTGACCTACACTAAAAGGATGGTCAGCTGTCGGAGCACATGAGGGAGATAAGGACCTATGTCTTGTCAACGGATAAGGGAGGTTTCCTAGTCCTACCACAAGAAGCGGAGAAACCATCACAACCAGGTGTGATGTGACAAAATTGACCGCTCATGTCAAATAGCCCTGCATGCACTGTCAGGCCTAATTCGCTTCCTCATCTTTATCCTCATGGCGACCGCAACATCCACCGCTGTCGCCTCCAACCCAGTTGCTGCGTCACCTCATGTAACAGATGGTCCATCTACCAGAGCTCGACCCCGCTCGTCGACCATTCCAATCGCCCGTCGGCCCCGCCTAAGGCTATGCCCGCCTCTATCCCACTCTTCAGATCCCCGTGACATGCTTTCCGCTGCACCACTCCAGACACTCGCTTCTTTGAGGTTATTGGTCCTCTCGTACCTAGCCGATATCGAACGAAGTTTGGCTGAGCTCGAGTCGCCACATTTTGAAACATGGAAGGTAAAACGCGAACATACCATGGAAGAGGTGAGGCAATGGACCAGCGTTGCGTTGGAGATGCTGGAAGGCATTCGGACCGAAGTCATGTCCCGGCTACCAGAGCTGCATCTTTCTGATGTGTCGGTGGGATCCTTCAAGTCGCATTTCCGGGACCTTTCAGATGTTACAAGCCTAACCGACATGCGAAGGCATCTGCCGGATATCCCTCATCTTCCTGAAATGCCAGACATGCGCTCCCATCTTCCTGATTTCAAATTCTCTGACGTGCGCTCGAAACTGGTCGACGTGCGTTCCCGCATACATGACATAGACTTTCACCAACCATTAAGTTATATCCCGACGCTATCCGACCGATTGGACAAACTACATGCACATCTTACCTCCGTCGAGGTTCCGCCGGGTGTGCGTGCACCGTCCCTGACACCAAGCGCCGTGATCTCGGATTTGATTGACGCCCTGCTTTCATCAGACGTTATGACAGACCTAATTTATGCGAAGGAGGTGATAGAAGAGGGTGAGGGGATTCTGGAAAAGGCCGCTTTTGAAGTTTCGAAAGCCGCCAAAAGATCGCTACAAGGTGTTCGTTTGATTAGATATTCAGATTTACCTCACGCATGGAAGAACAATCCATTTGTTACCCAAGGATATAGGTGAGATACCAGTTTCCTGTCTTTTCCAGGGGAGTATTCACTTTTCGCGCAGATTTATACCCATAGAGAGATGGCCCTTGCTTATAATGTCCGTCTTTGCACTTCATAACGAGACTCGTGCGTATTACGCTATTGCAAGCGACAGCGATACTGACACATTTCGCCTTCAAGTTAACATACACACACATCTCATTCCTCTCATTTTGTGGGGTGTTTACCTCAGTCGCCAGACCGTAGAAACGCCTGAACTCTTATTCATGGCCTTTGCTCTTCTTTGTCTTTTCTGTAGCGCACTATGGCATACAATGTCTGGATGTGCCCATTATCGCAGCATGGTCTTTTGTGCACGAGTAGACTATGTCGGCATTGGATGGCGAGTATCGTGAGACTGTTTCTTAAGCAAAGCTGACTCATGGTTGTAGGTTGATTAGCGCGTCTGTGGGGACGGTGGTGTATTATGGATATCAATGCCATCCTACCAAAGGCTACACATTCCTTTGGCTTTGTTTCTTAACTGGTTTGGCTGGCAATATTTTTCCCTTCATGGATTGGTTTAACGAACGCAAATATCGGGTGAGTGATGTGCAGATGTATCATTTCCTAGGATGCTGAGATTGTGGTATAGTCCTATCGGATTGGATTCTTTTTGGCGATGGCCTTCTCCTCTGTTGCACCTCTCGCATTCCTCTCACTGTTGCATACCCCTGATGAAGTTGTTTCGTACATTTGTATGGTTCAAATTCATGCTTACGACATGATACTAATCACGATAACAGCTCCAATCGTCCCTTCTCTGCTTTCGTATATTATTGGTCTCATCTTTTACGCAGCTCACTTCCCAGAATGCATAATGTCTGAGAAGATGCGGTGCTGGCTAGATCACATCGGTCTCGGTGCGTCATAAATCATTGTCAATGCGCAAAAATTTGACGACGTGTGGCAGGCTCTCATATGATTTGGCACTGCTTTATTGTGCTAGCTGTCAACCAGCACAGGGTGGCGATCAGTGCACTCAAGTCTGGTTTGGAGTGTAGGGCGGTGTATATATAACGAACTAATTACTGCCGTACTCATGACTGCGCAATATGTCATTGCAAAGTATCACCCCAATCAAGTCCGAGTGCAGACTGATTTTCACCTCGGACCGCTGCTTCAACAGCTTCCGCAAACTTGCGGAGCGCCAAAACGTCTTCACCGAAATCTGCGTGCCGAGACTGAGTGTCAATATCAGACGCTGTTACTCCCAATGCAGTTTTCAGCGCTTCCTCGCGTTCCTGTCCTCTAAGTTTGTCGATTGATGTGAGGATGTCTTTTAGGGAAGGGTATGATGTCAGGATTTGGCGAATTGTTGCCGACGTCGCTGATGGGGCCTGGTGTCAAAAACGAGGGCATGGAAGACAGTAGTGGACAAACCAATGGCCTCGTATTGGTGCAGCTGGAGGATCTTCGGATCATCGCGTTTTAGAGGGTCAGGGTAAGCAGACTCGTCTGGAACATAGGGCCAGTTTAGTGATGCCAAGAGACGGAGGGATTTGTCAGTTATATTGCTATTAGTATTGGCTGCCGGCTGTGTTGAGCGCTCGGTTGCTGATGGAGACTCGGAATGGTGAGCGTGATTGGGATGTTTATAGCAAGAAACCGAACAGCTAATGGGGACGATAACAAGGGCTGCAAGGCTGAAATTGAGAGGGGCGTACAAGGCAACCAGGCAACGTGAACAAGTGTATTTTGATTGATTGGTTCCACAAATCTGACAATCAGTCATGATGTGGTCGACTGCGGACATCAAGGCTGTGGTGGATTCATCCTCGCTTATTACTATCATCCCCCCATTCTTCGTCTCCACCTTCCTTTTGTCCCCACATTCCTACCATGCGCACACCCTTTCTCTCTATTCCTCTCTTGTTTTTATGTTCTGCTGCTGCGGCCGATCCAATTAACATCCCACTTGTCAAACGCAACAATGTCAAGCGAGACCTTGCGTCCGTCATGGCCGCTGCAGACAATATCAGAATCAAGTACGGTTTCCCTGTGGCCAATGCTTCACCGTCGAGGAAAAGAGCTGGAGTGGCAGATATTTCGATGATAGACCAGGTCCGCTACTTTTTGCGAATTCTTCCGATCATGGTTTTTATTAAATAAACATTTCTCCGCTTCTCTCGAAAGTTACAAGATGCCAGCTACCTTGCTACCGTTAATATCGGGACGCCGTAAGTGTTTATCTTATTATTATTATTGTCGTCTCGGATTCAACGTGTTTTAGACCTCAGAAAATGAACGTGGTTCTCGACACGGGGTCCTCTGATCTATGGGTCGCAACTGACCAGTGCACGAATTGCATCAGTGCGACGCCGCTCTTCCAGACTTCACAATCGAGCTCAGCACAATTTTCGTCGTCTACCGTCAAGCTCACTTATGGTTCAGGAGAAGTTGCTGGGAACTTGGCACAGGACACCGTCACGATGGCGGGCTTTAACATACCAAAACAGATATTTGGTTCGCCTTTGTTCCCCTCATCCACCCTAGAAGATGACTTACGTTATCTTCCAGTTGCTGTTACTACTGTCTCTCAGGGTTTCCTGGAGGGAAGCAACTCAGGCATTTTGGGACTTGCCTTTCAACCCCTTGCCGTAACGCAAACGATGCCTTTCTGGCAGGCATTGATTCAGACTAATCAGCTTTCGGCTCCCGAAATGTCATTTCATATGGCACGATTAGTGGACGTGAATAATGCACCTACCGAGACTTTTGGGGGAACGTTTACGCTCGGAGGCACAAACTCCAGTCTTTACACTGGGAACATCGAATTTTTAAATGTCATTGTATCTCCACCAACCTTTTGGCTTCTCCCTCTCACTAGTGAGTTGTCATAAGTTGACTAGAACTAACCTCTAACAGGAAATGATTGTAGAGGTAACTGTTCAAGGAAAAACTATTGCCATAACCACAGGAGATGCAGCTATATCTGCCATTGATACTGGAACAACTCTCATCGGAGGCCCGTCAAAGGACGTAGCAGCTATCTACAACGCTATTCCCGGCTCCCAGGCAGTGCCACAATCGGGCGGCCTTTACGCATTCCGTAAGTATTACGATTGTAAAAGGGGACTGATCCTGAACTGTATTTAGCTTGCAACACTGCAGTGAGCGTAACCATGTCGTTTGGAGGACAGTCTTGGGCGATTAGCACCGCAGATATGATCGTTTCACAAGTCCCCCAGACGTCGTTCTGCGTTGGAGGCATTTTTGACTTGACCCAGGGCGCAAACATCCCACCTAATTCTGGCAATCCCAGTTGGGTTGTCGGTGACACGTTCCTGGTAAGAGGACATTTACTCGGGTGTTATTTGCTCTGACTCTGTCTTCAGAAAAACGTCTACTCTGTATTCCGCTCCAATCCTGCGTCTGTTGGCTTTGCACAGCTATCTGCGCAAGCAGGTGCGGGATCTTCTTCAGGTAGTGGTGGGCTCACTCCCCCGACATCTTCTTTGCGTGGTCCTCCTGGGGTCGTTCCTACGATCACAGTAACATCACCAGGATCGTCCGTCACTGGTACATCAAATAACAGCCCTGCTTCGGCATTGAGTGCGTGCTCCCGTTCTATCCGCGTAGATCGTTGTTTGACTCTTTCGTACAGATGGAAAAGCCGTGATAGTGACGGTGCTAACAAGCCTAATCTCTATTTGCTTTATCTAATACCTCGTTGCTTGAACTGTGTAGTTAGATTTTATGTATGGAGGACATGCTAATCTGCTAATTGATTTATGTGGCTGTGCAGCTATCTATGTTGTGATCTATTTGTTCGATGTTCGCATTTGCATTGAGGCTTTGGTTCCGTGAATTCATCCAATCTCGCTGCTCTTGTTAGGAGACCAGAAGAGGCTACCCTTTCCAGTTTAACTTTAGCGCTACCCTCATTCACA